>JAUTXW010002701.1:0-48267 GCA_030620095.1 Kuschelorhynchus macadamiae | reverse complement strand
CCTTCTGCTGCCATAAACAAATTTTCTCTATGAGGCCCCTAGGACCCACTTTACTCTTGTACTTTTAGGGATAAAGGGTGCTGTCATCGCCAATTTTTATTAAAATTTAATAAAACTTCACATTTGGAACAGGCTTTTAAATAGCTTTATGCTGCCATAAACGAATTTTCTCTAATAGGCCCCTAAGACCCACTTTACTCTTGTACTTTTAGAGAAAAAACGTGCTGTCACCGCTAATTTTTATTGAAATTTAATAAAAATTCGTATTTGGAAAAGGCTTTATGATTACCTTCTGCCGTCATAAACAAATTTTCTCTATGAGGCCCCTAGGACCCACTTTACTCCTGTACTTTTAGGAAAAAATGGTGCTGTCATCGCCAATTTTTATTTAAATTTAATAAAACTTAACATTTGGAACAGGCTTTTTAATAGCTTTATGCTGCCATAAGCGAATTTTTTCTAAGAGGCCCCTAAGATCCACTTTACTCCTGTACTTTTAGAGAAAAAAACGTGCTGTCATCGCTAATTTTAATTCAAACTTAATAAAACTTTACATTTGGAACAAGCTTTATGATTGCTTTATGCTGCCATAAACGAATTTTTTTATGAGGCCCCTAGGGCCCACTTTACTCTTGTACTTTTAGAGAAAAATCGTGCTGTCACCGCTAATTTTTATTCAAATTTAATAAAACTTCATATTTTGAACAAGCTTTATATTTACTTTATGCTGTTATTAACGAATTTTTTCTAAGAGGCCCCTAGGATCCACTTTACTCTAGTACTTTAAGAGAAAAAACGTGCTGTCACCGCTAATTTTTATTTATATTCAATGAAAATTCATATTTGGAACAGACTTTATGATTTTCTTCTGCTGTCATTACCAATTTTCTCTATGAGGCTCCTAGGACCCACTTTACTCCTGTACTTTTAGGGAAAAAGGGTGCTGTCATCGCCAATTTTTATTCAAATTTAATAAAACTTTACATTTGAAACAGGCTTTTTAATAGCTTTATGCTGCCATAAACGACTTTCTCTAAGAGGCCCCTAAGACCCACTTTACTCTTATACTTTTAGAGAAAAATCGTGCTGTCACCGCCAATTTTTATTCAAATTTAATAAAACTTCATATTTTGAACAAGCTTTTTGTTTACTTTATGCTGTCATAAACGAATTTTCTCTAAGATGCCCCTAGGATCCACTTTACTCCAGTACTTTTAGAGAAAAATCGTGCTGTCACTACTAATTTTAATTCATATTCAATAAAAAATCATTTTTGGAACAGGCTTTATGACTACCTTCTGCTGTCATAAACAAATTGTCTCTATGAGGCCCCTAGGATCCACTTTACTCTTGTACTTTTAGGGAAAAAGGGTGCTGTCATCGCCAATTTTTATTTATATTTAATAAAACTTTACATTTGGAACAGGCTTTTTAATAGCTTTATGCTGCCATAAACGAATTTTCCCTAAGAGGCCCCTAAGACCCACTTTACTCCTGTACTTTTAGAGAAAAATCGTGCTGTCACCGCTAATTTTTATTCAAATTTAATAAAACTTTATATTTTGAGTAAGCTTTATGCTGTCTTAAACGAATTTTTTCTAAGAGGCCCCTAGGACCCACTTTACTCCAGTACTTTTAGAGAAAAAACGTGCTGTCACTGCTAATTTTTATTCAAATGTAATAAAAATTCATATTTGGAACAAGCTTTATGATTACCTTCTGCTGTCATAAACAAATTTTCTCTATGAGACCCATAGGACCCACTTTACTCCTGTACTTTTAGGGAAAAAGGGTGCTGTCATCGCCAATTTTTATTCAAATTTAATAAAACTTTACATTTGGAACAGGCTTTTTAAAAGCTTTGTGCTACCATAAACGAATTTTCTCTAATCCTCTTTTACATGAATTGTACAGTCGTTAAATTAAAAAATGTTTCTAACGCTATTTAAATGATATGATAATTGATTTAAAAATAGTTGTGTTTACGAAAACTACAAACTAAATTTTCTTAAAGTTACTGAGTTACTTTTTTTTACATTAACCCGGCATTTTGTTTGCAATGTTGATAGGGATTTAAAAAGATATAATAAATAACTTTTTAATACACATTTAATATAAAAATATATTCATTAAAACATTTCAGACTTATAGAGTGATTTAAGAAGAGACTAGTCTTTCATGCAAAATGCAAAACATTTTTATTCTAGAATTTAAATAAATAATTAACATAGTAGAATAAAACTCAAACTTTTTTATAATAATAATAAAAATAAATCTACTTATCATTTATGTATTGTTTACAGAAATATTCATAGGTTTTCAAGTACCTACTCCTTACTAATATTTAAAACTGTTTTAAAAGTTTAAGCCTAATCCTAACTAATTTATTACAAACCACTATATGCACTTGCACTGTGAGCCAAACTACATTACATTGAGAATTTTTGCAATCACGTTACAGTAAAAAAAATCATTTAATTTCCCAAAAAACCAAGTTAGTAAAATGCAAAAAAAGCCTAGATTAACTTGACTCACAATGTTCAAAACAGGTAACAAATAATAATAATAATAATATTAATAATATTAAACGTATTTTTATTAGCACTACCACCGTATTTCGTTAAATATACGGTGGCACTACTATTTGTTATACGTATAAGTAAAGGAAAAACAGATAGATATAGCATACTTGACGACATTTAGCTTAAGTCTTACGATACTTAGCCCTTGATCCCGCTACTCACTATTCGCCGATTCGTTCCGCATAGTGTGGAGGTGGTTCTCGTTTGTCCATGCAATTCGTTGCGCGGCCATTTATTATGCAAAGCACTCGCAAAGTACATGAAATCCATGTGGACGAATTAAATAAAACTAACAAGCGTGCCGTAACACCCACCGTGCATGTAAAACGATATATTTTACGATTAAACGACTTACCTGTAAGGATGTTCAATCGTAATTATACGATTTAAACCCATTCGGAACACTATGTTTTGTAATAATATTTCGGTCACGAACTGACAACACTGTTCAAAATTCAGACGCACCGGCTCACCACGAGTTCATGTATCATTAATGTTTTGTGTAAAACCACTAGATCGCTTGGGTTTTAAGGGTTATACGGCGATGAACAATGGACGAGCCGGGTGGGAGTATTCGAATGGGTTTAAATCGTATAATTACGATTGAACATCCTTACAGGTAAGTCGTTTAATCGTAAATTATACTTCATTAAACCCATTCGGAACACTATGTTTTGTAAGATGTTGAAAGTCTATGGCGATCTAGTGTAAATGAATATTTTGCTCGACAAGTCTTAATATGAATCAATGGGGTTTAAATTGACGCAATTAATCCAATCTAAAGACCTTGTATATTATATTTCAAGAAACGTATAAAGAATATATAGAAATATGTAAGATAAATAACGCCTAATAATAATAGAACATTATATCTAATAATCGCAACAATAATAAAATAGATTTAGCAAACACACACTTATCTAATATAGGTTTATTATAAAAGTTGGAAAACATATTTGATTTAGCAGTCCAGCCAGCAGCATTTCTTATAATTTCTATGCTGACACCTTGTCTGCTAGCGGCCGAAACCGCTGAATGTCGGGTACTGTAGCCCTTAAACTTTGTTACATCTATGCCACTATTTTTTAGAACTTTTTTGATCCACCTTGATAATGTTTGTGTAGATGCTACATGGTACGGCTTCTTATATGTAAGTAGCAAATATGGATCATTATCAAATCGTTTGGATTGGGTGGCATCTATATAAAATAATAGGGTTTTGGCCACACACAGTTCCGGCTTTTCTTTAAATACGGGAAATCTTAAAATCGGTTGTGTTTTATTGGGATAAGATGTTTTCAAAATATCTGTAATAACAATTTCCACTCTGTCTTCATAATTATGTATATTGTTTAGTTGTATTTTTGACAAGGTCTGCATTCTATGGGCAGACGTGAGAGCTAAAAGGGTAACTAGTTTAATTGAAAGCATCTCAAATGAAATATTTTCCAAAGGATAAAGTTTAGACAAATAATTTAAAACTTTTTCAGGATCCCATGTTTCCTGATATTTAGGGAAAGAAGGTTTAAGCTTAAAAGAACCTTTCAAGAATCGTTTTAAAATTTCCATGTCTCCTGATATATCTGCTATCAGTTTTATGGCTGACAAATGTGCATTTAATGTGTTATAGGAAGCGCCTTCAGTTAAGCATATATTTAAAAAAGTAATTACTTGTTTACTATTCGAGTGAAAAGGTACAATGTTATTTTCCCCGCAGAATGTCCACCATTTTTTTAGTGACACATTATATTGCTTAACAGTTGCGTTGCTCATGGAAGCTAATATGGTTGGAAAACACTCTTCTGTTACACCTCTTCTTCTATATGATTCCCGGATAGCTTCCCTGCAACCAGGGTAAGGCGGTCCCAAATTGGATGACTCTTCCTAAAAGGACATAATAATAAATCAATCTTTGGCTGAAAATAAAGAGGTTCACAAACTAACAATTTGCAAAACTTTGGATACCAATTTTGGGTAGGCCAAAAGGGTACTATTAGTATTCCTTCGGCACCATCTGCGATAATTTTTGTTATAACTTTTCCTACTATAGAGAAGGGTGGAAATGCATAAAAAAAGAATTCAGACCAATTTAATGTGAATGCGTCGACTTTAAAAGCATTAGGATCTCGTTTCCAGGATACAAAGGTCTTACATTTTGCGTTAAGGGATGATGCAAACATATCTATCTGGGGCAGGCCAAATTTTGAAATAATCTGTTGATAAACTTTGATATTTATGAGTACTCTGTTTCCACCTTTAATGATCTAGACTCCCCTATCTGCTTCTATGTTATGGTGAGTATTAATATATGAGGCAAACACATAAATATTCCTTGCTTCACACCATTTCCATAATTTATTAGTAATAAAATTAAGTTTAGAATACTTAACACTGCCCATACGATTAATTAGAGATATTGCAGTAATATTGTCAATTCTAAGCAGAATGTAACAATTTCGAAGGTTATTAGCAAAACATTTTAGACCATTAAAGGCAGCTAAAATCTCTAAATAATTAATATGGAATGTAGATTCTATATCATTCCAAAACCCGTTAGTTCTTTCGTTACTACAAAAAATTCCCCATCCGGTGTTTGAAGCATCACTAAATATTTCCAGCCTGTAATCTACTGGACCAATATATTGGCTACTGCTTGGTAATTTTTTCAACCACCATCGCAAATCTTCTTGTGATTTTTCCGCGATTTTCAATTTAGCATTATAATTCCCCCCGTTTTCTTGCAAAGCAATACATTTCTCCCTTTCCATTTGTTTTACATATAATTTACTGTATTTAAAGGCTAAACACATTGAGTTTAAAAAACCAACTAATCTAGCGAGTTCTCGAATTTTTATTTTTTGCTTATGAAGAACCCTGTTAATCTTAATCCGTGCTTTGTGCATCTTATCTTCAGTTGGTCGAACGATAAGATGTATACTATTCCACATAAAGCCTAAAAATATGCATTCCCTCATAGGAACCAGGGAGCTTTTTTGAAAATTAATAATAAACCCCAATTTATAAAGTAAATTTACGGTCTCTGAAACATTAAGGGAGCATTCCTCTTGAGATTTTCCCAATAAAAAATAATCATCTAAATAATTTACCGACTCGAAACCTAAAGATCTTAGTTTAAAATTTACAGGTTTTAATAATTTTGTAAATACGTATGGTGCTATACATAGCCCAAACGGCATACAAGAAAATTCAAAGAGGGTATTATTAAATTCGAATCTTAAAAATTTTCTGTACTTTCTGGATACAGGTATAACGAAGTATGCATCCTTCAAATCAAGAGCTGCCATGTAAGAGTCTTTCATTATTAAATTTTTTACAGATCGATAATCCTCAAGCTTAAAATGAGGAGCTTCAACGTATTTATTAAGACGCTTCAAATTTAATACAAATCTGAAACCACCATCTGATTTAGGTACTAAAAAATAAGGTGATAAAAACTCGCCGCGCTGGTGTTTGCATTTACAAATGGCTCCAATTGCTTCTAATTTTAAAATAGCCCTATTCAGATTATTAAACTCTTTTTTAGAAGGTTTAAAATTTTTTGGTGCTCGTTTCTGTATTGGTTTTTTAATAAATGGAATTGAGTACCCAGAAACCCAACGTAGAAGAGTTGGATTTGAAGTGATGTTAGCCCATTCACTTTGAAACGGTTTAATTCTACCAGCATATTTTTTAGGTACCTCTAATTGTGAAATTTCCTCGACCATCGTTGCTGCTGACTGGACTGAGTGTTGCGATGCCACTGCGGCTGCCTCCCTTTCCTTTTCTTGTCGTACTTCTCTGTCTTGAATTTGGGTCTGTTGCTCTGGCGCTTGTAGTTTAAATGGTCCTTTTTGTCTTTCTTGTAGCCTGAAGAGCTTGCTTTTAAATCAAAACCAGTTTTCTTCACTTCTTTTGCCGTTTTATATTTTTCCTGGAAGTCCTCTCCAAACAAAAGAGAGTCAATCTTGGATTTCATTGCTACCTTCTGAACATCGGTGTTTAACGAAGGATATAACTCATGCTTTCGGTGGTATGATATTAGGTAATGTGCCTCACAAATCAATTTTGCTGTGTCAGCTAAAGCTGTCTTGATATTGTCGTCGATCTTCTGCAAGTCTTGGTCTTGCGACAAAATGATGTTTAACACTGAGCCTTGTGCCGTTAGGGCTCTGCCTAATTTGTTCTGAATGCTCAGAGAAAATTGATCTCTTTTAATCTGAGCTGGTGTTAGGGACACCTCAATTTCGGGATTTAATTTTGGGGCGTCTAAAAACGGACAGTTTTCAGCCATTTTATATTTCTCAGTGAGCGCCTCCCGGGTATCTTTTACAACCCTGCGCTCAAATAACTTGACCATCGAGTAACTAAAGCACCACATAAAGGGGGACCCTTCTCTCCCGTACTATTTGGATCGTCCCCCAAAATGGCGCTCATGGCTGCTTCCCTCACTTCTCTTTCCCGAGACTCCCGATCATTCGAGGAAGAAGACTCTGATTCTGACTCTGAACTTGTAGAGTCCTGACCTGGAACAACATACGTTTCTAACTATTTTTCATTTCGTATTAAGCTTTTTTGATATACAAATGCACCGGTATAGATCAATAGTTGGCTAAATGCAAAACAACTATTATCTTGTATTTTAGGTTGCTCACAAAAAGGTGAGAAAACAACCACTTCAACTTCGATTAGTTGCCCCAAACAAAGGGGAAAACAACCTATCGACAGTTGGCCACAATAACAACTCTCAAAGCTTATCGCGAAAAGTATATTCATGAATTAATATTGTAAAGCCGCATATTAATGTTGTCGGCAGCAAACGAATTATTTATCTTTTCCCTTTCTCGCCATAAGGCATAGTAATACTTTTTTATCAGCCTGGGTTGATCCGTCGGAGTCATTGTGAATCACCAATCTTATTACGTGTCAATATAAACAAACCTTCTACCTATATATTTGTAATATTAAGACTTGATATTTATATTTATCATTAAGTAGATCCTATTTTCAGAAAAAATGAAAAGGTTCCTTTTGCCTTCTGTAAGACTATTATATACTCTTGCCTATCTAAGTGCGTATTCATAACTATAGCATAAACAAAACCTAATATGTTTCAAAAGCCATAAATAATGCACGAGTTACATCACACCCTGTAACGAAGTCCATAGCCAACCTGCTGACATAACATTCTTCTTTTTGCAAGCATATCATTATTTACTTCACTTCAACTAGTGTACTGGATTTTTACAGGCAGTCAGAGAAAAGACTTCGAACCGTAAGAATCCAATCTCGAATTTTGTAATTTAGAAAAATAAAATTTTTTAAAAACGGAATTTCTAGTTATCAATAGTTAACTGGCGCAGTCGTGCAGATTTTGATAGATATTGATTTGCGATAAACGGAGATTGCAAATCAATTTTCGGAAATTTTCGAAAACTGTCAAAAATCGAACCTATTGTGATTTTCGATCGTGGAGGTGTCGTGTGCTGTTCAGAGTGGCTTCTCAGAATTCAGAACACCCATTCCATCGCGGAACTGTCCATCCACCCACCATCTACACGAAGATCGGGAAAGAAACCGAATAGTTCTTTCCGCAAGAAGTTTTTGAGTGTTCAGACGACATCGCTGGGTATCTGCAAGAGCTTCTTATAGAAGATGACTAGAAGATTTCTGTTGATATTAATGTAAGTGCAATTTGATAAATGTCTTATGCGGACGACTTGGTAAATATTTTAAACAATTTGTCATTGAATCCTTCAACTAACTCTGACTCTATTTCCCAATCCCAAGCGGAAGTACCAGTAAATAATATTAATCAAAGTAGTTCTACTGAGAACAATAATTTCACTGAAATTCAATATCTTAGTGCTGAAGATCAATTAGTTTTAGATAATTTTATTTTAAGTAGTAATACTAGTGCAAATATTAACTTAGAAAACGTAAATCACGAAAACATGACTAACCAATTTAAACCAGAATTTTTAAATTGTGTGCCAATATTTGACGGTAACGCTACCGAACTAAATAGATATTTGGCTACGTGCCAATCAATAATTAATCAATTTTACGATGCTACCAATCCCAATAATTTTCAAAATACTTATATTCTTAATTCTCTTATAGGAAAACTTAATGGTAACGCTAGGCTAGTTATTAACATACAAAACGTAACTACCTGGCAAGAAGTAAAAGACACTCTTTATAGAAATTTTGCCGATCGACGTGACGAAAGTTGCCTAAATAGAGATTTGGTAATGTTACGACAAAATTCAAACGAATCCCCGCAAAATTTTTATGATAGATGTCTAGAAATACTTAATTTGTTATGTAGTTACATAGATGCGCACGAAACTGCAGAAGCAGCAAGAATAAAACGAGAACTATATCAAAATTTGGCATTAAAAACTTTCTTATCAGGTCTTAGGGAACCGATAGGCACAACTATTAGGTGTATGCGCCCAGGGTCTTTGACCGAGGCCATACAATTGGTAAACCAAGAATAAAATGTTAAATATTTCCAAAACGGATCCCAAACACAACCAAAAAATTTTGGCAATAACAGAAATATTTCAATTAATCAGCCTTTCAATCAAAATCAAAATTTCAGTTCGAACGTGCCTTTCTTTAGACCACAACCTAACCATTTTTCACTACCATTTAACGCGCACACCAATCACAATCAATTTAGGCAAAACATTGCACCATTTTCTAATATAAACAGGCCTCAAATGAATTTGTAGACCACCCTTCAGGAGTCAAAATAATTCTGGCAATTTTAATAGACCACAACAAAACGTATTTAAACCTAATCCTTTCCAACCATTACCTAAGCCAACACCAATGAGTGTGGTATCAAATTCCATTCAAAGAAGAGATGAGCCGGCCAACACTTCCCATCAACAAAATCAGTATCAGCCACCTCGTCCAAAATTCACATTCCAAGAACTGTACAACACCGAAACCAACTCTTGTTTTGATAGTGATACAAACTACGATAACACGCATTATGACCATGACCTATCTCACAATTGTTTTCAGTTTACCAATAGTGGAGAGTATTCGCAGTACGCACATACCGGGGAATATTCGCAGAGCTACCCACTTAATGAAAACTCTGAGGGATATCAAATACAGTCGCAGACTGAAAACGAAACACAGAGCCAAAATTTTCAGGACTCCTCACAAGAGACCGAGCAAATTTGATAAACCAAGTCATTTCCCTAAACACCACTAATTGTAATGAATTGTCCTATATCACCTTTCCTGAATACAACCTTAAACTTTTGATCGATTCCGGATCGACTAAATCATTTATTAGCCCTGATTTAGCTTTAAAATATTTTCCAAATTATGTGAAAAACGACCCATTTATTGTTTCCACAGTTTTTCAGAAATCCGCCCATAAGTATAGTGCCATGATACCAGCATCTAAAATATTTAAATTACCCCGACAGATTAATCTCAAATTCTTTTTATTTAAATTCCACGACGTATTTGATGGGTTGATTGGAATCGATAACCTAAAATTACTCCAGGCAAGTTTAGATTATGATAAAGGATTTTTGATTACACCGTATTCAAAAATAAAACTGTCTTTTCATAAAACCAAAACAGAGCTTAATTGTGTAACCATCTCTCCAAGATGCGAACAGGTAATTAGCGTTAAGACTAATATAAAAAATGGTGAAATTATAATTCCCTACCAAAAGATTCATAATTGTGAAATTCCCGAATGCCTTACAATAGCACGCAATGGGAAAGCTCTTACTGCCATTCTCAATAACACTTGCGAGCCTATAACTTTAGATTTTTCCGAGCCCCTTGTTGTAGAAAAATTCTGTAGACAAGAAATCGAAAATATTGATGTCAACAATTTCGATGACTCACCAAAAACAAAACTAGACCCCTCCTTAATAAGAACAGATCACCTTAATATTGAGGAAAAAAGTAAAATAATAAACTTGTGTAACCAATTTTCTGATATATTTTACCGTGAAGGCACACCCCTTACATTTACTCATAAGATTAAACATCATATTAGAACAGTTGATGAAGTTCCAGTTTATGCAAAAAACTATAGGTATCCATTTATACACAAAAAAGAGGTCGAAAAACAAATTAATAAAATGTTAAATCAGAATATTATTCGTCCTAGCAGTTCACCTTGGTCAGCGCCCATTTGGGTGGTCCCCAAGAAAATTGACGCTTCGGGGGTGCAAAAATGGAGGGTTGTTTGCGATTTTCGCGCCCTTAACCTTAAAAGTCTGGACGATAAATACCCCCTCCCGAACATCATAGATCTTTTAGATAAACTTGGAAAATGCCACTATTTTACAACTTTCGACTTGGCAAGTGGATTTCATCAAATCGAAGTTGATGAAGCCGACATACCTAAAACCGCGTTCAGCACAGAAAATGGCCATTACGAGTACTTGCGAATGCCTTTTGGGCTCAAGAATGCCCCCGCGACGTTCCAACGAGTAATGGATAATATTCTACGCGGAATCACCACCGAAAAATGTGCAGTTTATCTAGATGACATAATAGTTTTTTCTAGCTCTCTTCAAGAGCATATAGAAAAGTTAACCGAGGTTTTCAAACGATTGAGGGAATCCAATTTTAAAATCCAGTTGGATAAATCAGAATTTTTAAAAAAAGAAGTTGCCTACTTAGGGCACATAGTTACCCCAGAGGGCGTTAAGCCCAACCCCGATAAAATTAAAGCTATAAAAAATTATCCAATACCTAGTACTACTAAACAAATAAAAGGATTTTTGGGTCTCTTAGGTTACTACAGATGTTTTATCGATAATTTTGCAAAAATTACAAAACCGTTGACAAAATGTCTTAAAAAAGGTGCCAAAATTATTCATAATGAGGAATTTGTCAATTGTTTCAATACTTGTAAAAATCTTCTTATAAATGAACCGATATTACAATATCCCGATTTCACGAAACCGTTTAACTTAACTTGCGACGGCAGCAATGTGGCTCTTGGATGCGTCCTCAGTCAAGGCCCAATAGGTCAAGACTTGCCCGTAGCATATGCATCGCGAACATTAAACGACTCCGAGCAAAAATATTCCACCATAGAAAAAGAGTGTCTGTGTATTGTTTGGGCCACAAAGTATTTCCGCCCCTACCTATTTGGTAGAAAGTTCAACATTATAACAGATCATAAGCCCCTCCAGTGGCTCTTCTCGTTAAAAGACCCTAGTTCTAAACTGGTTAGGTGGAGACTCAAATTAGAGGAGTTTGACTACAAAATCATATACAAAAAGGGAAAGCTTAATACAAACGCGGATGCGCTATCGCGAATCGAGTTACACACTAAAGAGACAGGCGAAAATTTTGACCTAGGTAGGTACACAAATGAAATAACCCAAAATTTAAGCCAAAATAACGAAAGTACCGTGGAAAATCAAAATCTTCAAAACTCACATAATATCATAAATAGCGACAACTCCGAAAAGGCGAGCCATGATATAGATCAAATATCTACATTAGTTCATGTAGACGATGAACCTCCAGCTATCCCGGCGCCCGAACCAGATGATGACGACGCCACTGTTCACTCGAACGCGTCACATGACCCTGTCGCCGGTGTCCCCATATTAGATATCAATTACGGTGCCAACCAATTGCTCATACAAGAAGTTTTACATTCTCCTGCGAAACCTAAAACCATAATTTTGTTCGAAAAGAAACGTCGGATCATTGCCCAAATTTCCAAAAACGACTTTGAGCAAGACATTTTAAATCTAATAAAACAATACGTAGTACCAGAAAAATTGTATTACGTTTATTTCGAAAACCCCGATACATACGAACCTTTTTCAGAAGTGATACGAAAAAACTTTAGGTGGCCTTCTATCAATCTTAAACGCTGTTTGAAAAAATTAATCGATGTGACCGAAAAACAAGACATACCGGAAATTATCAAAAACTACCACGAAGGCAAATCAAATCATCGAGGAATCGATGAAACGTTAGAAAAAATCAAAATTAAATATTATTGGCCCAACTTAAAAAATTCAATACAGACTTTTATAAACGATTGCGAAACCTGTCAAATTAGCAAATATGAACGTCGCCCAGTCAAAATGAAAATGAATGTAACCCCCACGCCGACCGAGCCCTTTGAAATTGTCCACCTAGATACATATACTCTAGAGCAAAGTAAATTTCTAACCATCATAGACAGCTTCTCTAAGTACGCTCAGGCATATCCCTTAAAATCACTGGCCTCAACAGAAATCGTGGATAATCTTCTTTTCTATTTCTCCCATCATAAAATTCCGAAACAAATTATTGTTGATAACGGTACGGAGTTTAAAAATTCGGTTGTTACTGAACTCCTACAACTCCACAAAATAAAAATTCATTTTTGCTCTCCTCAACACCCTCAATCAAATGGGCTGATTGAAAGACTACACTCAACCCTTGCTGAACACATACGTCTTCTTAATAACCAAGAATTTAAAAATACACCGGTTTCCCAAAAAATGATATATGCCATTCTGGCCTACAATAATTCAATACACTCCTCCACTAAACTGAAACCGACTGACGTAGTTAATGGGCATATAACAGCTGACGACCCGTTTGACATAAATATCGATCAATTATTACTAAGCGATTATATCAGCAATCACAAACAAAAAGCAAAACTTTTGTATGCTAAAATCAACGAAAAATTATCGGAGTCAAAAGAAAAGTTAATCGATAAAATTAACAAAAATAGGGATGACCCCGAAATTTTTGAAGCCGAACAAGACGTATATGTAAAAAAGCATGTGCGGCAAAAAGATGCCAATAAATTCTCAAAACCAAGCAAACTTATTTCTGTTAATAAAAAACGCAAGACGGCTAAAACTAGTTCCCATGAGAAAGTACACTTAAGTAATATAAAACGTCCCCTGAGAAAACGATACAGTTTTACCAACTAATGCTTTATTTTAATCTTTTCAGCATTCTTCGCTTAACATTCGGATTCGAAGAAAAAATTACCGTGAGAGAATTAAAAGACAATCCCGGTGTAATTCCTTTTAATCTAGGAAATGCAAAAGTGCAAAAATCCACTCACACACTTATTCATTATTATGACCTTAACCCAATTTTGACGGAATTAAATAAGCTTCATAATAAATCTAGAAATCTAACAGACACAATTAATAAACATGCTGAATATAGCTTTGATGTCTCAAATTACCTTAAAATTCTTAAGCTTATACAGGACCGTGTTGACACAAAAATACGAGAAATTATACCTCGTCCGAATAAAGTAAAACGAGGATTATTTAATGGTTTAGGATGGTTTTTCAAATCTATAACGGGAAATTTGGACGCATACGATGGGGAAAGGTATGATAAAATAATTTCGGAACTTCAAAATAATCAAAATACGGTAAATTCAAATATTTTAAAAGAAAACTCAATATCTCTGAGCATAATTAAAAAATTTAATGCCACTATTCAACAAATTAGGGTTAACGAAAAATTATTGGAATCTAAATTAAATCAAATAGGAATAATTGTACAAAAAACTGCTTACAGAGACAATTCTATCTTCATTAAAGATATCATAAACCAAATAATAAATGTCTATGAAATCATTGACTTAACACTTCAAGATATTGAAAATTCAATTACATTTTCTAAGTTAAAAATTATGCATTCAAGTCTTATTAAGACAGAAGATCTCTATTTTGAACTTTTAGAGGTCCAAAAACTAATTGGCACTGACCAAATGCCATTAGAGGTTACGCTAGAAAACATCTTGTTGTATGAAAAAATAATTAACATCAGACTGTTTTGTATTTAAAAATAAGATAACATATTTACTGCGTATTCCGATAACGTACCCGACCTATTTTAAATTCCTCCACCTTTACTCTATTCCTATATTGAGAGAGAGTCAGTTTAAGGTTATTATCCCGCGAAAACCCTTTCTTGTAATAAACAAATTGCACTACGCATTCCGAAACCACAGATGTACAGAAGTCAAAGCCCAACACTATGTTTGCGATAAAATGGAACTCAAAGAAATCAGCGAAAGCAGCCCATGCACTGTTAAACTTCTGCAAGATGCCAAGAACACCTCCACTTGTCAACAGATCGAAATAAAAATCACAAAGTCAACAATTAAACAATTAGATGTTCCGGAACAATGGGTCCTTATCCTACCGCAAGAAGAAATCGTCAAATTCAAATGCAACAGCCAAGAAGAAAGCCGAAAATTCCTGGGTACTTATTTACTAAAAGTACCACATAACTGCAAGGTGACATCAAGTCAAGAATCCATCACTAATAGTCGAGTAGCTGCACCTAACACCAGTGAACCGATATTGTTCCCTGACCTCGACAATGAAATACGCCTTCTGCCAACACTTAATCTTAGAGTGCAGTTGCAAGAAATTGAATTAGATGGGCTACATGAAGTACAGAATTTAATTGAAGAAAACCAACCGGCACAATTCCGTCCTGGTGTTTCTGGCTCACCCAGTATATGGACTATCATGTTGTACGCCGCCGTAGTAAGCGCCCTTGTCTGGTTCATTTACAAAAAGAAATGTTCCTATAAACTGAAGAATCCCCGAGAAATAGAACTTCAAGACGTTCAACTACCCCGTTAGCCGTGGAGTTGAAACCTTGGGGGGAGGAGTTACATCACACCCTGTAACGAAGACCATAGCCAACCTGCTGACATAACATTCTTCTTTTTGCAAGCATATCATTATTTACTTCACTTCAACTAGTGTACTGGATTTTTACAGGCAGTCAGAGAAAAGACTTCGAACCGTAAGAATCCAATCTCGAATTTTGTAATTTAGAAAATAAAATTTTTTAAAAACGGAATTTTTAGTTATCAATAGTTAACTCACGTGATCGTGATATACTTTGCCATGCTGACTCGAGTGTCTGGCGATATTTATTGCTCTTCATATTATATAATTTAACTTACTTGAAGTGGAATTTTCCATGTATTTTTCAAATTTCTCCATCTTCTTCCTGAGGTCTTCAAGCAATCGTTTCTTTGCTTTTCTCTTAGGGTCTTGCCTCGATTTTCGCTTCATTTTGTAACAACATTTTCACTCCGCGAACACAATTTAAACCTTGTTGTCGTCGCACAACACGAAACATTAATGATACATGAACTCGTGGTGAGCCGGTGCGTCTGAATTTTGAACAGTGTTGTCAGTTCGTGACCGAAATATTATTACAAAACATAGTGTTCCGAATGGGTTTAATGAAGTATAATTTGGGAGTGTCGCCTATGCGGGTGTTGGTAGCACGGTATCGGTATTCGGTAACCAGAGACTTTCATTTAAAAAAAATCATCTAAATTGGTGTAATACAACCACGGTGTAAGATAAACTTACTCTCTCATGAGCTTACTGGTAAATCTGGTTTAGTGTTATAATAATGTACAGTCAATGCGTTCATGCATGTGAATTAATAAATCGAAGCAAATAGTGAGTAGCGGGCCTAAAGGTAGTCTAAGAAAAATCGATTATGATATTTTAAAATATAAACTTTAAAATAAATGTAAACGAAACAAAATATATATAAAGACTAGTTTTACGAAGCGCAACATAATTGAAATAAAATAACAAATAAATCATATATATATATATATATATATAGTTTATTTTCTAAAAAAACATAAATTTAATTAATAAAATAAAATAAAAATAATATACAAACAAATACAGTTTAAATTACAGTTAACGCAAAAACATATTGGTAAATCAGTCATGGTTGCATTCTAAGCAAATAAAATGTTTGGGTTTTTTATTCAATCCTACGCAATTAGCATGATACCAGTGGTAACACAATTGACATAAAATCATTTCCTGCATTATATTTGTGCATTTTTCAGGACCAACATGACAGTAAGATTCGGTTTTTTCATCCCAGTAATGGGTTACTACATTTTGCAAAAAAAGTAATGAAGATGATTTTACATCACTGAAATATGCTAGTGTATCTAATTCATTTAAAATAATATTTCCATGAAATGATTTAATTTTTTCATTCACATTTTTTTTATTGTATGCATAGCTGCGAAAATCTGGTGTGCTAGTGTACAGTAATTCAGTTATTGTACTCTCAATGTGTTTCCTGTAATTTTTTGTAGACTTTTGAAAATGATGTTTAAGTATTTCAGCTGAACCACTTACTAATACTTCTGAAAACATTAAGACGTATACACCACAATCATAGGAAGTATACTGTTTTGGTAAATCTTTAGGAGTATACAGTTTCCACTCATTTTTGAAAAATATTTCTTTTATTTCACTGACAAACTGATAAACATGGAGCAAAAAGACTATTTCATTTTTATGAACAATTGTGCTATCAATGCTGTTTAAATAAAGAACCAAACTATATTTTTTTAGCAAAATAATTAATACAAAATGTTCATTTTTTATGAGTGGAATTAACAAAATATCTTGATCTATTAATCCATATTTTAAAAAGTAATGAACTGCATTATAAAAACTATGTTCAAAGTTAATAAAATTTATTATATGTCCCTCTATCGGAAAAATATTAACAGATTGTTTTATTTTTAACGATTTTGTTAAATACGCCATATAGGCATCTACAACTGAGTCATGCAGATACCGTTCTTTTGTGCTACATGCCCTTGTTAGACATGTAAGATCAGAGGGATAAACTATCCTACCAAATATAATACCCTGCTTGTTGTTATCTAGTTTAAATTGTTTAGTGTAATCCAAGCAGTCGACATCTTTAGATTCATGGGCACTATCGATAGATGATATGTCGCAGTTGTCAAAAGCGATTTCCGTCTCATTTTTTGAATTTTCATGTTCTAATAATGTATGTGAAATAGGTGTCGAAGTAAACGGTGCTAAGAATCGGCGTTTAACTAAACCTTTTGAAGTTACTGTTGGTATTATCAACGTGGTACCCATTTCGGAATCCTGTGATATTTTTATGTCAGAATCTTTTGCCGCTTCTACCACTGTGATTTTTTCAGGGGCACCTTTTCTGCCAGATCTAAAAAATCACAAACAAACGTAACAACCAATATGTGAATGTCGAATAATTCAACATTACTAAAGATAACGTCAATATGCATCCGTGTTTTAAAACTTTGGAACATAATGTACAATTTTCGAATTTTTAAGAATCTTTAACTAATTAAAATAGTCTTCAAATTAATATTAAAATTTATTTAAACCGCTATTGGAGTTAGTAGACAAATTATTCAAGTAATCCAACTAGAAAAAAATCGGTAAAGTTAGTTCACCCGGAACTTTCCTACTTAACACTGGAATTCACACATATAATATTGTTTATATATACATATAATTTATTTGGTAATACCTTTATAAGCAGATCAAATACCTACTAATATTTTAAAATTTAAATTAGATAGCCCTTTTTGTTTCACCATAACATCTCTACGCCAAAGTTTTAATACTTTATTTTTAATTTTTTACCACTTAATTTTTTTGTAAATTTAAAAATTAATTGAATAAGCAATTTTTCAGACCGGTTTTATAAACATTTAGTTAGACCGCCATTCCGCTACGGCATGCTGGAATCATACCAAAGTTTATCCGTAGATAACACTTTATTTTGTGGAAAATTTGTGAACAATCGATGAAGTAGTTTTTTTGCATTGATTGTTTTGAACCATTATTTCCTACCAAATTTTGGTTAAGTAGTTTTTAAGGAATATTTTTTTACATTTTGATAGGTCACCATTTTCTTTCGCCATATTAGATTTTTACAAGCATGTTATCTTCATATATAACCCTTAATTTTTTACCAAAATTTAAAGTTACAGCCGGATTAATAGTTTTTCAGCTATGTCAATCATATAAGTACCCTTTGAAGTATGCCACGAACACATCGGCAGATAGACAGACACACAGACGGAATTCGCGGGGAGGTTATTACGAATACAAAAATGCAAAATGGGTCTTAAAATTAGAATCTCTACCCAAAAAAAGCCGTAAAACGACATACAACTCGACCTTTAAAAAAATCAAATTTTCAACCCCCTTTCTTTTCTTTTCTTTCACCGCCCAATATTAAAATCTGTATGATTTTAATAAAATATAGGTTTTTATTAAATTGAAAACTGTATGCAGGTATCTAAACATCCAAAAAACGGCAGAAAAATGGACTAATTTAATAAAATTAAAATTTTTATCACTCAACCCCTTTTATCCCCCCCCCCTTATTTTTTGTTAAAATATCAGACATGCTTTATTTACCACTGAAATATGTAAACCCAAAAACCCATAAAAAGATATATAACTCGGATATTATCCCACACATAATATAAAAGAAAAAGGCAATAATCAAATAGGAACCAACCCACACTTAACATAAAATAGCAATATTAAAAAGGAACCAAGCTACTTGGCTCTTTTTTTTGTAAAACTTGAAATTACTTTTTAAGGATTTGCTGTGATTCTTCCAAATAATAACATTAAAACCCTGTGTCCCTATTTTGCAGAGTAAAGGACTGATTATTAGGTATCATTTGGTACAAAAAACTCATTTTAACCGTTTTGTAGATTGGTTCCTTTTTGCATAACTACGTCAAATTAATTATACAATTTAACTTGGTTACCTGTGCCCTCTCTTTCTTCTTATAATAGTGGAAAGCTTAACATTCTTCTGCATATGTCTCTTATTTCCTATAGACAATTGAACTGCTTCAATATTTTATTTATCAATATGCCGATAGTTATCGATAAATATCGATAGTTATCGATAACTATCGATAACCATCGATACTTATTGTAACTATAGATATTTATAAGTTAAGACAATTGTTTTTATAAGCAATAAACATTTTTGGGAAAAATATAAAACGACCTGAAAAAAAAGTGAAAAATAATATTTTATCCATAAGTTCGACTTTATGAATTCTGCGTCTAACTAATACCTTATTACAATGAACATCACTATCCTACATATTTACTAATTTTATTAGGTTGACTGGGCGCCTTGACTTTTATTTATAATTTCTATTAAAAAGGCTAAATCTAAGACATATGCCTAGATCTAGAACAAAATACTAGACTAGTTAAAATGCGGTAATATAACTATTATATAAAACGAGTTACTGATAGGTATTCAATAAATGCAAATAATTATTAGAAATTAATTTAGTGTCCCTAAACATCCATTCATTTGATTTTACCGCCTCCCCTAGGTACAAAACACCTCAGTAGCTGACGCACATCGACTTATACCTATAGAAGTAACCTGACAAGATGTAATGTTTGCCCCCGCACCACACGTACTATGTCGGGATATAGCTCTTTACTTTGTTTATAAATTTGCACATATATACCAAATTTTAAAACAACATATTAAAACATTTTCAAATTATTACCGAAACTCTCAGACGGAAAAAAATAAAAAGAGCGGGGCTATTTCTCTGTTTTTGTTTAAATATGCTTTTAATATGATGACGATCGATGATCCAAGCACTACCATAAATAGTTTAAAAGAAATCATCTAAACTGCGGAATCATTGTTCATTTTATGTAGAACCACGGCAAAGTTTACAGAATATGTTAATTCTGTAAACTTTGACCACGGTAACTAATATTATGTATAAAAGCGCTATCTCTATTAAGCATTAACAATCAGCAATATAAATTGTGAAATATTAAAATGAGTAAAAGTTCGTTCGTGCCCTTAGATCCAGGAAAACTCTACATTTTTAGATAACCCAATTGCTCTCAATTAATTTTTTTAGTTTAATTTTTCAAAAGCCACTCGTGTTACAGTAAGATGTGGCTAAACATTAACTCCAAACTCCATTGTCTGTAATATTCATTCGGCAAAGTAAATTTGTACGTATACACATTATTTATAGACTAATGCTGCAAGTGAAATCGTAAGACCATAACCGTCCCGCCGAAAACTTTAAAAAGAAATATTACCAGCGTTTAGGAAATTTAAGACAGCAGATAAATTGCTGATAATCGAAAATTTCATTTTGCATCAATTATAAAGTGATAACTACCGAAATATCGATAACTATCGGTATGTCAATAATTCTTGAAAACTATCGATATGTCGATAGTAACTGATATATCCATTCTTATCTATAGCTATCGATCACAATCGATAACTACCGATAACTATCGATATATCCATAACTGAAGGGTGCTAAACCAAAACGTTGTAAGTTCCAAAATTATAATTTTCCACAGCGAATAAAAAACTGTACAATCAAAATACTTGCAAAGCATTTAATAAACTGTTTATATAACATCATTCGTACATATTTCAAGTATTATTTCCATACAAACCTAAATTCCAAATTATTGTTTAAACTAAAAAATATCCCGTTTGTTTATAACTATGTTGTACAAAACGTTGTATGTGCCACTGATTGTGCAACTGCAACTTGATGGCACTTACAACGTAAACTTACGAACTAATCTTTAACCCGGGAGTACACGCGTAAAAAAAATTACGTTTTTACACGCGTACGGTCAAATCGACCGCATGACCAATTTTGAGTTCCTGTTTACTTTAAATAAATAAAACAACAACAGCTGGCAATAGCGAGTAAAAATTATAAAACTTTTACAGACTTTTGCATAGATTAGCATTTTATTTTGGTTTTTATCATTATATACTTTATTTGCAGATATCAAAAATAAACAACATTAACCTAAGAGTAAAAGTAAAAAAAATATATATAAAACTGACGGTACATTAATAGGCACGTAAAATATGTATGCAATATAGCTTTATTGCTGACTTTCCTTACATTCTGGACAGAGTTGGGATGTATGTTCTCGGCATATGTACTTTTGGCACTGTACGCACTGGGTCTTTGTTTTTCTGTTCTTTTTCGATGAGCAAAAGTGGCACCTGCCTGGAACACTATATAGGCTGGTTTCAGCGGGCTGTTCTGGGGTCCCTAAAATTTCTCTTATGCGATTTCTCATAGTTACTGGTAACATAGTCATTTCTCTGCGACGTTCAAGTTGGGGTGTAATAAGATGCATGGCTAATGATTTCAAAAATATTCGACGACTATTATGGGTATTGTTGTTTTGGCTATAAACGATATGGCTATTTATTCCAGAAATGTTAAGTGAAGAGAAAAATAATGTTAGAGGCCATCGACAACTTGTTCGTGACACAGAATAGGTTCCTTTTAGCTCGTCAACAACGTCAACGCCTCCCTTTGTTGCATTGTAAAATGTAATCATGCTTGGCTTGCAGGCATCACCACTCTCCGGATCGATCTCATCTGTGTAATGCATTGTTGACAATAGTGTAACTATTTTGTTTGCCTTAGGCTTATAGGAGACCAAAGTCATGTCTTGTGTGAAACCAAAGATGCTTGAATTAACTTTACGCTCCCTTAGCTTTGCGGTGAAAATGTCAGGAATTTCCCTTTTATTTTTTCGAATCGTGCCTGTCATAGTTAGTTTGTGTTTTTTCAATAAATCTAGCGCTAAAGGAATCGAAGTAAACCAATTATCGAAGGTTACATTTCTGCCAGTTCCAGAAATTGGCTGAACTAACCTTTGGACGACTGCAGAAGCGCTATTATCAATTTTATAGGGCCCGTCTGGTTGAGTCCCAACATACACCTCCATATTATAAGTATAGTATGATTTGGAATCGACAAGAGCTAATATTTTGATTCCGTATTTGGCAGGTTTGTTCGGAATATATTGCCTGAATCCACATCTACCACGAAATGACTCAAGCATTTCATCAATTGTGACAAATTCACTTACAGCATAATTGCCTTTGCATCGCTGAACAAATCCATCAAAAAATTTTCTAATAGCAGCTAACTTGTCATATTTTTTTCGTTCTTCTCTATCTTCAAGGTTGTCAAAGCGAAGTGCCCTCAACAAAAATTGGAATCGATTAATTCCCATCGTCAGACGAAAAATCTCTACGCCGGTTCCGTCCTGTGCCCATAGATCTCTCAAATGTAGATGTGACGACCTCAAGACCCCAGCCAAATAGAGGAGACCAATAAGCGCTTTTATTTCTTCCATATTTGTATCAGAGGCATCCCTTTCTCTACTGTAATTTGTTCTCAGATGTTGAATATATTTGTTTGTGTGTTCGACTATGTATTCTGTTACAAAATCGGGAAAATATAATTGCCAAGCGTCCAAAATTGTTTTTGCTTCTCTAGCTGCTCCTATTACTCCTGAGGATTGAGTCACTATATTTCTGCTTCGAGTTTTCGTTTTCGATGCAGTTACGGGAAATTTACTCCATAACGTCTTTTTATCTCTTCCCAAAAAACACAGAGAGGGGTGTTGCTGAAATTCATTAAAATCTGGCAGCTCTTCTCCTTCTGATTGCTCTGAATTAGTGTCTGGGTCGTTAGCCTCCAAAACATCGTCATTGTCCTCAGGAGGTCCTCCTACCTCATCGCCACTCTCAATTTCAGCCCATAGTGCTAAAAGGCGCTCGGTTTCTTTCTCGTAAGAACACATAATCTGGAAGAGAAATAAAAAATAATTATTATGGAACTACATTATTCGTA
Source organism: Kuschelorhynchus macadamiae (assembly GCA_030620095.1). Lineage (NCBI taxonomy): Eukaryota > Metazoa > Arthropoda > Insecta > Coleoptera > Curculionidae > Kuschelorhynchus > Kuschelorhynchus macadamiae. The sequence goes on along the minus strand of JAUTXW010002701.1, from coordinate 25,146 downwards.
CTAAAATTGCTAAAGAAAACCATAAATACAGCCAACTTACCGTAGAGGGAATTAAAAGTCACACCAATGTCTAAAAATGTAGTACTTGAACACAAATACTCAATTACACGCGCGCGGTCAAAAGCACCGACTTCAAGAAAATAGCACCTTATTTGTACACTGCCAAATTAAAACTAAAATATTGTTGTGGTGGGGACCCCGCCTCGGGCATTCTCTGAAGGTCAGCCCAATCATCGTTTTACCAGTGGCGTCACTACGAAATTTATTAACCGTCGGTCCTTTCGACCGACACGCGTGTACTGCCGGGTTAAGTACGTAGATATTGGAAATGGCTAAACTACTGCGAAATTATGGCCTCATAATATTCCCTGTCAGGTCCAGCTAGAAATCTTAACATCGCAGTGATATCTTTTTTTTTCAGCCGATAGTGGCTTTGGCGTTTCCTTAAATTCAATGGGTAAAGATTGGAACGATTCAATGGAAGCGTTTTTTTTCAAGATATTAATCTGTACCCATGGAGCCAACTCGGAGTAGGATGTTCGGATTTCCACCACACCAAACTTTCTTTTTGACATTCGCATCTGAGTGACTTTTGATATAGTAAGTTTCTTAGTATCCAGGTATTCCCGAGCAACAGATTTCCAATCGAAAAATTTTGTCACATCCAATATTACAAAAGGGTTCTTCAAACATGCCGACGCCATTATCTCCATTAGGTCTTTTGGAACTTTAGGTGACAAGCGACGTTTAACTTTTTCTATGAGAGCGAAGTCTCTATCACACGAAAGAAAGGTGTGGCCAGATACGGGAAACTTGTGAGTTATTTGGTCAAATTTACCTTTGGCGATCAGAGTTAGCTGCATTGCTAACATAATTTGGTTCTTATTTTGCCCGCAGCAGTTGTCGGACCATAAAATAAGTTCCCGCTTTTGTGTCTGCAGCTCTTTCATTATGAAGTTATAAAGGCAACTTGCTATTTCATTTGAACGTAACGAATGTAACGTTTCCTGTTGGTAGACGGAATGAGACTCGTTGTTATTAACAATAATTCTATTAAGAACACTGATATGAATAATGTACAGTCCAAGGGCTGGACCGACAAGGTCCACCCTTGCCCTTACTACCACTTTGGTTAAAAGCTAGCGTATATCTCCATATGGGTGAATGCGTGATGTAGGACACCGTTACCAAGAGCGCGATGCAGCGTCAGCGTGCTCATTCTGCTTTTATTATGAATATGAAGTAACTTTAATGCCAACAACTAATACAGGGTGTCACTACACTACACCTTCCCCCTTTTGAAAGAATGATTATACTTGTTGAATCATTCTTACAACAACCTAACACAAAAGTAACCAAAAAAAAAAAATCGTTATAACTAATCAGCTTTTGACAAAACTTATACATTTAACATACTATTTAAAATGTGACAGGTAATGGCTTTCACTATGCGCACTTGTGAAGGACACTACTGTGTAATGAGTTAATTGATGCTTCAATGAATGGTTTGTTTTTTTTTTATTGTTAATATTATATGAGTGTTTCTTGTATAGTTTTGTCAACCAATAAAATATAATAAAATAAATATAAATAAGCAATATAATAATATATAATATAATAATCTATGAATAATAAAATAAAACCAATACGCAATATAGTATATAATAAAATTCCAAGTTAAGTATAGTCAATAATTATACCCAAACACCTACAATAAGCCAAACAATAATTACAAAGTTTATATATATGCATATAGTCGGGTGTGCGCAAAAAGGTAATATACAATGTAAGTTTTATTATTCAAAATTCATTATGTACCTATTATAAGTTACACATTAAGTGATTAAATTCGACAATTCGAATATTTTTGTATTATTGACAAGGAATACAGTGTATATAATTTTTAAAGTCATATCCGAATAGATGCAGTTATTATGTATATTTTGTTCAGGCTCAAATTATTATGTAATATTAGCTTGTAATTACAAAAACAAATTATTACTAGATTGAGATCATTAGATGCTCATTTTTATTGTGTCGTAGGTAGCTTAATCAAAAAAAACAAATATTGTCGTTACTTTTACTGATTATAACTAACTTTTTTTTTTTTTTTTTATTATTATTATTAATATTATTATTATTATTATTATTATTATTATTATTAGCGCATTTGTAATTCCTTTCTTCAAAGATTTTAAAATCTCTACTACTTATCTTATACTTTACTTACTTTGTCCGTTATTCACTTTATATATTATATTTTCGTATTTTTGCATGCATTTCATTAATATATTTACATTATAGTTTTTTCCAGTTCCCTCGGCGACGTACCTAAGTCAGACGCTGATCGGGATTTCTGGCTTACTATATATATATATTTTTTTTTCTTTTTTACAGTCCACTTTAACAGTATCTATTAATACTTTTGACGTATTTAATTCAATGCTTCGTACGATTTAAAACTAGATTTTTGATATGTATATAAGAAAACCGTTATTAGACTGCGGGTACCCTATTGTGCAATAAGCACTACTTTCATCATTTCTCGTATTATTTTTAGGCACATGCACTCCCTTTCATCAGCCTACATACCTAGCTTAGGTAATGGCGCTAACGCCCAGCTTACCATTAATGAGTGGGAAAGTGCTCCTATTTCTTTTCTTTTTACTTTCTATGCAGACCAGCCAATATCTATACGCGTTTAGAAATTTTATACATTTTCGGGTGATCAGACCAATCCTGTATAATTTCTAACAATTTAAGTATGATATTAACTGTTGCACATTCCATTTTATATACTCATACATTCTTTAACCATTCTCATCTATTTTGCCATTCCTAACAACAAACTTTTGCTCATCAGCCATTCATTAAGGCCAAGCAATATTTCCTCGAAAAAAAAATCTAACAATAATGATCAAGTTTTGTTTTATCAGCGCTAATTTTTTTTTGTTAATATTTAGGTAAATACGGCTTAATTTCAAAACTTTCTTAAGTAGAAGTAACTTTACACATATACGCTGAGCTACTGTCTAAGTTCTTAGAATTTTAATAAAATAAGCTTTTCGTTGCGTAAGCGTTAATAATTTTCCCTTTTGGTTTATTAATGAATTTACTTATTTATGTCACAGAATTATGGTAAAATTCGACTTCAAATTTTTAATGCTCTAATAATTATTGAATGTATTAGAAATATAATTGAATATGTTTTGTATCTGAATTTTGTGCTAGCCACCTAACGTTTAGCCAGCATAAGCTGCATAATCTGCTCTTATTTATTTTTGTAACCCTATTTAGTTATCTCGGGGTTGTCAAGTATTTTTTTTTTGATGGTCATTTTAACATTGTATTTTGTATTTTAAAGTAAACATTAAACATTTATCAAACTACTGCAGAATATAGTTTAGCCTTAGATATGTTTTTGAATGCTAATGAATAACTAAACTATGTGTTTTGTTTTCAGGTTTTTTAATTTATTATTATTATTTGATAAACAGTATTTTCAGCGCCCAAGTTTTATGGCTGGGTTAGCTTCTTTTATTGACTTTTCAGAGAAAATTTAAACAGATATACAAAGGAAAAACCATTTTTTTTTTCTAACTAGGTAATCAGATTCAGATTTCTTTTTAACATTTTTTGTTTTTTTTTTTTTATCAAAAACGCTAATTTTTTTTTTTATAAATATGGCGAATTTGTGGAATTATTCAGCTGTGCCTGGGGATATTCAGCGAGGCAACATGGCAACGTTGAGACATCTAAATACTTTGGTAGACGTTGCTCGATTTTGATTAAATAACACATACAATGACGTAACCAAGGGGGCTTTTCTTTGACGATGTGTATGTAATTAATTACTATATTTATAATACCTATTTATTATTAATATACTTATTATTTATTAATATTAAATTATTTATTATTATTATTTTATATACTTCAAAATTAGGATAGCAGATACGCCAAGGGGTTTACTAGCATATGGTCAGATTAGCAAGTTCTCTAGTATGGATATGTTGCCGAAGGAGCAACTGAATGATGTGTGAATTATATTGCTTGCAGCTCAATAATCATGAATTTCATAAATATGACCCAATGCATATGCTGCATATTATTTAATGTATCTTCTGATATTAATTACCAATAATTTCAGATATATAAAAGTAAATCTTATTTATTCTGTACATTTTACCAGAACATTTACGTCATGTTAAGCGTTAGTGTACTTTTATAATCAATAATTATTATAAATTATATTTATTTAACATCCAATATAAGAATAGATTAACACATTAAATAACCTTGTTTAATTGCTGGAATGCAATTAGTTGACAAAATCCACCATCAAAATCACCATATCAGCAGAAAATCTAGGACTGTGTTTGTTGCAACAAGTGTATTTGTAGGCTATGAACCTAATGAGCTCAAGTTTTAATACATAATGAAAAATTTATAAAATTATTAAACTTTCTTGGAAGTTCAAGCATCTAATTTAGCTTTTATTACTATGCAATATTAGTCTTAAAACATTTTATATTTTAACCATTATAAATTAGTAAAAATAATCAACTCGCTAGTCTTTATTTAGCACAATTTCTTCCTTAAAATATATAGAGAACGAAAAATCAACCAAGAATTAGTTATTAAGCTGACGAAATTACAAAAATAAGACGGGGTCGTCGATTTTTGATTTATGAAGTGAAAAGGCTTATTTTACCAATGACGTTTTGAATTAAATTTCATTTATCGTAGTTACAAACAAGTGTAATACATATTTAACCTATGAAAACTGACCATTCTTAGTTTGGGTTAGTTATGAATTAAAAGCCCATTTGTCAGTCTATGTGACAACCAAAAATATTTCGTTTTAGTAAGTCATGGTTAAGTAATCGTATCGAAAGTTTAAGCGAGACTCCTGTTCAATCAACCATTTATTATACATTAAACCATGTATTTTTAGTCATTCTTAGATTTCATATTTATATTGATTTTGAACCAATATAAGTCTAAATCAAAATGAAGCAATAATATGACAACTGCAAAGCTAAAGAAAATTTTAGGTAGTTACTTATTTAGAAATTTACTTATTTTGAAGTGGCCAAAAACTTATTTTTCATTTACATTGAGCAATAAATTAAATAATAACTACTTAGTTTAGTAAGACGTGACAACGCATTGTTTTGGAATGCAATAATTGTTTTAGTAGGTAACAAAAACAAAATAAGTAGGTTAGCCTGACTTTGCTTAGTTATTCACATTTTAAATATTACTTTGTTTGCTTATTATTCGCAATTCATCTGATTGATATGTAAAATATCATTTTCTTAGACAAAAGATGTTTAATAAAATAGCGTAATCAATGATAATTACACCAGCGTTATCCATCTACAGCACTAGCCGTTTTCGCATAACTCTACGAACCTTAAAAAATCATATAGGATAATCAGCATCTAATGTCCAATATGTCTGTTTTATTTATTTATTTATATAAAATATTTTAATATTATTACTTGTCAGATAGCAAGATTAAGATAAACATTATAATTATTGGTAATACTCATTTGGTAATACTCATTTTTTTAAAATAAAATATACCTCCTATTAAATATATATACGTTAATATTCGTATTTTTATGCAATATTACACCCTAATCTAAAATTTAACACTACTTAATAAAAAGATTTAAACACGCCCTTATGTTCCAGATGACCATTGAGAATTAATTATTAATTATTCTAGTACCTTATGCCCACACTCGATTTTGCGACTTTTAGTCCTTATCATATATTTACATACTTTAAAACTCTACAAATTCCAGTAACTTCTACATTTCCATTTCCATATTATATAATTTCTTTTTTGTATCTTGCACCTAAAAAAAGCTAAAAAATAAAAACTCGTTCTGGTCCATATTATGGTGGTCTTCATCATTCAGTTCTTAATTTATCAAATTTGGCCATGTTATCTAGTGAAGTGCTCTTTGGCTTTCTTTCGCCCATATATACAGTAATATTTCAGCAGGCTGGATCTTTTAAGGCACTTACGGCAGGTTGTCCTTACGGATCGTTTAAGGCAGGGTCGCCATGTAACGTTTCCTGTTGGTAGACGGAATGAGACTCGTTGTTATTAACAATAATTCTATTAAGAACACTGATATGAATAATGTACAGTCCAAGGGCTGGACCGACAAGGTCCACCCTTGCCCTTACTACCACTTTGGTTAAAAGCTAGCGTATATCTCCATATGGGTGAATGCGTGATGTAGGACACCGTTACCAAGAGCGCGATGCAGCGTCAGCGTGCTCATTCTGCTTTTATTATGAATATGAAGTAACTCTAAAGCCAACAACTAATACAGGGTGTCACTACACTACACACGTCCACCCAAAGTTTCATTCCAAAGGCACATGAATCGTTTATTCAAATCTTCCAAGTGAATGCCCATATTAATACAAGCCAGCTGTCTACTGTAGTACATCTCAGTGTGTGTCAGGCTTGGAACGTACATCTGCTGTTGTAAATCAAAGCTCAATACACAAACATTCGAATCCGACATCTTGGATCTTCTGCTATCATCCGCCATATTTCTTTGTGCCAACTCAGCCTTGCGCTGATGTATTTCCAGAGAATTTTGGGCGTCCACTTTCTCTTGGCCTTCTTTCCCTTTTATTTCAATATTTTTGGAGTCGCAAACGGAACATGTATCTACTCGTGGTGAGGCAAAAGACAAATTGAAATCCGATAGAAACACATCGTTGAACCATTGCCTAGAAACTGGAGGTTTTCTACCATCTTCAGTATATCTCTCTAAAAAGCCCCTTTAGAGTTTTGAAACATTTAAATCTGGGGACAGAAACTTCCTATCTGGAGTGTCATTTCTGCTGTAGTGACTTTCTCTTGCAGGAATACTGGATATGTACTCCTTAATTTTGTCCTTCCAACCAGTATTTTTCTTGTGGCGTGTTCCTCCTCTGTCATCCTTGATATCCAGTTTTCCGGTTAATATTTTTTCTGCAAGCAATTGCACCCTTCGTTGAGTAATATCGAAAGTTTCACAAAAGGTCTTCTTGCACACTTGAACCTGAGAAGCTCCCGGCAATTGCAATAAGTACCGGAAGGAATGTTGACGCTTGCTGTCTTGTGGAGTCTCATAGTTCCCGTGCCTGCGACGTTTGATCAATGATGGGTGTATACAAGCTCTAAGAAAGCTTTGTTGGCCGTTGTAGTCGCCAATTTTCCAAAATTCAACAAAAAGACTTCTTCGACACGCAAGTGTCACTGAATGACATGCAAATTGACACTTGCAAGTCGCCTGCAAAGAGAAAATGAAAAAGGATATAGTTTACACTGCAATATAATGAGCCCCCTTAACATAACACTATAACTTCCCATTAGGCTCCCAAAATGAAACTAACACCTTAACATGATACCTATACACTTGCGGTCAACGAATTTGGAGCCAGCATACCTAACCTTAAAGATGAAAAGCCGGATTTAAAAATGTATTTAAAAATGAATAAAAACTGACGTTGAACGTCAAATGATCGCCACAAATTTGCTGGCCGCAAGTGTACATGACACTGAGGATAATATAAGAAAAATTATTTACCTCCCGTGGTTCTGTTTTATCCACCACTTCCTTGTTCTTTAATGTTGTGTAACCAACTCCCGAATTTCTTTTCGTTTTTAGCACTGACTTTTTCCAACCAGGGATATTTTTTTTACGCCTCTTGCTTGTTGGAATCTCTGCGTTATTATTATTATCCATTATGAAACAAAAACAAGCGGAATAAACATCAAGAAACGTTCAGCTAACGACGAGAAGTGAAAATGTTTACGTACTGACGATGCAAGGCATTTTTCGGCACTTAAAACGTTTTGCTTGGCTAGGGACAAAAAAAACCGTTTGCGGCGCTCGCATCAAATTTTTAATTCTTGTGCAGGTCGACAGTGGCACTTAAAACGTTTCTATGTAAAAAAACGCATTTAACCCTATTTGGCACTTACAACGTTTTGGTTTAGCACCCTTCAACTATCGAAACATCGATATTTTTAAAATTTACCTATTGCTATTTGATATATCGATAACTATCGATATAATCTGAAAAAATTGAAAAAAAAAATTGCAAAGTGCCCAAGAAAATGCTAGAAATACTTTTTAAGTTTCTATCTCTACCGCAAAGGCATACCTAGTTAATTACAAAAACTAATATTTTCTTATAAATGTATTAAACAAATACCAAGTAGATTTTAATTGTTAGTAGAATTGTGAAACTTTTTTATTAGTCTTTTTACTGTCAGACGTAAAATAAAGGGAGAAGGGGTGAGAAAAGTCTTTCTATTTTATTGGTTAAAAATTTGGTTTGGCTTAGCCACATGAAAAATGTTTGGTCTTATGCATGTAAAAAAATTATAATATTGGTATTTCGATTTCTGCCACCGTTAAAAAGACTTGGATACAAAAATTTCACAGTTCTACTAGCAATTTAAATGTAGTATTTGTTGAATACATTGAAAATACAATTTATTAGAGATTATATAGGGTTTCACTACCTCTAGCGATGGTGGGAGAAATGCTTTTACATAAGAACAAAAATGTCTAATATCGACTAGCCAAACCAAATTTTTAACCAATAAAATTGAAAGACCTTGCTCTCCCCCTTCCCCTTCATCATTTACTTTACGTCTGGCAGTAGAACGACTATAAAAAGATTCACAATTCTACTAACAATTTAAATGTAGTAGGTGTTTATTACATTTAGAATGATATTTTTACGACCTCTAGCGTTAGAGATAGAAACTTGAAATGTATTTTAAGCATTTTTTCTTGGGCATTTTTATAACAATTTTTATCTCATTGTCGTAAAATTAGCAGTTCGTGAGACAGGACCAGAACTTGGTATAAACACTGTCTGGACGGCAACCCTAGTGGGTTTTCTTAGTTAGAACCTTAACTATCACTGGTAAAATTTGCGTTTGAGAATGTTATAGGGGTAGGTATAGGTTTTGTGCAGCCCTCTGTCGAAATATTAGGATATATGCATGTTGTCTAGGTCTAGCCGCCATTGTAAAATGATAGGTAGTAGGAAGATATATTAAATACAAATTATTTCACGTACCTTGAAGGATTTCCAGTTGGTCCTCTGAAAAATGAAATAAATCCATTGCACGAACAATCACAAAAATATCTAATAGTACTAATAATAATCTAAAATTCTTTCCCCTAATGGTCGTAACTATCGAAATTTACCGGCTCTGTGTGTTGTCGGTGGCGGTCGCGTGCAAAAAGAAAGAAAAATAAGCCGAGCATGCGGACTGCGGACAAAACGAAGATCGTATGTGTTTCAACAGGTTATCGCTACTGTATTTTGGTCAATAAGCGCTTATTATTTAGTCACGTGCTTGATAATCGCTTTCTAATTGGCGGGACACGTAACGCGCCATTTTAATGATTAAGCACTATACAGTTTTTTGTTAACAGTTAATATAAACCTATACAAACTATTTTGAGATTTTATACAATTTGCTTGAATAAAATTAAGTGTTTTTGTACCTTAACGGGGACAAAACTCATATTTATTGTAGCCATTAAACTGTTGTATATCCATTAGGTGAATAAATGATTATGCAAATTATGTATATTAACTATACAATTTTTGTATACATTTCACATTTGTATTTTGATAATACAGATATTGCATAGCAATTATTAAATTAAAGTAGTACAACTGATTTATTTGCTGTAATATCGGGACGTCATTACGAGGTATACAACGTTATCTGACAGTTATTAAACAAATCCCAATATAACTTTTGTATTGGGCAGTTTTTCTCAGTGTATTCGTTCAATTAATTTTTATTTACCAAAAAATACCAACAATGTATCTACCCAACAAATTATTCAATTAACAAAATTGCAACAATAACTTAATAACAACAGTTTGTAATGAAAAAAGCCCATTTAAATTAAAATTAATTTTATAATAAATCAGCGTGCATTGAAGTGTGAATTTCTCTAAAATGGAGTGGTTAGGTTAGAAAAAAGTGATTACCTTAGGGGAGACTGGGGCACATTCGGCCCTATAATCGATTTTTCGTTACAAAAATGTTATAGATGATTGTAGGCTCTAATAAAGAATCAACGACAATTTACACATTCTTTCCACAGCTTTTTTACATGGCAAATGTTTTATAATGTTTTACTAAAAAACATTATATAGTCATAACAATATGTCTGCATATTGGCTGATTGTGCCCCCTATAGGGGCACAATCAGCCAGTTATAGGGGCAGTTTCGGCACATTAACGTTTTTAGTTAAAACTGTTTAAAATAATGCAACAATTCTTGAAAGAAACTTGTTTTTATTATATTAAACATTTGCAATTTTTGAAAATAAAAAAATAACCTAAAACAAAATAGCTGTTTCCTTTTTTACGTTTAAAAAAGCTCTCAAACAAACAAAACTTTTTAAACTCAAACCATAACAAATAAATCCTTAATTCTAAAATGTCTTTAAAAAAATACATTGTGGTTTCCTATTTTACAATAATATTATCAAAATTATAGTAAAAAGTTAAACTTGAATCTCTTCTGGACTTATTAGGACTTGATAATATGGCATATACATCATTTCGTGTACACATTTCTATATCATCTACTTGGGGAAAATGAAATTTATTGGTGTTTGCTCTGCGCCTAAGATACTTCACTTGATACGCATTATCTGAAATAATATCTTGCACACAACCAATATAATATATTGTGGTGTTTTTCACTGAAAATTTCACTAAAATATAGTTATTTAATTCTATTTTGTCTTCTTCTTGTAGTGATTCCAAACTTAGGTTTTCATCTGTCTCACTATCATAGTCATAATCAGATCCCGATGATTCGCTACTAGAGCTTGAAAATACCTTCTTTTTGACCTGTTTTATTTTTTTATTTTTGACTGATTCATTATCTGTGTAGGGTCTCTTCAATTTTCCTTTTCCTTTTTCAATCTTATTCTTTTGCTTTGTTTTCTTGTTTTCTTCTATTTCCTCTATACTCTTTTTTTCAGGAGTTTCAGTGTAAATTCTTGACTTTCCCTGATTAGCTTTAGGTTTTTTTGGCTTAGTTTTGGGTCTTATCACTTTTGGGAGAGGTCGAACAGACTCAGGAGTTAAAGTTTCGATTTGCGCTTTAGTTTTTGCAGAACTGTCACTTTCGACTTCATCAAGAACAGGCATTATCACGGCTTCTTTGGAGGTAGATGGTTGGTTTCTAAAGTCTTCTGGTTCAATAGGGTCATTTTCAGTTTCTTCCTTCTCTTTTTCAGCTAAGGGATTTCCTGCAGGTTCGTTGTCATTAAATACTAAAGTGGCTTCAAAATCTTGGTCCGTAAAAGCTAAGGAGTTAACTGGCCATATTCCTGGTTTTTCAAAAGAACTGGTTATGTTACGTGGTGTAAATGCTTCTAAAAATGGGATTTTAGTGAGTCTTGGTATATGTTTAACTGTGACTGTTTTTCCAGGATTACTTGACAACCATTCATTTAAGGAAATTGCACATTTGCTTTTAAAGGGTCCAAAAACTCCAATATCAAGTGGTTGGAGTTTATGGGAGGTATGTGGTGGAAAAGAAAGAAGAACCACTCCATTTTCCCTTGCATAAAGTATGGCATTCAAAGTTGTATGGGACTCGTGGTTATCCATAAGAAGGAGTATTTTATTTTCCCTATTACATTTTGTATGTTTTACAATGTGTTCTAGTGTCTTAACAAACAATTCCCCGGTCATCCATCCTGATTTATTTCCAAAAGCGGCACTTGATGCAGGACTACCTTCCAGATATTCTTCTATATTTCTCACCCACGGGAAAATGTATACAGGAGGAAGTGCAGTTCCTGTTGCGTTGATTATTCCTACCAAAGTAACCAACTCTCCTCTCTCGGCCGAAGCAATAAGACCAATTTGTTTTTTCCCTTTTGTAGCTATGACCTTTGGTGGGTTCAATACGGTAGTCACACCGGTCTCATCTAGGTTAAAAATTCGTTCAGCTGTAAATTGGTATTTTTCCAACACGCTCTTGTAGTTATTAAAAAATTCATTAACTCTTGTCCTATTAAAACCTAGTCCTCTTGCCAAACTTGTGTTCTCTGGTTTTCTTAACGACAAAGTGCGATTTCGCTTCATGAAACCATATAGCCAGTCAACTCCTGCTTTCTTATGAGTATTCCAGATTTCTGGGTATTTGCAACTTGGCAAAATTTTTGCGTAATCATATACCATGACCCTTACTTGCTCATAAGTCAAGCCATAATTCATATTTGAGCATTGCTTCAAATAGTTTACAAGCTTTTCTTCTTGCTCTGTCGAAAATACTTTTCTAGTAGCATATTTGCCTAGAACAAGAAAATACGTTACTGTTACATTTTGTCAATTAAGTCCTTAGAGAACAAACAAAGAACAAATAACTATTTTTGTTTACCCTTCTGTTGCAATTCCGATTCACTTTCATAGCCATCATCATCATTTCTTTGCAAATACTCTTCGACGGTCATAGTTTTTAGTATCTGTTTTATTCGGGACTGCAAAGTTTGCCTTTTAATACCAAAAACTCGACCAGCTTCTCTTTGGTTCATGTTTTTTGATAAAACTTCTCTCAAGGCCTGCCGCATTGTAGCTTCATTTATATTAGCCCTATTTGTTTTGGGCTTATAATTGCGAACCATCTATAAAATAATTATACAATTTATACAATAACTGCTTAATACGCACTTATTAATATGTGGAGCACTTTCGGCCACAGCCACTGCCGAAAGTGCCCCACCAGCAGTGCTTAAAGTGCCCCAACCGGTTTTTTTAAATAAAAAAATATTTGGCTTTAAAATGAAATGAATTATAGGTTATGTTAATGTAAATAATTAAACTACATATACCAAAGCTAACATAACCCGATTTTGGAAAAACTGGAATTAATATAAACAGGTAACATGCCATATATAAGAATATTAGTGAAACTTACCTTTTTCTGCCAAATTCTCCGTTTTCTAAATAAAAATGTCTTAAGCCGCCACTAAATACATGAAACGAATATGGTATTTGGCGGGGGTTTATTGCCAACTTTTAAGAACAAAACCGGTGCCAAAACTTTTAAATTTAAATTTTTATAACTGACGGCTGATTGTGCCCCGCGGCCGAACGTGCCCCAGTCTCCCCTATTAATGGGCAAAGAGTACTACTGCAGGTAGCGCCCCCTATCAGGTGTAACAAAATCAGATTCTCATGTTTTACCCCAAAAAAACCCCAAATTTTGAGCATTATCGGCAAGATAACTAGGAAAATATTTATTAAAATCAAAAATAAAATTTTTTACTTTGACACCCTGTATCGCGGTTATTATCGACTTTGGTACTAAGGTAAGTTTAGCTAAATCTAAATCGCAATATTTTGACGCTTAGAATCTAAAGTTACAATATGACGCATTCATTCCGGACCACCCTGTATATTTATCTAACCATAAATTCGTCTTTACATTGTTTGATGCGAAACGTACTCTAAACTACTACAATCTCAATAAAAAGTACTTACCGTCATAACTATATTGCTTCCATCCACACAACAAAAACCAGACAACTTAAATACAATAATAATAACTATGAGCCCCGTCTTAATTGCATCTTATTTGCCGAAAAATAAAAAGCGCCTCTATTCTGCAAGTGCCGTCGGAACTGACTGGCCAATCCCAGAGAGTAACGCGGGATAATACTCGTACTTAAGATAAGCGCGGTAAGATTGCAAGAAGACAGTATTTTTACCGCGTTCATTGTTGGTAGAGCGTAGATACCGCGTTTATATTTGGTATGATTAGCAAATTGGAACATACGGCAGGTATTGGTTAAATAGTTTTAAATAGTTCTAGTTAAGATACGGCGTTCATATGTGGCAGATACCTAACTCAAAGTAAAAGAAAGGTTCTGGCACCAATAACTGGATTTTCGAAAATTTTGAACATCCCGCGTTCATTCTTAGGACGGCAGTATATATATATATATATATATATATATATATATATATATATATATATATATATATATTTAGACCTATTTATTTGTAAATTATCAGAAGTATATTAATTATGCATATAGATTTAAAGTTTTATGCAATATATTTTGTATAATGTTTTTTTTTTCAAGAATAGGTCTAATATGATATGGTTTTCCAATAATGAATTATGACACCATTGTTTCAGTTTTAAAATAAATAATATACTTACTATTCTTACTAATAGAGATCTATATAAAAGTATATCGAATTGCGTTGTTTTAGACTGACATCTGTTACTTTTTAAATTGAATTTTGTAAATAAGGAGCTGGGATTATTTAGAATAAAAAAAAATATTTTATGGATAATGTGTACTTGCTGTGATAATACTTCCCCTTATACTTCTGTATAAATAAAAGCGAGATTATTATAGCTTTATGAGGTTAGTAACCCTCACCCCACATATATCGCTAATGAAATTGGGGTAAGAAAGAAACAAGATACTCCGATTGTTTATACATTCACCATTTTGTGCTAATAACTCGTAGTTCAGAAATTTACCAGATATTTTGTATAGGCAACTTTGTCGAAATCCAATATAGCAATAATTATTGCTTTGTTAACTATGAACTTGGATTACCGAAATTGAACAGGATATCTAGTTATATAATGTAGTTTTGTTTATATATATATATATATATATATATATATATATATATATATATATATATATAACGAAATAAACAGTCATTTCGTTATAATTGGATTGCATTTATAAATTAAAAAGATATTTTAAGATGGGTATCGCCATCTCTCGGTCGATCTGGTAACTGACGCTTTTGTACCAATTATAGATTGTCGATTTTCGGCATAGAACTCTATTATCTAGTTATAATTTCGCAGTTACCGACTTTTAAATCGGAATCAAATTAAAGATTTCTTTAATATGTTAAATTGTAAAACAGCGTACTTTACCGGGATTAAAACATCAATTTTTGACGATAGAGGTGGACAAGTTGACCGAAAAGAGACAGCCACTTCAGCTGGGTCCGCCATAGTGGTTAGGTGAGTGTTTTAATTTCTTAAAAATTTCACCCATGAAAATGTAAGTAATCCTTTCGAATTTTATCATATGTTCAATATCACTGATATACCTTAATATCAGGAGTTGGTTTAGCTAAATATTTTCATATTTGATTGAAAGATGATGATTTAAACTTGCATTTTCATACATATCATTTTTTAAACTGAGTAATATCCGAAAGGAAATTTAATATTGAGTTCTCTAAGTTTTTTTTAGGCGTTTGCCACAATATTTTGGAGGCTTAACCTCAATATTCCATAAATTATTATTCTAGTTTTTCATATTTTTATAATTTTATCGAAACACTCACCACATCTATGGTCGCTGAAAGTCATTTTTATTGTTAATTTCATATCTATGTTATATTGATATTTACCTGTACTGGCTAAGGCCATATGGATTATATTTTTTTTTAAATATTTTGTAATTAGAGTACAAAATATTGTTTTTTATTCTTACTTTTAAATTTATTTTGATTTTATCCCTCTCACCTGATTTGATTTTTACTGCATAGATATACTTTTTCTTTTGTGATTTTGTTCTTGAGTAACAGGAAAATTAAAATTTGTTACCAATTTTAAATTTTAGTTTATTCTATTTGATATGGTATTTAACTTCACTATAACATAGTTATTTTTAAGGATTTAATTGTCATAAAAAAAGTTTGTAATTATTTCTGAAGTTGAAAGTCACTATTCTGGTCTAAAACTTTAAATCATCTTTACATGTAATCACTGAGGCTGACAGATTACCACGCCAAGCAGTTCTGTGGTTGAGTCCTCCGAGATACCATTGAAGTCCTGAAGATAGAAGAGGCTAACCAAGGGACAATCCAAAGCCTACAGGCGAAGAGGTTCCGGAGAGGCTAATACACAGTTCAGGCAGTTAAGTAGTCAGTTGTCAGCAGATGTAAAGACCAGAGTACAAAAAAAAAACTAATAAAATCCTTAAACTTTTAAAATCTATTTATAGCTTTTAGTATAATTTTTATTAAACTGTTTATATATTTTTTAGTAGTTTTTATTTGCTGTGAGATGGCGCCATATAAATTTTGGCCAATAAAATAAGAGGTAATCCACACTAGCCGAGCTAACTTTAAAACTTTTTGACCAGCTCCAACTTGGTCATTTGCTCTCCAAAAAGTAACAAAAAAAAAACTTTCTCCAATAAAGTAATTTTTGCGTTACAAATTGACGCCCAACGTGTTTTTAAGTGGTGTGCTTAATGAAACTTTATTTTGTTGGTCATTTTCTCACAGTAAATAATTTTTTGTAAACTGATACTCAAGATTTTCAAAAAAAAAAAAAATTCTGGTCATTACATTTTTTATTTTTTTTCTTATTGGTCTATAATATATTATATCGTTATTTTTTTTTATTCCTTGATTTTTAACATACATATTTACTTGAAACTATTATTTCTTTTTAACTATATCTATATCTGCATTATTTTATCTTACCTCTGATATATACCAAAATGGATGTAAATAATCTTAAAACTAATGAATTAACTTATGAATTAGATCTACGTCAAGTTGAGAACGCTGCTCAATTGTCAGTAGAGGAAAAAAGAAAAATCTTAAGGGGTTGTCTTAAACAAGAATCCTCAAATAGAAGTTTTATTGAACCGTCTAATAGTAAACCATTTGTAGTCGATCTGAAAGGGGCTTATGAGACTTTTAATGATTTGTTTAGTTTGGTAACTAAATTTACTGCTTCTTAGATCGAGAAAAAAAGAATAGAAGATAGGTTAACTCATTTATCTAACAGAGTCCAAAGACTCTTACCTATTGATCAACAACAAATTTCAGATAAGCAATCTCTAATGACTAAAATTCTTACTCTTGAGGGTGACTTTGCATTTAAATTGGATAGTTTGGAAAATCATGCCAGTACTTCTACACCTACCGAAACTATTCCTAATATGACAATTCCTTCTGTACCTTCGGTACATAATAATAATAGAAAATCAATACCTCCTTATAAGTGGAATGTCAGTTTCGATGGCTCCACAAATAATGAATCTGTCATATCATTTTTAGAAAAAATTGAAGAACTTAGAATAAGTCGTAATGTTACAAAACAAGATTTGTTTTTATCAGCTTGTGATATTTTTAAAGGTCCCGCATGGACTTGGTTTTCTACAAATAGGCATAATTTTTCAAATTGGGATGAAGTTGTAATTAAATTAAAATCTGATTTTTTACCATATTTCTATGAACAGGATTTGCTTACTGAAATACAAAACCGTACCATGGGTAATGATGAGAGAATAACTTTGTATATTTCTTCCATGGAATGTCTTTATCATAAATTATCCAATTTACCTTCTGAAAAATCAAGAGTTGATCAGATACGTAGGAATCTTTTGCCATTTTATATTAACCAATTAGCTTTACTTGATATTAATACTATTTCTGAACTTTCTAACTTATGCAAAAAACTCGAAGAATCTAGGTCTTGGTCTGATATAAAGCACCTCCTTCTAATGATAGTAATTTATTGGAACCGGAATTAAACTATAAACCACAGGATCACAAAATTTTTGCACAAAGTAGTTCTTTTGATAATTCAAAAAATAAAAATGTATCGAACAGTCAAAGTAATTTATCACATGGTAGTTCCTTTAATGGTTCAAAAAACAATTTTAATAATGGTCAAAATAGATTTTCTAAAAACAGTAATGTATCTACTTTTAATAAAATTAAAGTATGTTGGAATTGTGATAGAAATGGTCATAGCTATACCGACTGTCGTTTTCCAAAAAATTTGTTTTGCTATGGATGTGGAAAAAAAGGTGTTATAAAATCTAAATGTAATTGTTCAAAAAAACTTCAAGCGAGGTGGCGACACGTCTCAAGTACATGCCGTCACCAATTCGACAAATCAAATCCCTTCAGAGTCACATCATCTAACACAAAGCAACACACAGAATTCAGAAAACCAATAACTTTTAAAACTTCAAATGAGGAATGGTCAGAATGGCTGAATTATATAAAAAATTTCTTTTCTCTTAAAAATTCTCAAAGTTTTATATCTCCTATATTTTCAAAAAAAGAAAATGATTCTAGGCCTTACTTAAAAATTTCTGTAGATAATATCGATATATTGGCATTGGTAGACACTGGTTCAAATAATTGTATTCTTGGTTCTGGTGGTTTTTCTCTCTACAAAAATTAAATCTTAAAATTCATTATGACACAATTTTAAATGTTTCAACTGCAGATGGAAAAATACAAGATTATCTGGGATATGTTAATTTACCTATAAATTTAAATAATATTTTACATGAAATTAAAGTTCTTATTATACCGAGTGTTATACATGAATTAATTTTGGGTGTCGACTTTTTACAAATGTTTAAAATAAAAGCTGATTTCTATAACTCATCTTATGATTGCAAGGTGGTTGAATGTAACACAATTAATTCAATATTGGATTTAAATGATTTGACTTTAGAACAACGAAATGAATTAAATATTGTAATTGATATGTTTAAGAGCATAGACTCATCTGATAGATTAGGACTAACACATGTCATTTCTCATTCAATTGACACTGGTGATGCTAAGCCCATCAGGCAAAGACAATATCCACTTTCTCCAAAAATGCAAGAACATCTTAGAAAAGAAGTTGATGAGATGTTAAAATTAAATATAATACAACCTTCTAATTCTCCTTGGTGTAGTCCTCTTTGGATAGTTGATAAAAAGTCAGGGGAATACAGAGTAGTATACGACGCAAGAAAAATTAACCTAGTCAGTATTAAAGACTCCTATCCAATGCCAAGAATTGATACAATACTTTCTAAACTACGAGATGCAAAATATTTGTCTTCACTAGATTTACGTAAAGCTTTTCATCAAATACCTCTTGATCCATCTTCTAGACCAAAACAGCATTCGCAGTACAGGGTCTTGGTCTTTTCGAATATAAAGTAATGCCTTTTGGCTTGATTAATAGTGCAGCTACTATGCAGCGTGCAATGGATATTATTTTAGGTCCAGCTTTGGAACCTTATTGTTTTGTTTATTTGGATGATGTAATAATAAGTACTCCAACTTTCGAATTACATTTAAAAATTTTAAAACAAGTTTTTGATCGTTTAAAGTATGCTAACTTAACAATAAATCTTGAAAAATGTAAATTTTGTAGACCATCTTTAAATTATTTAGGTTATGTTGTTGATAAAAACGGATTGCACACTGATGAAGAAAAAATTTCAGCTATTCAAAATTACCCTGTCCCTAAAAATACAACTGAAATTAAAAGGCTTATTGGATTAGTCGGTTGGTACCGAAGGTTTATTAAGGACTTTTCTTCTATTTCTTCTCCTATCACAGATCTTTTAAAGGGCCGGAAAAAGGGTCAATCTATTTCATGGACTTCTGAAGCTGATAAAGCTTTCCTTGAGATTAAGTATAGGCTTACAAATGCTCCTGTTTTGACTAGCCCTGACTTCTCTAAACCTTTTTTCATTCAGACAGATGCAAGCGATACTGGCATGGGTGCCGTTCTTTTTCAAGAACCAGACGGTTTCGAACACCCTATAGCATATGCTAGTAAAACCCTGAATAAATGCCAACGTAAATATTCTGTTTCTGAAAAAGAAATGCTTGCCTTAATCTTTTGCATTGAACAATTTAGAAGTTATGTAGAGGGTACAACTTTCACAGTCTACACAGATCACTCAGCATTAATTTGGCTTCATAATATCTCGAATCCTACTGGGAAATTGGCCAGGTGGGCATTAAAATTATCTCAATTTGATTTCAAAGTGGTACATCGAAAAGGTTCTCTAAATGTTGTCGCTGATGCTCTATCTCGATCTCTTCCTCATGAAAGTGATTCTGATATTTCTGTTTTTGACGTAGCTACCTTGATTCCTGATAAATGGTATACTGATATGGTTTCTAAAGTTTCTAAAAATCCTAACTTGTTTCCTACATTTTGTGTTCAGGATAATCTCCTGTATAAACATATATTTAATTCTTATGGAATATCTAGTAATCTTAATGAATGGAAAATAGTCATACCTACTATGAATCGTAAAGAAATTCTTAAACTGAATCATGACGATGAATGTTCTGGGCATTTTGGAATATCTAAAACTTTATCTCGTATTTTATCTTTATATTACTGGCCAGGACTTCGTAAGGATGTTTATCGATATGTACGTAGATGTACAGTCTGTCAAGCTAATAAAGCTCCTAATAAAGCAACACCAGGCCTCATGGGTGATTGCAGAAATGTAAATTTTCCATTTCAAATGCTTTCAGCAGATCTCTTGGGTCCTTATGTCAGATCTAAACAAGGTAATCGCTATGTTTTAGTTATGGTAGATTGGTTTACTAAATTTGTTTTTGTCCATCCCATGTCTAATGCTACTTCAAAGAGTATTATTAAATTTATCGAAAATCAAATTTTTCTTGTTTTTGGTGTTCCTCAAATTTTTGCTTGCGACAATGGTCCACAATTTATCAGCAAAGAATTTAAACAGTTTTTAAATAATTATGATGTTCAAAAAATATTTTATAATCTTAGATATCATCCGCAAGCTAATCACACTGAAAGAGTAAACCGTGATATTGTACGCTGTATACGTAGTTACATTCATGAAAATCATAAAGATTGGGATACATGTATATATAAAATTGGCCAAGCCATTAGAACAGCTGTACATGAGGTCACGGGTTACTCTCCAGCATTTTTGACATTTGGTAGAAATGTTCCTGTTTCTGGTTCTTATTATGGTAAAATTCCTAAAGAAAACAATAATTTACCCTCAGTATCTAATAAAGACCAGTATGTCAAAGACTTGCAAGAATTACCTACTCTTTTATCATCAGTTATCATCAGAAAAATACTAAACATTATAATCTTAGAAAAAGAGATATTTCTTTTAGAGTCGGTGATAAATTGTGGAAAAAGAATTTTACATTATCTAATGCACCTAATGATTATACCGCTAAATTTGCTCCTAAATACATACCTTGTGTCGTAAATAAAGTAATTTCAAAAGTATCTTATAACTTAAAAGACATGGATGGTAATGACCTTGGTAACTGGCATATTAATGACTTAAAAGAAAATTTTTGTGGAAGTGACGAAGAATCATTTAGTGATTCCGAATAATTCTACTTGTATACACCTAAATTTTGGTGTATCGTTTTTCTGCACCCTACACCTTATCGCAGAATACGATACTTTGGGTTAGTGGTGGGCTCGCATCGTTTTTCTTTACATTTTGGATTCTTCAGCGTAAGGAAAATATTCTGTGTAAAACTATTCCAGAATATATTAATGACAAATAAGAACTTGTCACACATATATGTACATGTCACTTTTTATATCTTATATATAATTTTCATTATTTCATTTTTAGACCCTTATATCTTATCTTCATATCTTCTAGGACATCCTGTACTTTTTGACCAGTACATGATTGTTCGAAATTATCTTTAATTTACCTTATATTTATAAAAATCCAATAATGATTTCTCAAATTTTGCAATATTATTATTACTTAATTTATCTTTTCTTAATGGATTTATTGCATATTATTTTCTTACTTTAATTTAAAGTGACATGTTATTCAACTTTTAAAATACTGGTGTATACATTTAACTTTTTGACTTTTCATTGGATATTTCTATCGTATCATTTTTTCTACAATTTGACTTCTTATATATGGATCTACAAATTTTGTATTTGATTAGATATAGCTATCTGATGACTTGGTGAAACTTGATGGATATATATGTATATATCTATATCTTTGACTTTTCTTTATTGAGAAAATTTACCTAAAATTTAAATCTTGCCTGTATATAACCATTATCTTACAATTTCGATTTTTTATTGAAATTGTATATCTTGAAAATTTCGATTTTCTTATTGAATTTGTATATCTTGAAAATTTCGATTTTCTTATTGAATTTGTGTACCTTGACAATTTCGATTTTCTATCGAATTTGTGTATCTTATCTGATTTCTGTCTATATTCATATAGAAGATTTTTCTCAATTACCTGATTTTGACGTTTGAAAATCTCGATGGTGACTTTGAATTAATAAACATGAGCTTATTAATTTGGATTATAGGAAGTTTTCTAAGGTAGACTTGCCTATTGGCAGTAATCTGATTGCCTCTCTTTTTTGTTTTTTCCAGGCTGTGTAATGTTAGGTGCTAGTAAGTGCCAGAACCTTAATTTATTCCATTTTATGGTACCTTAATCGGCTAGGTGAGTTTATGGGGGTCGGTTACTTGCCGGTGGTTTGAATGGGCTGTATTTCTACAGTTCCATTCACATAGGGATTGCCTTTATGGGGGGGCTGACTACTGTAGCTCATTCTTCCCTACATATCTCTCTGACAGGTCGCTGGTAGTAACATTTTACGGAACACCTGCTAAGTATTTTTGTTTAAATCAGATTACTTAGTTAATTTCAGCCTGGTGGAGCTATATCCTATTTTTTTTTTTTTTGGTCATTTTGACTCTCTAGTTTTAGGACACATTAGTTGGATTTATTGTGATTGTTCCAGGAATCTGTTAGCTGTAACTTTGCTCAAGGCTAGAGCACGAGGTCTTCCTATGCATTATGAGGTTGTACGCAACTCTAGCTAGGCTCATTTTAATATTTGAAGTTTCTTATAACTTGTGAGTACATTACTGTGCTATGTATCAGCTGATCGTGACTTGGTTATCTCATAGTAGGCTAACTTATGTTTTATCTTTAAGTATTAGTTATAAGTATCTTCTTATTTTTCAGATATTTATTGACACAAAATTGTCTGCATAGAATTGTTTTTTATTTTTGTCGATTATCGAATTTCTAGTTAACCTAAGGTTGGGATATTTTCTTGCATATTAGGTTTTTGATTAGAGTCATTTCTGCAGTGTATCTTTTAAAGTAAGCTTGTATACCGAGTTAGTCCTTTGGATTGATGGAAATCAAACCTTGTGGGAAAGTGTCACCCGTTTTGTTTTGGGGATAGATATGCCTTAGCGCGAAATGAGGCATAGGCTTTTTTCATTCTTGGGGGGAGGCATTGGCCTGACCTGGTGGATAACCATGCTAACTTATTTTGTTTTCGGGCGCTAATCATAAATATTAGCTACCTAAGCATTGCATATTTCTATATAAAGTTTCCTCAGAATTTTCTTTAAAAAAAAAAAAAAAAAAAAAAAAAAAAAATTCTTGTATTATTAACATTGGATTTACTTCAATTTTTACCTTTTATTACACTTTGCATTTAACTTTAACTTTTTGATTCTCTTATAAAATAAAATATTTTATGGATAATGTGTACTTGCTGTGATAATACTTCCCCTTATACTTCTGTATAAATAAAAGCGAGATTATTATAGCTTTATGAGGTTAGTAACCCTCACCCCACATATATCGCTAATGAAATTGGGGTAAGAAAGAAACAAGATACTCCGATTGTTTATACATTCACCATTTTGTGCTAATAACTCGTAGTTCAGAAATTTACCAGATATTTTGTATAGGCAACTTTGTCGAAATCCAATATAGCAATAATTATTGCTTTGTTAACTATGAACTTGGATTACCGAAATTGAACAGGATATCTAGTTATATAATGTAGTTTTGTTTATATATATATATATATATATATATATATATATATATATATATATATTATAACGAAATAAACAGTCATTTCGTTATAATTGGATTGCATTTATAAATTAAAAAGATATTTTAAGATGGGTATCGCCATCTCTCGGTCGATTTCTTAACTGACGCTTTTGTACCAATTATAGATTGTCGATTTTCGGCATAGAACTCGATCATCTAGTTATAATTTCGCAGTTACCGACTTTTAAATCGGAATCAAATTAAAGATTTCTTTAAATATGTTAAATTGTAAACAGCGTACTTTACCGGGATTAAAACATCAATTTTTGACGATAGAGGTGGACAAGTTGACCGAAAAGAGACAGCCACTTCAGCTGGGTCCGCCATAGTGGTTAGGTGAGTGTTTTAATTTCTTAAAATTCACCCATGAAAATGTAAGTAATCCTTTCGAATTTTATCATATGTTCAATATCACTGATATACCTTAATATCAGGAGTTGGTTTAGCTAAATATTTTCATATTTGATTGAAAGATGATGATTTAAACTTGCATTTTCATACATATCATTTTTTAAACTGAGTAATATCCGAAAGGAAATTTAATATTGAGTTCTCTAAGTTTTTTTTAGGCGTTTGCCACAATATTTTGGAGGCTTAACCTCAATATTCCATAAATTATTATTCTAGTTTTTCATATTTTTATAATTTTATCGAAACACTCACCACATCTATGGTCGCTGAAAGTCATTTTTATTGTTAATTTCATATCTATGCGTTATAATATTTACCTGTACTGGCTAAGGCCATATGGATTATATATTTTTTTAAATATTTTGTAATTAGAGTACAAAATATTGTTTTTTATTCTTACTTTTAAATTTATTTTGATTTTTATCCCTCTCACCGATTTGATTTTACTGCATAGATATAATACTTTTTTCTTTTGTGATTTTGTTCTTGAGTAACAGAAAATTAAAATTTGTTTTCAACAATTTTAAATTTTAGTTTATTCTATTTGATATGGTATTTAACTTCACTATAACATAGTTATTTTTAAGGATTTAATTGTCATAAAAAAAAAGTTTGTAATTATTTCGAAGTTTGAAAGTCACTATTCTGGTCTAAAAAAACTTCTAAATCATCTTTACATGTAATCACTGAGGCTGACAGATTACCACGCCAAGCAGTTCTGTGGTTGAGTCTCCAACCGAGATACCATTGAAGTCCTGAAGATAGAAGAGGCTAACCAAGGGACAATCCAAAGCCTACAGGCGAAGAGGTTCCGGAGAGGCTTACTACACAGTTCAGGCAGTTAAGTAGTCAGTTGTCAGCAGATGTAAAGACCAGAGTACAAAAAAAAACTAATAAATCCTTAAACTTTTAAAATCTATTTATAGCTTTTAGTATAATTTTTATTAAACTGTTTATATATTT
>JAUTXW010002699.1:0-48963 GCA_030620095.1 Kuschelorhynchus macadamiae | reverse complement strand
TAATTCTCAAAAACGTATAAAAATTTGATTACAGTTAAGAATTTTTACTTTTTAGGGTTCACATAGGCTGAAAAATCGAGTATTCTCATTTTTCCTCGGTCTGTCAGTTTTTTATGTTTATAGCCTGACTTAAAAACTAACTACCGGTTAAGGAAGCGTTAACGTTTTGGTAAAATCGGTAAAAGACTTAACCTTTAAAAAACCGTCGTCTATTAAAGAGAGTTACAGATAAATCGATTTATTTTACTCTAATTTTAAAAGATAAAAACTAAAAGATTAAAATTAAAAAAAAATACAAACAATACCTATAATTAAGAAAACAAAAACACTTGCTTAAAATCTCCACTTAATTTATTTTATAAATGACCACTCTTTTGCTAACACTAAGGCTTCATCAGATGATAGATCTTAAATAAAATTAAAGTGTAAGGCAAACTGAATTAAAGGTACAAAACACATGAACTCCGTTGTTACAATTATTGTTGGTATTATACAGGTAAAATGTTTAAAGATTTAACAATGGGGAAATATTTAGGTCAAATTGATCGTTTAATAATGTGCCGCTATGGTTTTGCTGAATTAAATGTTCAGAGTGATTGGAATTATCTTTGCTTTTGTAGCAATTTAATTCACTAATTATTTTTTTAAATGTTCTGCCTGTTTGTCCAATATAAAAATGTGAAGAGATTCCAGAATTTAACTTGTAATGTTTTTAATATAACTACCACTTTTCACTGTTGTTGGTCCCAAAACCAATAGCTGCACTTTTACGTTTAAAAAAGTTAGCAACATTTGATGTTATTTTCCCGTATAAGTGAAAGAATGAAATTGATTATTTTCCTTGAACTTAATGGGATAAATTAACTGATGCTTTTATATTGTTTCTTTTTTACTATTTTGGTGTTGAGATTTTCATGACCTTTTTAATTTTATTACTTAAAAGTATGTTAATAATCAATCTATGAACAAAAGCTCTTATATGCTGATATTTTATGTGCAAAAGAATGATCAGAGGCGTTGTGTAGTAATGTTCGTATAAGATGGTTTTTGAAAAATTTGAAACCCTTATTTATTATTCTTAATAATTGTTAAGTCTAAGAAATTAATTTCTTTATTATTACCTAATTCAACAGTAAATTTTATATCTTTGTGTAGGTTATTTATATAATATAATTTAGTTTTAATTTTGAATGGTCCATAAATATCTCATTATTAAACCTTCCTTACTTATATACCTACTCTCGTTAAATTCAAAATAATTTTATCAAACGGGGTCAACAAGGCTTCTAAGATGTCCTGTTTTTTAAAATGAATTCATAATATTTTTTCTAAGATATTCTTCATCTAGTAGTATAACCTAAGATGGCGGTATACTCATTGATAAATTTTAAGCATCAAAGGATATAAGTTTGGCGTTGCTTGGAATAGTTAAATTGTTCATTTTATCTGTTAACTGAAAGCTATTTCTAATGCTGTATTTTAGTATGTTTGAAATTACAATATTTCATTAAAATGTTTATTAACTTACGAGTATTAAGTATAGAAACAACTAGTCTAACTGGCATATCTTTTTTATGTAACTTAATGAATGAATATAATTTAAAGGCTTGGAGGATTCACTAATGATATTTGATATTTCTTTTGTTATATAAATACCTTAACAAATTTGATTATATTTCTTATTAGTTTTTAAGGAATAGGAACAAATGTGACGTAGCAGTCCAAAAAATATGCAACTACCAATACCGAAAAACACCTAATATCAAATATTCTCTAATGATTGCTCCGTAGTAAAATCAATAGTAAATAATATAATTTTTACAAGAGTAGATAAAAGAGAAACTGTTATAGCTTTGAACAGATACTTGAGCGAACATCATATGCACCCTTATTTCTTCCAAAACGTGCAAGCCTTGAGACCTGGTGATGACGTCCGACGAGTAGAATTTTGCGAATTCATGTTTTTGAAAATTCAAGAAGACCCTCAATTCCTTTCAAAAATATTTTGGACCGATGAAGCGAAATGTTCTAGAGAAGGAATAACAAATAGAAGAAACGAACATTTCTGGGCAGCAGAAAATCCGCACGCTTTACGCGAAACGCGTTCTCAAGAGAGGTTTAGCTTCAATGTTTTCGGTATAGTATTAAATGATCAGGTGCGGTACTGTATTTATGAAGACAATTTAAACAGTTATAAGTATTTGGAAATTCTACGAGGGACGGTTTCTGAATTTATAGAAGAAATTCCTATTGCTGAGCTGCAAAATTATTGGTATCAATTAGATGGGGCACCAGCACATAATTCCGCTGCAGTTTATCTCCAATTATCTCGAATTTTTGAATGGCCCTTGGAGATGGCCCCCGCGATCGCCTGATTTAACACCCCCTAGACTTTTTTTATGGGGATTTATCAAAGGTAAAGTCTATGCTTCCCCAGTAAATAACCAACAAGATTTACTGGACAGGATACGAACAGCTTCTGTCAAATTAGAAAACGGACAAATTCAACGGGCCACAGCAACTGTACAAAAAAGAATTGAAATGTATCTTCAAATGAACGGACAGCATATAGAACATTTGTTATAATTCAATTTCATTATTTTATTTATTTATTGTTGATTGTTATATTGCTATAATTTTTAACTTCACTAAAACAAGTTTAGAACAGTCTCGAATTTAGTAGATATGGTTAAAAATAATGTAAACAATTTATTACATTTTTTATAACTTTAACTTTTCCGAAACGAAAAAATTTCGTTTCAAT
Organism: Kuschelorhynchus macadamiae; assembly: GCA_030620095.1. Taxonomy (NCBI): domain Eukaryota; kingdom Metazoa; phylum Arthropoda; class Insecta; order Coleoptera; family Curculionidae; genus Kuschelorhynchus; species Kuschelorhynchus macadamiae. The sequence continues at coordinate 46,199 of JAUTXW010002699.1, read as the reverse complement.
CCTCTTCAATTTTCTCTTGTTCATTGGCGATAAATGAGGACGTTTTTCATTAAAAACATGGCACGCTCTCTCCAATATTTTGTAACATTCTCCGCGAATATAAAATAAATTGAGAATATCAGCTGTCATGTTGAATAGAAAAGCACAATTGTTTTTCCATGGCTTACTACGGGAAGGTGTAAGCATTTAGCAAATACATATGATAGTTTAATAAAAACCTGATTATTTCGAAAATGGTTACGAATCGGTATAGGGAACCTTAATACAGTTCGATAGAAAATTAAATTCTACATTTGATAGTGCATAAAGTTATAGGGTGTCCTATTTAAAAAAAAAACGGACTTTAGCGGCTTTGAAAATGTGAATGTTTGCCGCTGAATTTAGGACACCCTGTATAAAAATATACAAACTCAATAAAAAAATAGAAACCTAAGATTATTTACCGATCGTTTGCAAAATATGAAGATTATATCTTCAAAACTCTCTCTCTCTCTCTCTCTCTCTCTCTCTCTCTCTCTCTCTCTCTCTCTCTCTCTCTCTCTCTCTCTCTGACTGTCTTTATAACTCTATAGATGTAATACATGTATGTTTTTGTTTCAGTGTCTTCTACAATGCGTGTACCGTAAAATGAACGCAGTAAGTGTCTTAGTTGTAGTTAAAGGTTAAGTTTTTCACTTTTTTTTAATGATGTATCAAAAAAAGTTTCTGATTGGAGGCAACTTATTAAAAAGCAACGTTTTATTTGCGCCATTCGACATAAAATGTGATATTATACCTAAAAACCTCATTATTCTGACCTTTATTAAGATTTTTTTTGGTATCATTGGTAGAACGACTTAAATATGTTTTAAATACTCTTAAATTAATGGGTGTCTTACTCTAGTCTCGACCTACTCTAGCCTCGTCTCGACACCATTCACCCTCAACACTCGAGACGAGACGAGACGAGAATGAAGGGGTCGAGTTTTTTATTATTATTATAAGAAACCCCCATCTTGTAGATATAAATACGCTTTTTTATTTCGTCTCAAGAAAAGGACAATAATTAACATATTGATGCTTGGATATGTTTGACTTCTGTCTTATTCCTTAAGGGGGAACTGCACGCAGTATTATAGATCATATGCAAGCCCTCCGTCGCTGCAATATTATATTAAAACTATAAGAGATATGTATTAGCTTCAATGTGATTTCAATAGGGAAATATGTATAGTTGGGCGCTAAATGCGATTTTTTATGAAAAAATCTAAGCTAGAATTATAAAATAGAAGTAGATTTGTCCATTTTCGACGCAAATGCCGTCGCATATAATTTTTTTTTCCACAAAATGGCTCTTTACCGCCTTGCATTAACCCTTTGTCTATGTAACTGCAAAATTTGAAATGGTAAATCGTACTCATGTCTTTGTATTTCTATAGCGCGTGAACCCTTTTGAACCCATTTTTAAACGAAATGTAATTTAAATTGCCTATACATAACACATTTTTTTGAGGTCGGTCGTGCAGGAAGTTTTTTTTAATACGTAGGTACCTTTTCATCTTACTTTGAACTTGACTAGACCTTGTCGCTAGTTTTTCACTTTTTGCGTGCAGTTCTCCCTTAATTTAGAATTGGTAAAATTCAAAAATCATATAATGCTCCACTAAATGTTAATAACTTTTCTTAACCCCTTTTTGATAACCATTTTGCACACTTACTTAATAGTCTGAACTTGTCTTGATAAATTCTAAAAGGAAGCTCCTTGGCTCTTAACATTCAAAAATTTTGGTAAGGGGTACCGTACCTAATAAAATTTTCTTTCAAAAACAGAAACGTAAGCAGAAAATTCGAATCTTTAGAAAATAATTTTTATATAACTTCCGTAAAAATTTAGATATCTGAATTAAAAAAAAAAGCATTTTGGAGATGAAGCTGTGGGGGCAATTTTTTCTTCCAAGTTTCTGCATTTTGTCAGATGTATGTAAATATAGTATGTTAAATAATGTCGTGCAATTATGTAATTTTGGGCAACTTCAAAGTTACAAATCAAAAAAAAACTTTAATGTCATCCTATGTTTATTGTTTAATTTCCTTGTAATTAGATGCTAAAATAGGCATTCAAGAAAAACTTCTGTAAGTGGCATTAAACGTCCTAATACCACAGCATCGATTTACTGTGCTAATACTTTGTCAGTTATAGGCAAATAAAGAAAATTAATCTGGCCAAATACAGAACTTTAGGTATTTCTTTGTTATCAATACCTACACCTTTTCCGCAAAAATGAATTTATCTTATTCAAATATCTTAATTTTTTCAGAACTTATGGTGAAATTAGTTACGAAAGATTTAAAATATTCGAATTTTCTGCCTTTCGTGTTTTTTTTTTAACGAAATTCAGAAAAATAAACTTTGTTAGACAATATCTCAAAAAACGGTGCCTCTTATCAAAATGTTTGATAGGTCATAAAATATTTTTTTCCCGTTACACGTTAGACGTCCAAAACTATTATCAAATTACGCCAATAAACGGAACTGTAAACATGGTATCTAAAAAATTAAATAGTATATATAGACATCTTCAACACATTTCAGAGCAGGTGTACCAATTTTCAGCTCAACGATATTGTTTGTCAGATTTGTCTGGCATTCTGATTAAATCCTCTGGTCTTATTTCCTAAGAAGTATTAATAAAATTAAAAAATTCCATAAAATAACCAACGCAAGAAGGCGGAAAACAATTTTTACCCATACAAGTAGCTCGGCTTCATAAATTGCTTGTCTTGCTCTTTTAAACACCAAAACAAAAAAAAGGTGGGCTCATTATTGCTATTAGAGTACCGCACAAGCAGATATTTGCTGCTCATTGGGGGGCTAGTGTGGGACCAGAAATTCCATAAGGGGAGCCTCCTTTGGTCCCTCCTTGTCTACGCTTCTGCTTTGAAATCCTCTGCATATGACTAGTGTTATGTGGACCACAGTTTGAGAACCCCTGCTGAAGGTATTCCCACAAAAATCGATAAACTAATCTTGTGGCAGAATTTGTCTAGATTACCTATACCCCGGGAAAAAAATTAAGGGCAATTTAATTTGTGAATGCGATTTTTTTTTTAAATATGGAAATAGTTCTTCTTAGTTAGAGAGGAAGGAAAAAAATTATTTTGAGATGAGACAATAGCTTAGTCTTTACGCCCGGCATTAATAACATCTTGTATAATTCTTTTGAAATGAAGAACGAATACCCTATATCAAGACTATTAAAACGGCTAGAGTAAAAAATTGAAAACCGTCTCGGCAAAAAAGTCCATGGTCCACAAAAGTTTTATTATAGTTTGTATATCGTACTTAATTATTTTACGTCTGACGTAACTTCAAATGGGAATTATAGCAAAATCTATAAAATACATTAAGTGGTTGGTAAATTCTAGCTAACTTTTTCACACCCTGTATCCAAACTTCTTAATACTAAAAATAACGGTATGATTACTGATCACAAATTAAATAAAAGTTGCTAAGTTATCGCTCTACTTGTATGTACTTGTAAACAAACGAAAATATCAAACATCGGTATTTTTACCGATGTTTTTTTTATATTTTGTCAAGATTCATTTTTTTTTTGAAAATTTTCTTCGTCTCAAAACTCTCCCCAGAAGTACTGCACTGTTTTTTTGCGCATTTCAATAATGCAGATAAAATAGAAGTACATACCCAATAGATCGGCCAAACAAACTCCAAAAACAGCATCTCGATATCGCGTTTCGCGATTCAAATATCTAGTTTTAAACTTTGATAGAAAAGTTCTGATACACTATTTGTGGCCAACAGTTTAAACTGATTGAATATAAACGTATTTATTTTTTACATTAGGACTCCATATGAAATAATTAACCTCACAAACAATAGTGACAAAAATACACAATGACATATTATTTATGTCTCCATTAAAAACAATTTGTTTTGTTCAGGTAAATGAAGCTGGTTTTCCCACTGTGGATGGTTTAGTATCACTTTATACTGAGGGAGTTACTCAAAAGGAATATGTTTTGGCCACTCTCCAAGCAGTCACAAAATGTTTGGGAAAAGCCCAGAAGACAAATTTCATAACTTCAGAAACCATAGAAGGTAGTAATTTTAGTAAGTAATTTGGAAATTTAGTCATCTACTCAGTGGCGAATACGCGTGTTGTTTGCTGTAGCCTTGGGAAACAGTTCATAGATAATCTGCATCAATGCATGTATCAGTTATTATTTATTTATAATCTGCACCAATACGTTATCGAGGCATATAATCTCACAGTAAATTAATATATTGCTGGTATATCAATTCCTAAGAAATTAGGGAAGAAAGTAAAACATTCGAAATATTAGAAATTCATTTATTTAACAAAACATCTTAATTTTCACACCCTAACCTCTTACTTTTTACGGAAGTATCAAAAAATGTTTAATATTAAAACCTATATTCCCATATCACTATTTTTTACCAATTAACCCCCCGTTTCAACTCCTTTCGTTAAGCTGATACCTAAAAAGTCATGATTTTCCTCCTTGGGTTTTTGATGAGCAGTATAAGTAAACATATTTGTATCCCATTTTAAAAGAAATTGAACAAAATACAATAACAACAATTAAAAACTACAATAATAACAGTCATGCAAAACAAATTCAAAACTTCAAAAAATCCTATATGCGTATTCAAAGCAGAAGCATACAATTAAGCACTATCTCGTCTGAACTACAGATTACAGAACAAGGTTGAACACGTACTAAACATCTGGTGTATTTATTTACGCCACTCAGTAGGCGTGTCGATATTGATGAGCGATTCCCGACACGCTTGCTTTCGCATCTGTATTAGGTTAATTTGTGGCAGCAGAATCATCGGACGATAATTTGCTGGGCAGTCAAGATCGCCTCCCTTATGTTGCGGGACTACTAATGCCGTTTTTAAATATTTTGGAAAGATACTATTTACAAAATAGATATTAATCGCCTCAGTCAACACCAGTAACACGTCACCTGACAATTGACAATGCAGGGATGAGAAAGAAAGAATTTTATAGTTTGTATTCTCTTCAATTACTTCGCGAAGTCATTAACATATTTGGTTTTCGTTCTTATATTTGCTACCATTTATTCATTTAGCCCGCTGGCCGACAAGCTTGTATCAATGGTATGAGAATCTTGTTTATTGCATTTTCCGGTTAATTCATCCAGCCAGGCTCATTTTTGTATACTACCACTTTTTAACAACCTATTTTGATAATTACTGGTTCAAATAACATCGCTAATGCTAATGTATTACAGAGGCGGAAATCTGCAATAAAATAAAAACCCTTGATCTTTCTAAAAAGGCTGGTCCAGATGGAGTTCCCACTATTTTATTGGAACGTTGCTGCGAGTCGTTGTCTCGGCCCCTTTGTAAAATTTTTCAGAAATCTTTTAATCTGGGTTCCTTTCCCGAAATTTGGAAGTATTCCATTCTCATGCCGATCTTTAAATCTGGGGATAAGAGCGATATTAAAAACTACAGAGGTATTTCCTTGCTTTCGCATATACCAAAGCTGTTTGAGGCAATTATCACGGATCATATCTTTGAGTCTCTGAAGCACTACACGGTTTTTATAGTGGTCGCTCAACAACTACAAATCTTGCAATTTTCCAGAATTACTTAACAACGGTTGAGGCTGGTCAGCAGATCGATGTTATATATACTAACATATCGAAGGCTTTTGACAGGGTTTGCCATCAGCTTCTGTTATTCAAATTGCAGCGAATTGGTTTTTCTGGAACCTATCTGCAATGGATAAAATCGTACTTATTCAATCGTCGTCAGCGAGTTAGCGTATGTGGTTCAATTTCTAGAGAGGTTGTTGTGACATCTGGTGTCCCACAGGGCTCTCATATTGGTCCAATTCTCTTTCTACTATTTATAAACGATATAGTATCATGCTTTAAAGTGTCTAAGTGTCTCTTATACGCAGACGATTTAAAATTCTTTTCACCAGTTTCCTCTGAATCAAATCCACTGCAATCGGACTTGGAAAAGCTTATCAAATGGTGCAACATTAATCATCTTCTTCTTAATGTTTCTAAATGTAAAGTGCTCCGTTTTCATAAACGCATTAAACCCATACTCTCCTCCTACTTCATAGATAACGTGAGTCTTGAAGTTGTTAGTTCCTTTACAGACCTGGGCGTTATTTTTGATGAGAATTTAACTTTTGGTCTGCACATTGATAGTATTGTACTGAAGGGTTTCAGGCTGTTGGGCTTTATAAAGCGGCAAACAAAACATGTCACAGATACTAAAACAATTGGATGTCTTTATAACTCACTTGTTCGCAGCGTTCTGGAGTATTGTTCTACAGTTTGGAGTCCATCGTATCAGTGCCACATCGATAAAATCGAAAAAGTCCAAAATAGATTTGCCAAATACCTTTTGTATAAGTTTAATTTTCCGTACCAGGGTTTATCATATAATACCAGACCTCTTCTATGTGGCCTTCAAACACTTGAGTTTCGAAGAAAGAAGGCACTTCTAGTTTTTCTTCACAAACCGCTCAGTGGAGATATTGACTGTCCGATGTTGCTTGAGTCGGGCGCATTTCTGGTTCCTATTAGGAGAACAAGGCAATCTCAACTCTTTTTTGAAGGATACCATCGTACAAATTATGGGCTTAGCGCATTTGTCGATCGACTGGTACGCAATTACAATCGTCATTTCCCTGATTATGACATTTTCAGTTTAAGCACTTTACAGCTTAAAAGGCGGTTAAACGAATTGCTTTTATGATTGTTTTATATCTATGTATACTTTGTATCTATTTTTATTCACTTGTATTTTAATTATTTATGTATTGTGTTGCTTTTTGACGAACTATTGTGTGTTCTTTTTTTTTTCTTTATTTCTATTCGACATGCCTCTTAGGGCTATTTTACTTTTTACTTTATCTATTTGACCTTGCATGCGAATTCGTACCATTTGGAATGTTTAGCATTCTGTAGTGTACGTTTCAGAAGGGCCACTTGTCCGATGCGTGCATCGGCTACGTCCTTACTACTTAAATCAAGACTGTTTAGCCATCTTTATTTCCGTTAATAAAGAGATCTGTAAGTGTTAAAATGTGAAATAAAATGACTTTCTTATGTAATGCAAAGTACGCATATTTCTTACTTGAAACTTTTAGTCCTTTTAAGTTTTCTTATTCCTGCTTTTTAACTTCCTTTTTGGAAATGATGAAGTTATTTATAAGAACGCAATGAAAAGTTAGTGGGTTTTCTCTTAACAAAACATTTTCCCACTAATATTGAGTACAGCATTGGGCAAATCTCTCATAACCTGCCCTATGAACATATAATCCAACAGAGTTGCTGACGAGAATAATATAATTCTAGTGGCAGGGGCGCACCGAAGAGGGAATATGAAACCCAAATGAGAACTAAAAAAAAAATATCACTTTTCTGTAGCTAATATGAATCTCAACCCTACGGCTTTCAAGAAAAACATAATATTTTGCCAACAGAATAAAATATTGGGGGCAGGGACATTCACAGGTTAAACATTTCTAGTAAACTGCCCAAAGCTTGACTATTTACCTCTAACTTAGTTAAAAAGTTTATATTTAATTCGCCGCAAAAAAGAATTTCCGACTTGATTAAAAAGTTTGGTATGTCACCTGAGGAAGACCGTTTCGGATGAAATTGAACATAGATATCATTCGAAACGTTGACAAACCAACATAATAAAGACAAAGCTAGTTCGACAGTTATTTATTTTTATAGATTATATACTACTATTACTAAGTATATAATACTAATACAGAGCTCATCGGAACTTAGTCAGTGTTTTTATATTGCACAGTGAAGATCTCTGAAGATGCCTCATGCAATCCCGTGCGAAACGTCGGAAAAAAAATTCTAATTTGACCATGATTTGAAGTAAATATCTAAAATAATTTGATAGATAAACTTTAATGAGATGCTATAGGAATATGCAGTATTCATTTTGTTTGCCTTCCTTTTACTAAACAACTTCTTTACTTTGCCCTTACTGAATCGGTGCAGATATATATATTTTTTTTTTTACAGCTTCCAAATCTTGTGACGTAGCATATCAAGTGTTTGACTGTGTTTCCGAAGAAGTAGCCAAATACTGTGGACAAACGCCTTGAAAAGTACCTAAAAAAATACTAGTAAACTATGTGCTTAATATTTAGATACATGTCTGTATAGCTACGCTCGACTCTTATAACTCTATTGTTAATTACCTAGTGTTCGTTCTCGTATTTTTTTATATAATTTATTTGTAATGTTAAAAAGTGCACTGTAGAAAGCCCAATTGGTCTAGTCAAAAAGTCTTATTTAGTTTTAGTGGAATATTTTTAATAAAATTTCTTATATTTATAATTTATGGTTTTCATTTTCATATTCCTACAAACGGTTTTATTGTTACAACCTTTTCCACTATCTTCACAGAGATTTTCGTATTCCATGCAGTTAACGGAAGGACATTGTTGATGGAGATGTGGATGAGATTTCTACAGGTACTAAATTAACACGGACAAACTACAGCTGGTTAATTTATCATGTAGTTGATCTAAAGATTTTGTAGTAAACGTGACACAGCGGAGATAATCAGCGCACCACCATCGGTACATATTCAAATTCAAATTCAAAACTATTTTATTAGTCAGTTAAATGCAATAAATAACATGTAAATTATAATTTAAAATAAGATTAGTTCTGAGGAATAAGGACAACACTGCGATTATAAAACCGATCCACCGACATAAGGACATATGCCGGAGTAGCCCTGCCCTAGAAACATATATTACCTAATTTTAATATTAATAATGCAACTTAAATGCGAGCACAAATACATATTTGTATATAGTTTAACCTTATAATTTCCACAAAAGGCGGAGTTCACGAACAGGCAAAGCAGTGATACACGAATACGAGCGGGCGCAAAACAAGGAACAACAAAAAATGATAAAAAATGAGATTTTAATTGAAAAGTCGGCACACCAGCGGATTAAATTAAAAAATTATTTATATATAGATTAATTTAACTGACTGTATGAGTTTTGTTTAAAAGCAGATCGAGATAGAAAAGAAAAAAAAATAACCAGCTATTACTAAACGTTTCGTTGCTCATTTAAAAGTAAATTCTTAATGTATTCATTAAATTTAAAAATTGAAAAATCTCTAATGTGATTAGGAAATGACTAAACTAGAAATAAGACACAAAGTCTCGGTCTCAGTCAAAAAGAGTATAATGCGGTTACACGTGTTTCGCCTTTTCAGGCATCATCAGACCTACAATTAATATAACAATAAAAAACTATCACTATAAATATACAAAATTCAAACAGACCTTCGACATTAACTAAAATCACAAGAACAAATCAAACAACTATAACGTCACATGTTAAAATACACACTGAGATGAGGTTAAGAAACTAAGGTATTGACACGCGCAGATAAAAGTTGAATCAAATAAAAGACAAAAAAACATATAAATAAAAAATATAAAAAAAGGTTATTGATATACCCAGGAATTGAACCCACCACTCTACCAGCAGGTCCAATGAAAAGTTTATACATTATCTTCCTGCCGATTAATATTAGTGCCAAGATTATTAAAAATTAGTTGAGGTTCGAAATTGAAAACATCATTAACACAATGTAAAACTGGGCTTCTTTTAGCCCTTGTAATTTCCATCTTCTCTAACAAATCCAGTTTTTTACTCTTTGGACACTCGTGTAGTATCTTTACATTGTTTGGTATAGAAAAATGGTGTCCAGTTGTTAGCAAGTGATTAGCAAAAGCCGACTCTGTCTCAGTGATATCAGTGTTTTTATATTTATCGAAAAGGCTAAAATGTTCCCGGACCCTAGTGGAAATCCTTCTCCCTGATTGTCCGATATATACAGCAGAACAATCTCCACAGCCCAATGAGTACACCCCTGATTTTGAGAGATGTTCAGTCTTATCTTTGGTCATTACTAGATGTCTCTTAAGTGAGTTCACTGTTTTAAAAGCAATTGAGACATCTAAATGTTTGAAAAACTTCGCCACCTGCATTGAAATATTACCAAAAAATGTTAAACCTTTGAAGCATTTTTTAAGTGTTGGTTTAGAGTGAATAATATTAAAGGAAAGTTTGTATTCATTGAAAAACTTAAAATAAAGTCTATTGATGGAGTGGATAGGAAAACCGTTGTTGAAAACAATTTGTTTTATAATCTGCAATTCCTGATTGAAAGCTTCCCTGGAAAGAGGTATTTTGAACAACCGATAGAAAAATGAGTTGAAGGTTGCAAACTTGTGTGAGTGAGGAGAAATGGAATTGAATAAGGTTATCTGTAGACGATTGTTTTCTGTATATTTCAAATTCTATTTTGGTATTGTTCCTGATTAACATTAAATCTAAGAAAGGTAATCTACCCTCATTCTCCATCTCTAGAGTAAAATCTATTTTGTTATGAAGGGAGTTAACAAAATTCCAAAAATCAGTCAACTCCTGATTGTTTCCTTTCCACACGATATATATGTCATCTACGTACCTCTTGTAAGCTAATAGATGGTTGGCAAAACGGCTTTTCATAATCTTTGCCTCCAAATCACTCATAAAAATCTCACTAAGAAAAGGGGAAAGGCAGGAACCCATCGCTAGACTCGTTAACTGTCTAAAAAATAAGCCATTAAATTTGAAATAATTTTGGTTCAGTACGGTGGAGAGCAGAGAAACGAGATTCTCCTTTACTAGTGCTGGTAGGGCAGTTTTGTCTAATAAACTCTTTACCAATTTAATGCATTCGTTGGGGGGTATGCTGGGGAACAAATTTTTTACATCTAAGGAAATTAATATTGCATCATGCGGAATGTCAACATTTTTGAGGTACTGCGCCAAATCTACCGAATTTTTTGTGGAGTAAGTATTCTGAAAACCCGTAACCTCTCTCAAAACTTTATTTAGCCACGAAGACAAACAATGTAAGATACTACACGAGTGTCCAAAGAATAAAAAACTGGGTTTGTTAGAGAAGATGGAAATTACAAGGGCTAAAAGAAGCCCAATTTTACATTGTGTTAATGATGTCTTGAATTTCGAACCTCAACTAATTTTTAATAATCTTGGCACTAATATTAATGGGCAGGAAGATAATGTATAAACTTTTCATTGGACCTGCTGGTAGAGTGGTGGTCAGTATCTCGGTGTGTCACGCCGGAGGCTCGGGTTCAATTCCTGGGTATATCAATAACCTTTTTTCATATTTTTTATTTATATATTTATTGTCTTTTATTTGATTCAACTTTTATCTGCGCGTGTCAATACCTTAGTTTCTTAACCTCATCTCAGTGTGTATTTTAACATGTGACGTTATAGTTGTTTGATTTGTTCTTGTGATTTTAGTTAATGTCGAAGGTCTGTTTGAATTTTGTATATTTATAGTGATAGTTTTTGATTGTTATATTAATTGTAGGTCTGATGATGCCTGAAAAGGCGAAACACGTGTAACCGCATTATACTCTTTTTGACTGAGACCGAGACTTTGTGTCTTATTTCTAGTTTAGTCATTTGAAAGTTGGTCTCTTAGAGAATATGGACGCTTTCTTACAGTATGATTAGGAAGATTATTCCATAATTGGATTGCTACAAAACTAAACGATTTTTAAAAATTTGCTGTTTTGTGGGGTGGTATAGTAAAATTATTTACATTTATAGTAAGATGAGAGTGATTATGTATATTAAATAGGGCTCTTAAATATGGGGGCTAACCAGTTTTCAAGACTTTATAAATTAGAGACAGTAAATGACATTTACGTCGGTTTAGCATTGATAAAATTGAATTATTGTTAAGATATGGAGTAATGTGATTTCTAAAAGGAATATTAAAGGAAAAACGCATACAAGCATTCTGAAGTTTTTGGATAGATCTGATAACACTTCCATTTATTGAGCTGTGATACACAACGTCACCATAATCTAGAAGCGATAACACAAGCATATTACATAAATAATATTTAGCTTTTTGGGGTAAATACTTTTTAAAATTTGTTAATCTTTTCAAGCACATATATGCAACGTTAAGTTTATTTTTTACCTGCGATTGAAAAGAAAGACCAATATCAAAATTAACTCCCAGGTTCTTGGCTTCAGCAACCACTAGTATATACGTGTTATTTATTTGTACTTTAAAGTTAGACGTGGCATATGTTATAATAGACTTCTTGTTCCCAAAAAATAGTAAAGCAGATTTGGATGCATTTAATTTCAAGTTATGGTCCTGGGCAAATTCATTTAATTTTCGTAAATCACTGTTAAAATTTATTAGAGATGGTTTGCAGTTTATCGAGAGATAATGACATATACAGCTGAGAATCATCAGCATATTGTTGCAGTTTAGTATATTCTAATACATTATTCATATCCGCAACATATAGTGAAAAAAGAAGTGGCCCAAGTATTGAGCCTTGTGGGATACCTGTTGTCATAGGTATATATGACGATTTAAAATTGGTAGATTGCCTCTTAACGGATACACAGTGATATCTATTTGAGAGTTATGATCTGAGAAATTTAACAGCATTCTCCGAAAATCCAAAAATAATGAAGCTTAGCTAGTAACATTGTGTGATTCAAAGTATCAAATGCTTTACTAAAATCGAGTAAGCACAAACAAGTCGCTTCCTTTTTATCTTCGTTAATTCTTATGTCATTTATAAGGTTAATAAGGCAAGTGGATGTACTAAAATACTTACGAAATCCAGACTGACAGTCTGGTATAATTTTCAAGGGAAGGGAAAAAGAAGAAATTTGGCTGTAGATATGTTTCTCAATAATTTTTGATATTACTGACAATATACATATAGGTCTTAAATCTTTAGAACTTTGGGGAATAGCAATCTTAGGTAAAGGTTTAATAATACCTTTCTTCGAGATATCTGGAAAAACATTTTTCAATATGCAATGATTAATTATATTTAAAAGAGGTTTTACACAAAAAGGCAAACACAACTTTATATCCTTTAAAGAAATTTCATCTTCACCCACGGCATTACTACTCATCTGATTAATTATTTTATATACTGATATATTTAAAATTGAGGTCATGGGTTACGTTTGGATGAATATTTTGTTCATAAAATTTTATTTTATCGTTTGATGTAGTATCCACTACATTACTGCTTTGGGCATAATAATTATTGAGTGAGGTTTCATCTGCAAGTTCACGGGGCAGTTCATGAGTTTCAGTATGTGTTAAATTTAGTTTTTTCGCACTTGCCCAAAAATCTTTACCTGTTTTATTAGACATCTGATTAAAATATGCAACTTTCTCTCGTGCTATCGCATGTTTCGTATAGTTCCTAAGTTCTCGATAATATAATAAACTCCCTTGTGTCCTATTTTTAAGTATTTACGATGAGCTTTGTCTCTTAATTTTATTAATAATTTTATATTGTCTGTTATCCACGGGATAAAAGATCGATCGTGAATTAATTTACTCTGCAAGTGAGCATGGTTGTTAATCAAAGATGAAATATTGTTATTAAAAATACCTAATTTTTCTTCATAAGGTTTTCTAATTAGTTTGAATATAGTATAGACTAAGAAATGGTCAGATACTGTTTCGGAGCATATTTACCCGTGTTGGCTTGGTTATATGTTGTTTAAGATTAAACGTGTCAAACACTTTTAAAATTTTTGTTCTCGTAGGAGAATTCTGTAAAAAATCATTATTAAAGTCACCTGAAAAAATTACGTAGTCGTAGGATGGCACTGTGAGACTCATTATATCCTCCATGCATTCAATAAAGTTAGCAACATTTGTAGAGGGCAGGCGGTATATATTTGTAAACAATATACCTTTTTTGTTAAGTGTTAATTTTAAAGTTAAGAATTCGCAGCTATCCGATGTCACATCGAACTGGACTATTTGAAATTTTATGTTTTTCTTTAGATAAACCCCTACGCCTCCCCCTCTGCCTACCCTATCTTTTCGGATGAAGGTATACCCATTTATACTAAAAACGCTGCTTTCGTAACTAGATGTTAACCATGTTTCTGACAGACCTAATACATCAAACTTATACTGATTCACATAAATGATAAATTCATCAAAACCTGTGTTAAGAGACCTAATATTAAGATGAGCTATCATTAAATTTTTTGGTTTTAATGGATTATTTCTAACCCGGGTGCCCGCGTTTAGTAAACTATTATCCATTGTCCATTAGGCTCCCGTCACACATGCCCGTACATGCACCCCCGCTCCGCCAACATTCGCACGACCCTCCGCTACAATACAAAAATACTAACATTATAAATATATTTTTTAAAAGCGATGTACTTCTCTTTAAAAATTTCACCTTAGAAGAACGTTGGTCCGTATTAACTTTGAATGTAAATACGTACGTTACATTTGTGTGGATATAGAAATATAAATTTACTAATGACGATTCTGAGTACACATATTTTAAACTAAAATATTAAATTTATATTTCGGATATTTATCCCTAACAATAAAAAATGGAATAGGATGTTTAAAAATAAAAATAAATTAAGTAACCTAGAATTTTGCCGAGTAAAGGCAACAATCAGTGGCGGCTGGTGAGTATATTTAAGGGTGAGGCTACATGAGGTTAATTTTGTTTAAATGTGAATAAATTTCCACGTCACCCATGAGGTATTATTCTGCGACGCGTTGACCTTTTTTTTTTAATGGAGATCATCGCCAATAGCCCTACTAAACCATTAAAAACTAAAAAAACAAACTCTAAAAAAAGTAAATAAAAAGTAAACAAAACTTACGATAATAAAAACATAATTTAGTTTATTAAAACTTAAAATAAATAGTTGTATGAAATAAGATAAAAAAACTACTTTTTGTACATTAAATCTATACGTCTGTCTTTTAAGGTTGCAAATTTATCTATAATTTGGTCGTAAAAGTTTTGGTCTTCACTAAGTTCTGACAGTAATTCCTGCTCTATTGACATCATTGCTAAACCCGAAAGCCGTTCTTGTGTCATTGTGTTTCTTAGGTAGGTTTTGATCCGTTTAAGACATGAAAAATTTCGTTCGGCCGATACACTTGTTGCGGGAATAGTTAAAACTAAATTAAAAAGCTTATATGCTTCCGCAAAAATTGCTTTAAAATCTTTAAATAACAAAGCTAGACTTTTTTCGACATCTAAATTTGAAAATTGTTCATCTCTATACAATACAGAAAGCTCATTCTTTAATCTATCTCTGTCAAAAATGTTTGGATAGTTTTTTAATAAATTATTTAATAAGTCGTCTGGAAAGCATTTAACATATTCCGAATATTTTGTGCAATCGACTAAAGCAAAGAAATTTAAATTATTTAAATTTTCAAACCGCGTCCCTAATTGAAGAATTATACAGTCTATTATTTCGAAATATAATATTTTATATTTAGTAAAAATATCAAAGTCGCTAGAACATTGCCCTCGACGTGTGTTAGTTGGCAGAATAGTGGCTTTTTTAGCAATATTGAAAAGTTCTTTGAAATAGTCCTCGTTTCTAAATTCAATAATTCGTTGCTTGGCAAGGTTTATTTGCGAAATGCAGTAATTTATATCTAAATGCTTTAACTGTAATATTTGAAACAGTACATCAGTGCAACTAAAAATTTGTTTATAAATATGCGTTAAAAGGCAAAATTCGAAATCATTAAAATGCTTTAGAAATCCTTTTGCACCATTAATAGATTCTGTTCCAGAACTTAAGTCATTAATAATAGTTTCAAATACTATAATTAAATTGTCGCATTCATTAGCCACTAAGTTTAAAATTTTAGACCGTGTATACCATCGCGTTTCTTTTACCTACTATCTGATTAAGCACAAAAGACCGTTTTGGTGATTGGTGGAAATAATTTGGTATTCCTAATAAAGTGGCAAAAAATATACGACTTTGGGTAATCAGTTTTGTTCCCTGTTGTAAAACTAGATTTAATCTGTGGGCGCAACAATGAGTAAACATAGCTAAAGGAGCAATAGATCTAACTTTTGTTTGAAGCCCATTTATTTCACCTGCCATAACACTAGCCCCATCGTAACACTGCGCGACCAATTTATTTTTAAAGTCATAAGTCTCAAAGCTGTTTTGTATTAAATGAAAAAGGCTCTCTGCTGTTCTATTATCGCTAACGTCAAAAAATCCTAAAAATCTTTCTTTTAAAGATCCGTTGGTCACATACCTAACTGTTATCGAACACTGTGATTTTTCTGTTATATCAGTACTATCATCCGCAATTACGCCAAAAAAACAACAATCGGTGTCATTGATTTCTTTTTTTATATATTCTTGAATATAGTCATGTATGCAACCAATTAGTTCATTTTGTATAGTCTTAGATTGTCCCGTAAAAATATTACTAAATTTAGCACAATGTTCAGTAAGTTCGGCATTTCTTTTTATTAAGCATGCAAATATTTCCTTAAAATTGCCACGGTTAAAAGAATCTGTTGTTTCATTATGACCTCGAAATGCCAAGTCCTGTTTACCCAAAGTAATAGTAACATCAATTAAATAATTTAATAATAAACGGTTTTTTCGAACATTTTCATTATAAACAATTTTATTAAGACTTGCATTTTCTTGTAGTGCATCCGCAATAGTCGCCCTATTTTGCTCCAGTCTTGTAAGTGCTACCGAATTTTTAATATGCTCTCTTGAACTTTCATGCGATTTTACTGCTCGTGAAAAATTTTTTAAATCCGAATATCCGCCCCCTGAACTCCAATTATTTTTGACGCAACCTAATAAAATACAAGGCCAACAATATAAGCTTTCTTTATAAATACTTCCGCATAGCCACCTATAAGTTTCGTACCAAGATATTTGAAAAGTTCTTGAACATTTTTTACCTTGCCTCTTATCGTTAAATATTGCTAAAATTTTCGGCGTCGGACGGCTACCTAATATCTGTTTCTTTTCAGTTTCGCTTCTTCTTAAAAAAGGCGTTTCAATTAATGAAGCAATAATGTCGTGAATAGGATTCATTTCAAAAGCAAAAAGCAAATACAAAAAATGGAACGGTCCAACTTACCAAATCAAAACAAAACAAAAACTTACTCACGCGTATTTATTCACCTTAAAAGACAGAACGCCCTCAATCAGCGATTATCGCAATCTATTTCCTATTTCTTTCTCAGCCGCACGCACCACGTAAAAAGAAGCCGTTGCAATATTTCGCTAGTCATGTGATTTAAATAACCAATAAAAGCATATCCAAGCTACAGATTTATCGCCTCAAGAATGCAATAGAAAACGCGTGCATCGGCAATCGCCATCCCGCTCTGTCGTAATCAGGTGACTCGCCGGCATCGGCACCGGCCGTTGATAAATAGGTCAGAAGTCGAAACTTTCCAAGCTAAAATTATTTCGCCTCATTCGAGAGCACTTTCTTTAGGAATGGGTTTGCACGGATTGCACGGTCGGTTTTTTGATGTGGTCAGAATTTATTTTCTAAAATATTTATTATGGGATTATATTTTGTTTTTTTTTTTAATGTTATTATGTTGTAAAACCGTTAAAAAGTATATTTCTAATCGGTAATAGATAAAAAGTTATATAAAAAAATTCTCTTTTCCTTTATTTTGGGGGTGAGGCGCGGCCTCAGAGGCCTACCCTGACGAGCCGCCACTGGCAACAATATAGGATTAGCGATTCTGCCTCAAAAAAAAAAAAATATGTAGATGTATCAACAGCACACAGTATATTCAGAGGAATAAAGGGTGGAACACAATGTCAAACGTTGTTTCTTTATGTGTTTTTCGTTTCTTTTGTTAGGTGAAATATAGGTTACAAACGGTTATAGTTAGTTCCAACGTCAAAATTATCGCCGATTTTTGTACCACAAATGTGTACCTCCTTTTTAAGTTTCGTGTTTGTTGATTTGTTTTTATGTCAAGTGTTTACGGCAGTTCCATTGTGTTCCAAGCGCCAGTAAGTGACCACCTGCCCAAGAATCATAAACCACACAGAATAGTTACTTCTCGCAAGCGTAACGTTCGTGGTTTCCCGCCGAACGCAAAGGTTAATGACCGCTTGTGTGACGTACTCCGGCCCTCTCAGTCTAAAGATTTAGTATTAGTTACATTGCTCTGTAATAGAAATTTACCTTTTAAGCATTGTTTTTTCAATATTATTTAGTTTTTGCAAGTGGTAATAGGTCACACAAGTTTAAAAATTGCTGTTCGTGCATAGTGAAACGTAATTAGCCAACGAAAGAATTAAAACTTCTTTTATAACTGATATATCTACTTCTGCAGAAGTCTACATATCAAACAACAATGTCTGGGATAATGTGTGCTGTGTATAATTGCAAAAATAGTTACAAAAATCACTAGCCAGGTGTAACTTTTCATAGGTTTCCAAAATTAATTATTATGAAGAAACAGTGGGTACACCGGTGCAATAGAAAAATGTTAGCTATAAATATATTTGGATTATTTATTATTTTTTTATTAATTTTTCAGGCAAGTTCTGTTTTCTTTTAACATATAGCAGGTACTTTTAATTTTAATTTTTGCTCTGGATTGCTGCTTTTTTAGTATTAATGCAAATCTCAACCTTGTTAATCAATCTAAAAGTTATTTATACTTAGGTATCAGAAGCCTCTGTGGTTATTGGGTTTTTTGCTTCCATTTTCATTGTAAAAGTGGTTATATTAAGGTATTTTCTGTACTATCTAGAATACATTATTTTTTAATTTAGAAAAAAATATGTATGTATAAAAAACGTAATATCTTGTTTTTTTACTTTCCTATTTGAGAATCTCTTTATCTATTTGCTTTTTAAATTAATACATTTAGGTAACTAAATTACGGATAATTGCTTATTTCTATTTAACGATTTGGGGCATCCTGTCATAAAAGTACATAATATAAAAAAATTTCATCAATTATGAAGGCACTCATAATAATATATTTTTGTCTTGATATAATGTTTAAATTATTTCCTAATCATTTATTTTTATGTCCAAATATGGTGCATTTTGTCTGAATAGAACTGTACTTAAACAATATTAAACTTTAGTTACTGTAATTAGTCCTGCGAATCACTTGCATCAAAATAACTTCCGAATGACAAATTTGTGGTGCATATGGTGCGAACTGATTGGTTCTTCCTCAGTTTCTTCCCTTTGCAAAAATAGAACACATTTGTCTGTGGATGCCAAAGAAATTATAAACAACGTTTATTTAACCCGCAGTTATGAACAAACCAAAAGTTTTAGACGAGACCTTTATTTTGACAAAAGTACCAAAATCGACTATTTGGGTAATTGTGAACAATCCTATTGTAGAGAGAAAAATAAGAAATGATAGCGGTAAGTCTTCAAATTTAGATCGAGGTGGTGAAGAAGTAATACGGCGCAAAATTTACGAGCTACAAAATGTGGATTTAGAACATTGGATAATTTACTGTAAAAACTTGAAAAAGATGAAACAGGAATTAAATGTGGTCAAACTAATATGTGGAAATATTAAACGAATTGGTTTTAAATTAAAAAAAAATACAAATTATAATCGAAACCAGGAGGCTTCAGGAATGGCATTTGGATTTCTTGACCAGAGTACCAAAATTAAAATAGGTTAATTATTTATTTGGATGGGACTTGGTATGAAACTTACGATACTCAAAGACAAGAAAATTATTTTGTATGAAGCCCTATACAGAGTTGAAAATTTTGTTGCATTGTACCGGGAAAACTAAAAGTTACGTGAGTTTAATATGAGACAAAAAAAAGACAAGGCATGTAGATTTCATTTTTTCCTATGCTACGGATATGTAAAGTTTTACTGTACCACATCACCAACTTTGAAACTTTAATTTTTAATACAGGATAAATAAAAGGATATACACTTTAAACTATAACTTAGAAAGATAGTTAATTAAAAAACATTTTTGAATATCTAGAGATGTACTCCTAATTTTAACTTCCCTAAACAGTGTTGCCAAATTTTCAATTCTAATCCAGGGAGAATGAAACGATGATGTCCAAATTCGCCCATACGAATTTCGAACGAAATCAGTGTTTGCCCATCTAAAAGTCAATAAACAGCTACTCATATAACAATAAACAACCTAATCGACCTGTAAGGTGAATTTTTTGAAATCGTCAATTTAACTAAAAGTTAAAAGCGCCTAGAATTTCTGCTTTAAACCGAGGCCGTATCATAGGTTTAGTGGAGAGCGATAGAAGTCAGAGGAATGTGGACGAAATAACAGGGGTTAAGCAGAGTGATTTATCTCGGATTTATTCCAGATATATTGAGACTGGTTCGATTGAAAATAGACTTCGAAGGCATCGAAATCGCAAGACCACAGCAAATCAATCGTTTTATTAGAATATTAGGAGGAATCCAACAATATCAATTCAAGTAGCGCATCACATAGAGCAGCCATATCAAACTCAAAGTCACTGGTGGGTCAAAAGCATGAAGACCATCGACTAGGTGGGCCGCAAAACCTTATCTTAAAGAAGACAAACTACTGAAAATCTTGAGTAAAAGTAATATTATAGGACAAGTCTGTTTATTAAATTTCCAATAAAAAGGACATTACAAAATACTACAAACATAAAATTCTTTTGCCATATATTTGACATCTTTTGGCTTTAATTAAGTTGTCTATTTGTGGCGCGAATTTATCGGCGGAAATAACTTTTAAAACTGCGTCTAAGTGTGCGTCCGTCAATCGCGATCTTGCGGGAGATTTGTTTCCTTTCGTCAAAGAAAATAGTTGTTCACACTTATAGGTACTTCCAAACATTGACAGGATTTTACAGGCAAATTTTCTCATTTCTTGGTATTGAACAGGCAAGTACTTATAAAATTCGAATGTACCCACACTATCAAATTTTTGTTTTAAATGGGTCTGATACTGAATCTCAATTACTTCCATTTGCAAGTGAGGGGGAACTTTATCAATATCGATAGTGAAAAAACCAGTAAATAGAGAAAAAATGTTTTCTTGCTTCTTAAAATCCTGCAAACACGTCTCAAATTCTGCCAGAAGGCTTCTCAATTTCTCTGAATATATTTTGTATGATATTGGGCCACTTGTGCTTTCCTGATATGCCTTACGAGTCAGAAAATGTGACAGATTATCCTCTGCTAACTGTTTTTCCCACAACATCATCTTACACTTGAAAGCTTTCCAATGACCATGCATATTTGTAGTAACTTGACGTGGTCCTTGCAATTTCATATTTAAGTCCGACAAGTGTTTTGGTGATATCTAGCATAAATGAAAGATCTTGTAAAAAAGGTACATCGCATAATAAGCTGACATTTTCTCCTTTTGTTTCCATGAAAACGCGTATTTCTTTTTAGAGTTTCCAAAACCGGTCGAGTACCATAGAACACGAAAGCCATCGCACCTCTGCGTAATATGGTAAACCAGTGTACTCACTTTCTAAATCACGTAAAAATGCAGAAAACTGGCGCTGATTAAGGCCTCGTGACCTTATGAAGTTTATAATTTTTTTCACTGACTTTAAAACACTTTCCAACTTGACCACTTTTGATCATAAAACTTCTTGGTGAATTATATAATGAATGTGATGAAAATCTGGTTTGTCACTGTCCGTTTCTCTGATCTTTGTCTGTAATATTTTAACGAAGCCATTTTTTACTCCAGTCATTGAAGGAGCTCCATCTGTTGCAATGGAACACAGTTTTGACAAATCTAAATTGTACTTTTGCAGAAGTCTATAAACAGCATTGAAAATATCCTTCCCAGTTGTTGTATCAACCGCACGAGGAAAAACAGCGAGTTGCGCCACACCACACACTTTTCGTTTCTGACCATGCCTGAATACTTGTCAAACATAGGTTTATGAATATTATAGTGACGTTTTATATTATATAATTTTGGGACGCCTACTGTACTATTACAAATCAAACAAATAATTTGTTTTTTCCACTTCACAGCAGAAAAACTCTAATTCCCACTTTTCTTGAAAGAGACATGTTAGAAACTGTATCCGAAATAAATTATGATAAGTACTGTTGAGTGTTATAAACTCTATCGCAACTGACTCATAACTGACTAAACACTGAACGACTGAACTCAATCAAACACGGCTTGGATTGTGATTTCTCGAGTTCTTTCCAGAATGTTCAGATAGCGTCATCTGTGTTTTTGCCCGATAGAATTTCATGGAACAAGCCAGATAACATTTGGCTTTAGGTTTGAAGATGAGTATGTGTACTTCATCCTCCTAAACATAGATGGCACTATGTACAATTGTACAGGTTATTATACCAATCGTTGCAACGGCGCGCGCTTTCAAAAACGTTTTCAACTTGTTCGTGGGCCGCATTATCTGGCTGTTTTCAAAACCGATTTGGGCCGCAGAAAAATGCTCACTGGGCCGCATGCATGTTTCGATGGGTTAACGTTTGGCGAGTTCCAGGACGAGTAGCCAGAGCTGGCAACTATAGAGAAGTGCTACCATATCAAAGGGACAATGCGGAATAATAAAACGCCCTTGATATCTATATACAGAACGATAAGTGATCCAATTTACATAGAACATATCCGGTTATTGTAGAAGGAATATCACGTTTGGACTGGGCTTCACGGTCGCCGGACTTAAATCCAGTCGAAAATCCTTGGCATATTTTGAGAAAACGTGTAAGGAAAAGAAATTAATTTTTTTCAGGTTTTTCGAACCATATTGAAGCAGCTATGGTATGGAATGCAATTCCATACCACCATATAAACAACCTTATTGAAAGAATGCCAAGAAGAATTAAGCAATACATTAGAGCTGGTGCAGGGCCAACAGTACCCTGTAGTAAAACTCTAAGTGTCAAACCTTGCGATAGCATACAGTAGCTCTAAAATTTTTATTTTAGTTACTGTGTATACCAAGAAATAAAAATAAAAAATAATAAAAATAAATAATCTTGTAAATAATTGATCTTTGCAACACTGCTCAAGGAAATTAAAATTAGTAGTACATGTGTAGGTATTCAAAAATTTTCAATGACTAACTGTATTTTTGATTAACCATATTTCTAAGTTATGGTTTAAAATGTATATCTTTTTATTATGTGGTATAGTAAACCTTTACGTAACCTTAGCACATGAAGAAATAAAATCTCTCTTTGTCAGTTATATTAAATTTTGATTTATTTACATGCTCACATAATTTTTAGTTTTCCCGATACAATACAACAAAGCCGATTGAATAATAACAAATCTCTCGTATCAGATGCTATGTCGCCAATAATGCAAAATAATAATAATAAAATTAGTAACATAGTAAATATGTAGTTGAATAATTATGAAACGTTTAGTAAAAAAAGGCGAATTCATTACTAAAACACCCCTAACCCCGGCCCTGTATAAATTTAATTTTTTTTACGGTTTTTTTTTATTTATTCTATAACAGCATATAGAAATATTTTTTTTTTACGAAAAGGGAGTTGCGTGTTTGTGTTTTCTATTACGTTCTATAATGACTCCAAGATCCAATATCGATATGTATCGATATACTTGGCTGAGCAGTCCACTAGCAGTGATGATCATTCCTAACGACCACTGTGAAACCACTCATTGGCAGTTTTTCACATGAACTATAAAAAAGTGGCTAGCAATTGTCTCTGTTGTAACCAGTCGGTATCTGCAGTGAGGACACCCTAACGACCAGAGCCGAACATATCACAACTTTTCTTTTTCCGACAGGCAATAATCGACCTTAGTAATCCATATGAGTGATCCCCAAAAGTAAATTATAATTCAATTTTTTTATTGACAAACAAAAAATCTTTGGCTTTTTTCGCAAATGAATAAAAATATTTAACTTTAAATTAATTAAAGCAAATATTTAATAAAATTACATACCTCAGCATGTAGACTAGTCTGTCTACGGAATGTTTCGATACATAATATAAACAATATTGTTTAAACAATATTTTTTATATTATGTATCGAAACATTCCGTAGACAAACTAGTCTACATGTTGAGGTATGTAATTTTATTAAATATTTGCTTCAATTAATTTAAAGTTAACTATTTTTATTCAGTTGGGAAAAAAAAAAAGATTTTTGTTTGTCAATCTAAACGCAACAAATAATCTGAACACATTTAAAAATAACATCAATTTTTATTGTCGGAGCTCCGACGATTACCCTTTGTTCCAAATTACAGATAAACATAGTTTAGCTTTGTTTTCTAAAAAAGACATTGTATATAACCACCAGCCAATACGGTTAATAAATTTTTCCAAAACTGACCTGCGGTCGACACCCGGGATTGTCATACACTTGCTACAAAAGAACAAAAATATCTTATTTGCCTACTATCCCATTGTCTTTTCTTTGGGGTCTTCAATAACCATTCAAAGCATAGAATTTAATCTGGTTTCCTCTTATTTTTATTAGTTACAACTTATATACTTTCAGTATTCAAAAGTTATTATTTTTCTATTTTTTTTTATTAAGCCTATGTCCAAGTTTAAAAATGCAATGCTGGGTAACGGCCGTTTCATAAAGCCCAAGAGCAGCTAGACTAGTAGTATTTAAGCCGAACAAATTGACGCACAATTTGTTAGCTTAAAATTCGGCTAACTTGATGTTAGCGTTGCAAATTAATTTGAAAGACATTTACTGCATAAATGTACCTAGAACTTGGATTGGTTTGCCGAAAAATTACAGAAAATATGCCTTGTAATAATAACAACGAATTTTCTTTTGTTTACAAATAGACATCTAACGAATAAATGCCAACTATTGACCCTTAAGACGTGTTCCTTTTTGTTTTACTAAAGACATTAACGCATAAATGACTTCTGCTTTCCTAAATAGTCTGAAAATACTATAATAAATTTGACCTATGTTGAACATTTGTACAGTGACCAAGATTGAGAAAAAAATTAATATAATCGCAACCTTGGCTTCATTTAGTGCCCCCTTAAGTTTTATTAAAAAAAAGGCCCCTTTCTAAAATCCCCTTTATTAAAAATGCTGAAATATTATCTTAATTATCAAGCCTATAATAAATGCGGCTTTGACCGAGCGACAATAGAAAATGGAATAGAACCTATGCGGGCCGCTAGCTTCTCTGCAGCCAAGTCCTGTATGCTTGATTTTAGGTGAATAGAGCCAGAGGTTATTGAACTTTCCACTAGCTGTTTGCAATTTTTGCATTTCAGGCGCGTGCTTTAAGTGGGGGCGGAAGCTATGGTTGGAGTAGGTTTTTTATTTGAACGGCTATCCGTGTGTTGTGTGGTACGTACGTCGCGTCGTGCATGGTGCGATATGGAAGACAATAATACGGACGTGGATATGCAAATACCCTCAACTTCGGCTGTCGGTAATAACGTTGAAAATGTTGGAGAATTTAGGAAGAAGAGTGTGTGTGTGAATGTGTGGTGTGTGTCTTCATAATAAAGGGATTTTCAACATTAAACTTCGCTGATAAGCTTCATATTATTTCCAAAGGAAGAGCAAAACCGCCTATGAAAAATTTAACCACAAAAATGAAAAACTGTATTAGACATTTTTATCCGGAAAAACAATACGAACAATTTAAATGGCTAACAGGGTGTGAAAATATAAGTAAATTATTTTGTTGGCCATGTTTACTTTTTGAAAATGAAAAAGGTTTCTGTAATAAAATTGGTTTTTCCGATTTAAACAATTTCCATAAAGCTGTAAAAAGACACATTATGTCCAAAGAGCATTTGCAGGCCGTCATAAAAGAAAAAGTCTTCGGCAAAACCAGAATTGAACACACCCTTAATAAACAGTTGGAAATTAGTCACCGCCAACACAATGAACTAGTCGATAAAAATAGGCAAATATTAAGAAGACTTATCGATGTTGTTTGTTTTCTCGGACAAGATTTACTTAGTTTAATGGCTAAATATGAAGCAGGAGATTTGCGAGGCGCGGTTCATTGCTATTGTTCTGGACGAAACAACTGATTCATTAATTTTTGCCAATTATCTATAGTAACACGCTACGTTAAAATAGACGAAAGTATTCAAGAGCCATTTTTAGGTTTTAAGAATGTGTCCGAAAATCCTACAGCAGATGCATTATATACCGTAGTTTATAACGTTACTAAATAAATTAATGGAAGAAAAAATAGTTGCGCAAAGCTATGATGGAGCTGCAGTGACGGCAGGACAATTAGGGTGTCTGCAAGCTAAAATTCGAGAAACTTTTCCAAGTGGTGTGTTTGTCCATTGTTTTGCTCATAAATTAAATTTAGTTTTATTCCAGTCCATCAATCACATTAAAGAATGTAAAGTATTTTTCGTTACTTTAAGTGACATGGCTGGTTATTTTTCCAAGTCAACAAAACGTACACAAGCTTTGCACTCCATTGTCCACAAACGATTGCCCAAAGTAGCTCCTACTAGGTGGAACTATAATGGAAGACTTGTGTTAACAGTATCTGAAAATCGTGAATCACTGATTAAACTATTTGAGAATATAATAGAAAATAATGAAACGTGGGACTCAGAAGCAATAAATAGTTGGAGGGGGGTTTTTGGACTGTTTGAAACGAGATTTTAATTTTAATTATTTGTTGAACATATTTTCAGAAATATTTCCATTCGCGGACAATGTTTTTAATATATTACAAACTAAAACAAATGATATTGCTTTTTGCCTAAAAAAAGTAGATGATTTTAAGTCCATCTTATGACAAAAAATGACTTATTGACCTATTTTGGAAGAAAACGATGACGTTAAATGTAGAGCCACAAGCCAAGCGTCTTCGAACAGACAAGGTGGGGATGTTCAAACATCATACAGACGCCCCTTTTATGAAATAATCGATCAAATTCAACACCAAATAAAATATAGATTTAAGGGTTTAAATGATTTTAAATTCCTCGAGCTCTGCAATTTTGATGCATTTAAAGGAAAAAACTTTTCCAGAAGATGCGTTTAAATCTCTTCTTCTTTATTAGGCCAGTTCTTCGACCGAGTGTTACTGCGATCTGAACTAAAAGTGATTTACGAAACTGATGACATTAGCGCAAAAAATAACGCTAAGGAACTAATGCAATTTTTAAAAGACAAGGAGCTGAACAGGGCCGTTCCTAGCCCCTCGGCCGCCTTTGTGCAGAAATAAAACGGCCGCCCTTTTATAACAAAAAAAAAACAATATTTATTGAAAAATATATTTAAGTTCCTACGTATACATTAACAAGTAACATTGTATCATAACATAAGGTAATAATCTATTAAACGAAACAATAAACAACATAAAACAAAATACAAATGTTTAAACTATTAATTATTTAAATATCAAATAATATAAAAGCCAAACAAACAAAAATTGGTATCTTTTATATTGTATCTAAGTATAAAACTAAGCAAGTCCCAATAAAAAAACAACCTCTTCATTTCAAAAATATTTTTCTGGCTTTTGTACTTGCGAACTCGTCTATTATTTTATTATGGTCTAAATTTTCACAAATTTCATTTTCAATGGCAATTATACCTAAATTTGTAAGCCTTTCCTGTGACATAGAAGATCTTAAATAGTTTTTTATTATTTTTAATTTTGAGAATGACCGTTCACCAGATGCAACCGTTACTGGTATTGTTAAAAAAAATTCTCAAGCTTATACATAAATTAGGAAAAGATGAGACCAAATTATTACTATAAATAAATTTTAGAATCTCAATAGGTTTGATTTGATCTGTTAGAGATTTAAATGTAACAATTTCTTCAAATAGTTCTACGCCACTTATATCCCTCGATTCGTCTTCGGTTAATGCGATTTCAAGTTCAACGCATTTTTGTTTTAAATCATCCGATGTCACATCATGAAACCGTGTTAAAAAGTTAAAAATATTACTGCAATACGAAAGAGAATTAAACCTTTCTTCTACTGATATTCTAGCTCGGTCAATAACAGTATAATAAAAATTTATTTTAAATTTCTCTCGTTCGTTAGTTAATACATTGTCTGTACTTTCATAACTAAATTGGGATTTTTTCCGCCTTATACGAACTTCTGGAAAATCTGATTCCACATCAATTTCATTTGCTAAATTGGATGAAATTTCTATGTAAGTGTTAAAACTTTGGTCCGATCGCATTTCGTTAATAAAGTTAAGTACATGTTTTAATGATGTGACACACTGAGTCAGATCAATATTAATTTTTTGCAATAATTGCGACTACGTCAATTTTAACTAATAACTCGTACCATATGACTAAGCTACAGATAAAAGTAAATGATTTTATTTTTTCTAATAATGAATTGGCACTTAGTTTTGTTTTGAGTCTCTTGTAACATCTTCTGAAAGCTCAACCAAAACTTTACAAATATTTCCTAGTTGATTCCGAAGTGGTCTAAGCGCTTTAACTCTGCTTTTCGATCGGGTGTCACTTACCGATGTAAGATTTAAATTACTAACATTTTTTTTAAAACATCCCAACGAAAAGGAGAAGAAGAAAAGAATACATACAGTTCCTGCACGATGTTAAAAAAAATTTATTGTTTCGTGGGAGATTTTAGCGGATTCGTTTATGACAACATTTTCTTCGTTACAGTCTACATATCTGACTACAAATGTAATTTGCTCTGTATGACTTGCATCTGGAGTAGAATCTAAAATTATGGAAAAATATTTGGATTTTTTTAAGAGTGTTAAAATGAAAATGAATTCCCAAATAGTGAGTTATTTTACTTTTTGATTCTTGGGTCTTTGTAATTTTTTTTAGATGATCGGATAACACTGGGTCAAATTTTGCCACCATTTCAACAGCTTTTAAAAAATTGCCATTATTTTGTTCGTATAAGACGGAACTTTTTCCACGAAATGCCAATGATTGTCCAGCTAAAAATTGAATAATTGCAATAACTCTTTTTAAGATAGAGCGCCAGCGTTCCCTTTCAAGTTCAAAATAATTTTGCCGTTCTTTGTCAATAGTTAATTTTTTATTTAATGGCATTTTTAACTCAACCCATTTTTGATTAGCTTGCAAGTGATGTACAGAAGATTCATGCTTGGATAAAATATGTGAAAGATGTCGCCAATCAGAATACCCCATTTTGCTATTTAACTTAAACACTTCCTTACAAAATATTTTACAACAAAGACAAAAAATGCTATTTGCTCTACAAGAGTATACCAACCAAGCTCTTTTAATTTTTTCACCATTTGGCAAAATTCGAAAATATTGAGTTGAAGAAAATTTCCTTCCCGATTCATCAGAAGGAAATTTTTTTTCTATATGCTGAAAATCGTTTTGTACTATTTGCTCAATAACTTGATTTTGTAAAATATCCGGCCAGGTGAATGGGTCGCTGACATCAAAATCATCATTAGTTTCAGGGATAACTTCGTTTAAGTTAGGATTATCATCGGTTAAGAGCATCTTTTCTTCATTATCTATTTCTGTATTTGATTCAGGGTGTTTTTTTTCTTCAGGGTTGCTTACTTTATGTGCATCCTTTACATTTTCATCCTCAATTGTATCTGTACCCTGTGACGATGTTGATGGAACTAAATATTTTTGCAAAGATCCACTTAATTTTTTTTTGTTTTCTTCCTTTTCTAATTTTCTTTTTTTATATTGAGCTCCAGATAAACGTTTTGTTTTTCTATCGGACATCTGGAAATAAAATTGAAAGGTAATTAAAGTTAGAAAATTTAGTTTATGTAATAGTTCTGAATCTGCGAAGATATAATTTTATAGTATCCCCAATTAAGTTCGCACCAAATGGAATTTTTTATAAATAATAAGTAAAATTGTAATCTAGCATCAGATTTTGTTTTTGAAATAATAAGTAAATTAGTAAAACTACTTTATACATTTTTTAAAACTTGAAATATAGAAAATTAATCTAGACATAAAATTAACAATAAACCACTTTTTGATCTCAAGCTAAAAAAAATTTTTTTTCATATGTTTAATATTAAATCCAAAACGTAAGATGCGGATTTGGATGGTAATATTAAGTAAAGTAATATCTATCCGAAGAACTTACCTTTTTAAATTACGAAAATTTGTTTCTTTTGAAATTTCACTTTTGCAAAATGTAGAAAAAAATAACTAAACAACAAACACTTTATATCACTGTTAAACTCTCGCTAGTTAATCTAATACTAAAAAGAAAAACAAAACATTTAAAAACTGCCCCATTCTACAGTATATAGAGCTATATAAAACTATATACTGTTCACATACCAATTATGAAGTATAAACAAACATTTTTGCATTGAAAAGCGGCCGCCCTTATCTATCATTTTTATTGCTTTTCCAAGGAACGCTGCTATAAATAGTTCTATTGTAATTTCGGCAACTCATGCACAGCAAAAAAAGAAATGACCGGTAATAACTTTCTTATGAATGTTTTATCTTAAAAGCCTAACAAAATGTAATTTAATTTTTCTTTATTTTGAAAACAAAAATATAGGTATATTTTTGTAATCAAATGGCTAATTTTGTGTTTTTGGCGGGCGGCCTGCGGCCGCCCCAATATTTTGGCCGCCTTTGTGCCGGCACACCGTGCACACCCCTAAAAACGGCCCTGAGCTGGAAGATGCCTACACCGAAGTGTCGAAATTGTGTGAATTAGTATTGACAATAACTGCCACAAGTTCATCAGTAGAACGCAATTTTTCAACACTTAAACCTATAAAAAATTTCGTGAGAAATTCAACGGGGCAGGAGAGACTTTCGCATAAATCGCTGTTGTCCATTGAAAATAAACTTTTCCATAATATGTCGGAGCATATTATGATGACGTCATTGACGAATTTGCGAAAGATGATCGAAGATTCAAATTACATTACAAAAAGGTAAGTTTCTAAAAATTGCTTCCCCTTCTTAAAATTTCAGTTTCAGTTTCAATTTTGAAGTCCGCGTACGTTTTCTCAGGTTTATGGTATCTAACTGTCAAAAGCCCTTGCAGATTCCCCTTTTAGGATTATAGCATTAAGAAGTTTTTCCCCTAAAAATATTTAGAATAAAACAGAGATTTTCGAACTCTCCAGATTTATCACTTAGTTCTTAAGTCAAACTCCGATTCTGCATATTTTCTCAGGTTTATGGTAACTGTCAAAAAACAACGCAGATCCAGCATTCGACCTTCCGAAGCTTAACTGTCAGAAGCCGTCTCTCTGTTTTATTCAGGAGATTGATTCAGGTCCTGATTATCTATGCCTCCTAGATTTATGGTAACTGTCAGAGAGCAATATGCCTCTGAAACCCACGCGTCACAAACAAATTTCACCCTTATGGCCGCTCCCATGCTTTCCTTCAGCCGAAAAGTCAAGTGGTTTTAAGATAGGATTTTCTGGTGCAAAGTTGCAGTTTTAAGCTTTCTTAAAATCGAACGTTTTTATGTATTTAGGAATTTAATATTTTAAATATTAGGAAGAATGTATTTTAAAAATACTCTTTTAAAATTTCGATCCAAAGTTTTAACGTTTGTCTTTTCAATATTGTGCTAATTATTCAGCTATAAATTAAATGAAAAAAAAATTTTTTGTGGGGCCCCGGTACAGGTTTGTTTCATTACCATATTTAATTTAGTGTTCAATCAATTAAATGAATGTTAATCCTGCGCAACACATATAAAACGGATATGTTACAAAAAAAAATACGCTTTAACACATACATTCAAACGTAAACTTGTGAATGGGTAAATATTAAATAGAAAAATTATGATTGCAGAATCGTGTAATTGCACTTATTGTAACCTTCAACGTTCACCAAGTTTTTTTTTAGGAGCAATAAATCTGCAGTGATTTGTCTAGTTCTTACTTATTATTATAATTAGGTTTTTTCGCCATAATGGTATAACTCAAACATCCACTTATCAGCTGTGTTTTATAATTTATACAACCTACTTCATAATAACAACAATAATGATAAATTAATATTTACAGAGCGACCAAGTAAAACAGATGTAGGCAATTTTAACTAACAACGTATATAAAAGTGACAACATACATATGTAGTGTCTGGCAAGTATATTTATTTATTAACATACACTGTTCTACAGGTACAATACCCTCAATTATAGAACAGAAAAAAAAGCATCTAATTACCTAAGTAAACTTAATTATATGATTAAGTAAAAAGTGACAAAGTCAGGTCACATTCCTAAAAAATATCTTTTAATGTCCCTTACACTGCACTGACAGATATATCCACATTTTGACTATTATTATATTTATTGCACATAGTATATAAAGGTGAGTTTTTTAAAATGTTTGTACGGGGAGTACTAAGGTAGAACGAGTCAGTGCATCTGGATGCTAAACGCGGTACATTAAAATTTAATCTGTGCAACAAATCTGGACACTGTATATCATTCGAAATAATCTTGCGGAGTGTGACAATCGAGGAGCATCTCCTACCCACATCGACACTAGAAAAGTCGTGCCTAGACACCAAAGTATCATTAGAAATTCCAATAGGTGGGTATACCTTATCAATTCTGTAAGTTAGTTATTTTAAAAAACTGTCTTTGCACACACTCCAACTTATCAATATGTATCCGATAGAAAGGACTTCAGACAGCTTGACATCGTTAAAATCTTCTGATTCGGATCAGTCCGAACAATAAATCCATACATATGGTTAGGCGACTCAATAACATTGTCAATGTGATTATTAAACAAAAGTGAGGGATCAAATGTGACTCCAAGGTCGGTAAACACATCAGGTCTCTCGAGAGGCTGATTTTGAATATAGTATATGTATATGATAGGATCTTTTTTTAGTGTATAAGACAGTACTTTACATTTTGCGACGTTTAATTGCAAGTTGTTCTTTAGACACCACTCTACGATGCGCGCAAGGTTCGCTGAAAGCCTCTCACAGTCAGCAAGATCCTCTACAGCAGAATAAAATTTCAAATCGTCCGCATATAAGAGAAACTTTACATCTATGACATAGACAATATCATTAATGTACAGATTAAATAGCAAAGGGCCTAAGTTTGAACGTTGAGGGACACCTGATGTAGCTAAATATTCCACAGATTTAAATCTATTTAACTGTACATACTGTGTTCGATCAGTGAAGTACGACTGAAATAACATAATTAACTGGTCAGATTTGCCAAAGGCCAACATTTTTTATAGTAAAATACCGTGATCTATTCGGTCAAATGCTTTTGTGAGGTCTGTATATATGACATCTGTTTGGGTTTTGTTGTCAATGTTTTCCGTGATATCCTGGGTGACCACACAGAGATTGGATACTGTCGAGCGACCCTTTAAAAAAACATGCTGTCTCAGCGTTATAGAATTGTTAACATGACTGTATATTCTTTGTTCCAGCAGTACTTCAAAGACCTTACAGAAATTGCAGATGATTGAGATAGGTCTATAACATTTTATATCGGAAAGATTTATCCAGGTGGTCAGCGGTTGAGCCAGGACGCATGCACAGTCTCTCAAAATAAATGCAGGTATATTATCCGACCCAGTTGTCATTTTCGGTTTATTTTCTTAAGGACACTTAATACATCAGACTCGTCAAAAGTGGCGATATTAAGGAGGGACGACTGGCATTTTTCCATATCATAAGTATTTCCGCTTGATCCGACGTATGATCCACCAAAATAATCTGGGAAGCTATTGAGTATATCAGAGGGATTATTCAACTCAGTATCGCAATATGTCATAACATTGGATACCTTAGAAGATGAACGCTTACTATTAACATACGCCCAAAATTTGTTGGAACTGACTGATATTTGTGATTCAAAATTTCTAACGTACTGTTTATAGGTGTTAGTGATAGCAGCTTTAACTTCAGTTAACTTTCATACAAATTCGTACATGCATCTTCAGGATTAGTAAACGGTTCCAGCAATGACCAATCAATACCAGACATTAGAGCGTACATGGAATGAAAATCAGCCTTTCGAAAGTTATAACAATTTACGAACGAAGACTCAAGGTTGTTTTTATTACCCAGTTTTTTATTTAGTTTGAGAGTAATCTCCAAAGCTGGGTGGTAATTATCCTCAGTCACTAAGGGTTCCAACGACAATTCAACAAGACATGGCTGATTGGTAAAAACTAAATCCATAAAATAAGTCTATTATGCTGATTAAAAACAAAATTATTCTGAGTTAAGTCAAAAAAGTCCCTAAAATTATCAAGAACAGACATTATATGGCATACCTAGCTTATAAAGGAGGTCAAAATAACCCTAGTTTGTCTCTTAACGGCCTCAGTTATAATAAATTGTCGACTTACTATGTTAAAAATACAATAGAATATTTTATAAGAGAAGTTCAAAAATTCCATGTTTTTTTTTTGGAAAGCATCGTTTCCCTTCAAAAAAGATTGACTGAGAGAGTTTTTTTTTGTCTTTCTTTTGTTCACCATGGTCTTTTTGAGTCAAAACGCTGATAAGTTAGTTTAAGTTTTAGACATTTATATTTTTTAGACGGAAATGTAATTATTTTTTCAATTACATACATAAAGTAGAAATCTAGGCGACACCTATTTATTAATTAAGGGTTCAGGGTGCGTCTATGACGACGCATTGTATTTCAGTCAACCAGAGGCAGTTCTTGTCAATTTAGGCGCCGACCTTTTTTTGATTTCTAAAACAAGAGTTAGTCTGTGTTCAAATTCTTCTTTTGTAGCGGTTTATGGGGCTTAACGTATACAGTAGGTTATTAAATTTGAAGGATTATCAAAGATATTTTATTTTTATTCAATGATTTATTTGGGGAGTAACTTATTTTCTAGAGTTCAATTTTAGGTTTATTTAAAGATTTTTGTTTTCTTTTGTTTTGCACTAAGTTTGGGGATTTTAAGTAAATTCCGTCATTTTCTAGATTTAAGTACTTTTTTGTTATTAATTTAAAGTGTTATTTTTGTACAGTAATTCACATCAATTTAATTTTGTTAATAGATATTTAAGTGTTTTTAAAAACCAAATATTTTATTTAAATAAACCACCTGCTAGTTAAAATAAATATATTCAAGAAGATACCATCAGTGTCGTAGTTTGCTGTTGTTCGAGTTATAAGTGGCCGCTGAATTGGTGAGATAAGATGTTTAATTCAATGTATATTTCACGAAGAAACCTACAGTGTGCCTTTGCTTATCATGTCTTAATTAATTTCAGTAATGTGATAGGGTTGGTCGCTATGTCTCAAACAGGGGCGTGCGGTAAAATTTTAAGGAAGGGAAGCAATTTTTAGAACTACCTATTTGTAATGTAATTGTATTCTTCGATCATTTTTTGCAAATTCGTCAATGATTTCATCACAAAAACGTCGATGCTCCAACATATTTTGGAGAAGTTTATTTTCGATGAACAGCGATGTATGCGAAAGTCTGTCCTGCCCCGTTGAATTCCTCACGAAATTTTTTTATACGTTGTGGCAGGTATTGTCAATACTAATTTACACAATTTCGACACTTCGGTGTAGGCATCTTCCAGCTCCTTGTCTTTAAAAATTGCATTAGTTCCTTAGCGTTATTTTTTGCGCTAATGTCATCAGTTTCGTAAATCACATTTGGTTCAGATAGCAGTAACACTCGGCCGAAGAACTGACCATAATGAAGAAGGAGAGATTTAAACGCATCTTCTGGACAAGTTTTTCCTTTAAATGCATCAAAATTGCAGAGCTCGAGGAATTTAAAATCATTTTGACCGTTAAATCTATAGTTTATTTGTTGCTGAATTTGATCGATTGTTTCATAAAAGAGGCGTCTTTATGATGTTTGAACATGTTGTGGCTCTACATTTAACGTCATCGTTTTCTCCCAAAATAGGGCAGTCATCTCTTTTTGGCTTAACATGGACTTAAAATCATCAATTTTTTTTAGGCAAAAAGCAATATCATTAGTTTTAGTTTGTAATATATTAAAAACATTGTCCGATAATGGACATATTTCTGAAAATATGTTCAACAAATAATTAAAATTAAAATCTCGTTTCAAACAGCCCAAAAACCCCCTCGAAATATTTATTGCTTCTGAGTCCCACGTTTCATTATTTTCTATTATATTCTCAAATAGTTCAATCAGTGATTTACGATTTTCAGATACTGTTAACACAAGTCTTCCATTATAGTTCCACCTAGTAGGAGCTACTTTGGGCAATCGTTTGTGGACAATGGAGTCCAAAGCTTGTGTACATTTTGTTGGCTTGGAAAAAAGCAGCCATGCCACTTAAGTAAAGAAAAATACTTTACACTCTTTAATGGGATTGATGAACTGGGATAAAACTAAATTTAATTTATGAGCAAAACAATTAAACACAGTACTTGGGAGAGTTTTTCGTACTTTAGCTTGCAGACCCCCTAATTGTCCTGCCATCACTGCAGCTCCATCATAGTTTTGAGCAACAAATTTTTTCTCTCCATTAATTTCTTTAGTAACGTTATAAACTACGGTATATAATGCATCTGCTGTACGACTTTCGGATACATTCTTAAAACCTAAAAATCGCTCTTGAATACTGTTTTAACGTAGCGTATTACTATAGATAATTGGCTAAAATTAGTGATATCAGTTGTTTCGTCCAGAAAAATAGCAATGAACCGGGCTTCGCCAATCTGCTGCTTAATTATTTTTAGAATAATGGTTGCAACAATGAAACTTAAATCATTCTGGATTCGATTCGACGTTCCGTGAAAAAGGCTAGACTGCTCTAAATAATTTTTTAAGCAATCATCATATTTAGCCATTAAATTAAGCATATCTTGAAAATTTCCTCTATTCGAAGAAACCCCTGTTTCGTCTTGACCTCTAAATCTCAATTCATGCTGTCCGAGAAAACAAACAACATCGATAAGTCTTCTTAATATTTGCCTATTTTTATCGACTAGTTCATTGTGTTGGCGGTGACTAATTTCCAACTGTTTATTAAGGGCGTGTTCAATTCTGGTTTTGCCGAAGACTTTTGCTTTTATGACGGCCTGCAAATGCGCTTTGGACATAATGTGTCTTTTTACAGCTTTATGGAAATTGTTTAAATCGGAAAAACCAGTTTTATTCCACAGACCTTTTTCATTTTCAAAAAGTAAACATGGCCAACAAAATAATTTACTTAGATTTTCACACCCTGTTAGCCATTTAAATTCTTCGTATTGTTTTTCCAGATAAAAATGTCTAATACAGTTTTTCATTTTTGTGATTAAGTTTTTCATAGGCGGTTTTGCTCTTCCTTTGGAAATTATATGAAGCTTATCAGCGAAGTTGAATGTTAAAAATCCCTTTATTATTAAGACACACACCACACATTCACACACACTCTTCTTACTAAATTCTCCAACATTTTCAACGTAATTACCGACAGCCGAAGTTGACGGTATTTGCATATCCATGTCCGTATTATTGTCTTCCATATCGCACCATGCACGACGCGACGTACGTATCACACAACACACGGATAGCCGTTCAAGCAAAGAACCTAGATAGCTTCCGCCCCCACTTAAAACACGCGACTGAGATGCAAAAATTGCAAACAGCTGGTGGAAAGTTCAATAACCTCTGACCCGATTGACAGGAAATCAAGCATACAGGACTTGGCTGCAGAGAAGCTAGCGGTCCGCATAGGTTCTATTCATTCGGAGTCAAGGCCGCATTTATTATGGACTTGATTATTTATATTTTAACATTTTTAATATACACTAAATTAATGGTGTCCTATTTCAAAAATTACATTTTAGAAGATGTTTTGTAATCTTTTTGGAGAAGCACTGCTTCTCTTGCTTCCATGGACTGCACGCCGTTGGTCTCAATATATACACAAAATAAATAAATATTTTTAAATAACCGCTCTATAACCCTGTTACACATTTGTTTCGATAATATTGGCTATTTCTCAAGAAAATCAGGTTTTTGTATCACACGTTCAAGCAAACTTATTTAGTACCCTAGTTTATAATCAAATCCGTCTCACTTGTACAAGCACTGAGCTATTGTGTGGTGACAGGAAGAATTTATTCTGATACATTTTCAAATAGAAGTGTATCTCACAAAAGAACTTTTGATTGTTGATCGTAGCTAAAGAGAAATAGGTAAAAGTTAAATAATAAAAATTACTTAAAATTGATTCGTTCTGATATTTTGGAAATCACGTACGGGCGGATACTACTAGAAATTTATCTGAACGTAGCTTTTAGGCTTAAAGGAACCATATTTATAACGTTGGACAACATCACCAATGCACAGGTAGAAAAAATTCATCAAGAAGTTAGACTTAAGCAACATAAGAAGTTTGAAGCACTTCTAACAGAAAAAATCCAGTAAAACCTCCGCAGAATACAGTTATCAACTAGTCGTCCAAGATGTTAAACAAAAACAGAACATTCCGTCCTCTCCAAAGGCTAAAATTTCGCAATAACATCGAGATATTTCCTTTAGGAAAGACAGTATCCTTTGTTGAAGCCGCAATCAGAAGATTACTAGCGGAGTAAGCCGATGAAGTCAGGTATGAGACAGCGAAAATCGTTAAGAATTCAGTCCACTGCCAAAAAAACTTCGATAAAGATCTAAATGAACACGCAAACATCCTGGTCCTTCCACCAAATAAAAGCAACGCCAAAGTCGTGGATAGAACGGAATACAGAGAAAAATTTTCAACTTTTGGACAACATTTATAAGGTTATACAGGTAGACAAGTAGAATAGAGAGACGCATCATCAGTCTGATTAACCACCACTATCATCAAATCCAAGCAGCTCTAAGATCCCTGGGTTCCAGGGTCTTCTCAAGATACACAAGAATAATGTTCAATAGGGCAATAGACTCGCCCACATACAAATTAGGTAAATAGCTTTAACATTTTCTTAATCCATTTACTGAAAAAACAAATTCTTTTATAAAAAACTCTGCACATTTCGTAGAAAAACAATCAACAAATGTTCCTGACAATATTTTTATGAACATACCTCAGGTACCTGTGGTAGCGAACATCTTTATGAACGCCTTTGAGGATACTTCTTTAACATATACTCCAATAATACGACACAATGGTTCAGATATATAGATCATATTTTTGTTGTTTGGTTTCATAGAAAGGAAAATCTCATATTTCTGGATCACCTCAATAAACATCATGCTA
Organism: Kuschelorhynchus macadamiae; assembly: GCA_030620095.1. NCBI lineage: Eukaryota > Metazoa > Arthropoda > Insecta > Coleoptera > Curculionidae > Kuschelorhynchus > Kuschelorhynchus macadamiae. Next base: position 7,133 of record JAUTXW010002699.1, on the reverse strand, counting down.
TTAAATTCACAATGAAAATTATATCTAATGGAACGATTCCCTTTCTAGATGTGGTTGTTTAAAGAAAGAAAAGTGCTACATTAGGACATTCTGTGTATAGAAAACCGACGCGTAAATGCAAATTTCCACCATCCAGCACAAAAGAAATCGGATATTAATCCACTATATTCTCTAACATCGAAATTGGCCGAAGTCATCAGAGGGAATGGCTATTCCATTGAAGATATTACGCGTTTAATCAAAAGATATAATAATCCAACTCCGCCAAAGAAGAATGATAAAGATCTACTATTAGGTAGTGTTGTTCTTCCCTACATACATGGCACTACAGTCAAAATAGGACGATTACTTTGGCGGTCCAACATACGTACAATCTTCGATACACATAAGAAGATTGGACAATGCTTGCGATCCCCGAAAGATATTGTACCTTTTCAAACAACAGGAGTATATAAAATTCCTTGCTTCTGTGGAGAAGTCTATGTGCGGGAGAAACAGGACGCTCAATATCAACTAGACTTAAATTTCTCATTTGACCAAAGCCGTTCTAAATATTGATTCAAAATTCATAATTTGCACTCTTAAATACCCTCGGGTTTCAATTTCCAATCCAATCAAACCACGATATTTTGTGGAAGTAAGTTAAAAATATTTAACCAAAGAGAAAAATAAAAATAATAAAAACAGGGTTAAACTGAATATTCTGCTATCGCTTCTTAAATAGTTTCTAAAAATTTCCGGCCTCATTTATTGGTGCCTGTATAACAACAGAGGGCTATAAGTTTTTCCAAGATCTCCCATCATTTTCACATCTAAAACAAAACGAAATTTTATCGAAAAATCAAGTAACTCTTATGATAAATAATTTATCGAGTTAGCCATTACTTGATGGAAATGAGATTTTCTAAATCCTGAGAACTTTAATAAAATGGATAAAGATCCGACAAATATATTTCAAAAAATGATTTAAAATGCAATAAAAGAAAGAACCTTATTTAGTAACAAAATAAAATACAGTTTAAAGTTAATGAACCCACAACCACCGAAGCTATATTCTTTTATTAAGTCAAACAAAGACAATATGCCCATTCGGCTAGAAGTGTCGTATCTAACAGCTGCAGCACACTGGGTTTCTAACAAATTAATGGAAGTTATTAGTACATTTTATTGTAACTTTGAAGGCTAAATATAGTATAAAAAACAGCCTTGAATTAATCAATAATATTAACTGCACGCAAAAAGTGAAAAACTAGCGACAAGGTCTAGTCAAGTTCAAAGTAAGATGAAAAGGTACCTACGTATTAAAAAAAACTTCCTGCACGACCGACCTCAAAAAAATGTGTTATGTATAGGCAATATAAATTACATTTCGTTTAAAAATGGGTTCAAAAGGGTTCGCGCGCTGCAGAAATACAAAGACATGAGTACGATTTACCATTTCAAATTTTGCAGTTACGTAGACAAAGGATCAATGCAAGGCGGTAAAGAGCCATTTTGTGGGAAAAAAAATTATATGCGACGGCATTTGCGTCAAAAAGTGTTCGAAAAATGGTCTAAAATGGGCAAATCTACTTCTGTTTTATAATTCTAGATTAGATTTTTTCATAAAAAATCGCATTTAGCGCCCAACTATACATATTTCCCTATTGAATCACATTGAAGCTAATTCATATCTCTTATAGTTTTAAAATAATATTGCAGCGGCGGAAGGCTTGCAAATGATCCATAATACTACGTGTAGTTCCCCCTTAAAGATATAACAATTCCAAATAACGCTATTTTAATTTCTTTGGATATGCAAAACCTATGTCCCAGTATCCCTCCTATTGAAGCTATGAACTTGGTGGATAATTTGCTATTAAAAAACAAAGTTGTTAAGAATCACATATTAGATTTGTTGGCAGTGTGCCTTGATCAAAATTATTTTGAATTTAATGGCTCGATCTATTTAAGTAAGGAAGGTTTAATAATGGATAACCCATTATCTATTTTAGCCGAAATATTTCTTGATAACTTAGAACAAATAATAGATAATCATCCTGTACGAGACAAGTTTATTTATTGGTACAGATACGTTGACGACATTTTGGCTTGTTTCACAGGCACAGAGAGACAACTTAACCTCTTTCTAAATTCTATTAATCAATTACATAAAAATAAAAGATTTACTTTAGAATTAGAACAAAATAAGTCTATAAACTTATTAGATTTAAAAAAAATTCAGGAACAATAATAATAAACACGTAGAACGGAAGCTTTTACGGCTTTGGTCAATTAAAAAATCATGGTTCTAGGGATTACACCGTGTCAAATTGGAATTAATATTCGACGTTTCGCCTTCACACGCACGCACGAGGCATCTTCAGGGATCTTTACTCCACGAGATCTGAACACCGAATGAGCTCGAAGAGATTCAGGCGGAAGAACGAGCACTGGTTCAGATATGTAGATGATACTTTTGTTGTTTGGCCTCATGGACAGGATAATCTCCTCATATTTCTGGACCACCTTAATCAGCAACATCATAATATCAAGTTCACGATGGAAATTGAATCTAATGGAACGATTCTCTTTCACACAAAAGAAATTGATTATTAACTCACTAGTATTCGATTTCTGATCAAGATTCTTTAACATCGAAAAAATCGAAACTGACCGAACTCGTGGACTAAAGATCCCTGAAGATGCCTCGTGCAATAGAAGGCGAAACGTCGGATAAATTCCAATTTGACACGGTCTAATCCCAGGGACCATGATTTGTTAATAATAAACTCGATTTTGAAATTTATCATATATCACTGTCCACAGAAAATTTTAACAAGGAACTTAATATTATAAAACAGATTGCAGTTAATAATGGTTATGACGCAACCATAATAGACACAGTCGTAAATAAAAAACAATATAAAAAAGCACACAAGTTCGTTTATACTAATCTCAATACCAAAGACAATATTAAGTTTAACACATTAACATATACCGGAAAATTAAATTTTGTAGTTAATATCTATTAGGTCAGGTAGGTAGTCTCTTTTAACATTGTTAAAAAATCTAGTTTTAGTATCAGTCATAAGTTGGTTTTTGAAAAAAGACACAGTGTGTCTAAACAGCTGTCAAACGGAAATAAATTAGTGAAAATTATAGTTTGTTTAACTCTTATGATCATTTTTCCGATATCTCCCACAGAACTTATGACCTACAGAGCAGAAAAAACTGAAACGTCACTGAATATCTGAAGACTGAAAAATCATGAATAATTATCTAGAATGTTTAAACAAAACAAACGGTTTATAGAATAGCTGACGACGTAAATTGGGAATTAAACATGTTAATCTTGCAAACAACGAGGCTTTTTGATGGTTGACCTCTTTGAAAATCTGATATCGTTCTGAAATACGTATAACGCATGGTATTTAATACAATTAAATACTATTGTGTTAGCACCAAGAAACTTAGAATGTTAATCAGAATTACATGTACAGGGTGTCCGATTTGGTTGCAAAAGCAGGATAATTCGCTTATTTTTAAAGATAGACCTTTGCGGTTTTCAAACCTGGGCTAATTTTTTGTGAAACTCATGCAGCCGTAAACAAAATTTTCCCCGCTATATTCTTCGTTTATGAGATACAGGGCGAAATAGAAAATTTTGCATTTTGGGACCCCCCTCGTATCTCGGTTATCCTTTAACTTGGTCGCAAAGGGAAAAACTGCTGCTTATGCAGTTTTTTACGCTGGATCCAGTGACGTAGTCATATTTTTCATTTGAGTTGTTATTTTTTAGATATGACCCAAAGTTGTTCTTTTTTAAATGGGACACCCTGTATATTTGTCCAGAAATTGATTTGTCCTTTTAAAAGCTTCTCAAAATATATAATAGTGTGGGTCTTTTTAATAAACAACAACAAAAATCCTAATTTTTGTAATTATCATCCCAAATTTTGCAGTAGGCCATGCAAAACGATGCCGTTTTCTTTTGTTTTCTTGGAAGCAAATGACATTTCCCAATTTTGTACGCGTATATAAAATATAGCGCTAGTTTTTTGTATTTATTTATTGTGTAAAAATATATTTGTATTATTATGCAAGAAAACCAAACTTTCGAACATTATGAAAAGTACGATATGTTAGCTTGTTTTATATTAAGTAATGAAAATGTTGAAGCGGCTTCTGAGATGTATTTTAACAGGTAAATAGTTAATTTTTAGGTATTTTGAAATACTATTGCTTAATTTGTATTTAGATATCCAGAAAGAAAAAAAAGAAAACCTAATATATCCACTTTTTATCGGATAAAAAAGAATTTGCTTAATCACGGATCATTTATCAAACCTCGTACGAAAACATATAATAAAGAAAATGTGGAGGCTGAGGAAATTACGGTTTTGGCTAATGCAGAAGCTTATCCTACAAACTCTTGTAGGGCCAGTGAAAAGAGCATAGGGATTTCAAAAACTAGAGTTCAAGAAATCCTAAAAAAGCACAAATACCACCCATACAAATTTAGGCTGGTGCAGCACTTACAGCCGGTGGATGCAGAGCGTCGGGTAGTCTTCTGCAATTGGTTTCGAGAAAGATGCCATATGGTTAGAGATTTTGAAAGGAAGGTTATATCGTCAGACGAAGCACATTTCAGTAATTCTGGTATACTCAATAGGCACAATAGTTTCACACAATTCTGGTCCCAGAAAAATCAACACCAAATATTTCCCAGAAGACAGCAGGGCAGGTTTGGTCTAAATATGTCCTGTTTAGGAACACATATAAAATTTTATATATTTGAGGGAAATCTAACAGCCAATCGCAATATAGAAATTTTAGAGGCAGCTATACCTGAATTACTTGACGATGTTCCTCTAGCGCAAATTAACGAAATTTATTTTCAACAGGACGGTGCTCCTGCACACAATTCTGGAATGACGAGATTATTTCTGGACAATAATTTTTCCAATCAATGGATCGGAACAAATAGACCTATAAGATGACCCCCTAGATCCCCAGATTTGTCGATTTTAGATTTCTTTCTATGGGGATATCTGGAAAATAGAATTTACAAAGACCACTATGATAATGTCCAAGATTTAGAAAATGCAATAAGAGAAAATTTTCGCTATTTACAAAATCATCCCGTTATTTTGCTTAATTCCCTAAAACGAATCCGAAAAATGTGAGAAGCATGCATAGAACCAAATGGAAATCAGTTTGAATAGTTCTTTTGATAGTTGTATTTTTACGACAGTTGATTTTTGCTGAAAGACTTGTTACATAATAATTTATTACTGTTTTGTTCTTGTGTTACATAAATCTAGGTAGGTGGTACTTTTTTGGTGCGAAATTATCAATACATATTTTGATAAATAGATTTAATTACATATTTATTTTGATTTATTGTTAGGATGTAGATACTGTTAACGACTTTAAATAAAAGGCAGCATTGTTTTGCATGGCCTACTGCAAAATTATAAAAATTGGGATGTTGTTGTTTGTTATAGGCCCGATTATATATATTTTTGAATTTTTTAAAAGGACAAATCAATTTCTGTAAATATACAGGGTGTCCCATTAAAAAACACAACTTTGAGTTATATCTAAATAACAACTCAAATGAAAAATATGACTACCCCATGATCCAGCGTAAAAAACTGCATAAGCAGCAATTTTTCCCTTTGCGTTAAGTTAAAGGATAACCGAGATACGAGGGGAGTCCAAATGCAAAATTGTTCTATTTCGCCCTGTATCTCATAAACGAAGAAGGCTATGAAAATTGTATTTCTACGGCTCATGAGTTTCACAAAAAATTAGCTTAGGTTGGTGAAAACCCTGTATATCTCATGAGACAAAATTGCCTAGTTTATTCTTTTAAATCATACTTTAATAAAATTCAAAATTCACAATGTTTTTTTAACCAAACTACATGACAAAAGATGAAATAACATTGTAAAATAAAAACTGAATTAAATTAAAAAGAAAACAACCTTGCAGAAGCAACTGGGCGAGATTCGGCAACTCTTAGGTCGTGTGTAGCGTGCCTCAAAAAAATAGAAATCACATCTGGGCGTTACTGGTTCTGCAAAAGTCTACTCAACTACATAAAATAAAAGTAATAAGCATTAAAATATTAATGTAATATAATAGGGAGTCGTTTATTTCGCCAAGCTCATCAAATTGCATTAAATAAATCCTTGATCTGCTCATTATCATTCTTGTGATGGTTATTTACGAATACTGTCTTGTATTATACTGTCCCAGTAACGACAACGTACTGACAATGAATGGGCATCAGACACGATACTCCCAGCCAAAGTACCTAAACAAACGTATCGAGTGCAATGAGCGATACAGTACTCACTGAATAGCGTAGCACATTAGGCTACCCGAAAAAAATATACAATGAGATTGATACAGCAACCTATAATATATGACCATTGACAATAACGCTCTGTACTGAGGAGTACAATCGAACCTCAAACTTGAGGGTTCTCTCCAGACACGAGCCTTGTTAAGTACCCCTGAAGAAACGTACAATGGTCCCAGACCTGCTCAAGGTACCGACGAGAACAATAAAACAATTGTCAAGACACCAGAGGCAAGCCAGTAGACAAACGCACAGGCAGTAATTCGAATTTTATAAATATATCAATTTTCTGAATTATCATAATCATAATAATAATAATAAAATATCGTTTGAGGCAAATATGTAGAAATAAGTATACCCTGTTAGAAAATTCACCCTTTCTTGTAGTTTAACACTAGCACCATTACTGTGAACGTGATTTTATTACCTATTAAAACAAACCAGAACTCGAATGAAATCAGATAACAAATAAGTATAACGTTGGGCCTTTTTTTAATCTGTTTGACTCATAAAGAAATCGTTATATAGTTACTTATTAATACTTTGGGCGTCAAAACCAGGGCTATGCTTGGCAAGCGTTATTACAGCAAAACAAAACCGATAGATAGGTTTATCTTAATTGACTAAACTAGAAATAAGACACAAAGTCTTCAGGTATAGATCAAAAAGAGTATAATGCGGTTACACGTATTTTTCACCTTTAGGCATCATCAGACCTACAATTAATATAACAATTAAAAATTATCACTATAAATATACAAAATTCAAAGCAATAGCATTG
>JAUTXW010002698.1:0-48991 GCA_030620095.1 Kuschelorhynchus macadamiae | reverse complement strand
TTGAATATTATAGTAAAAAGAAATGCCGCTGAAATGAAGCAAAGAAGATAAAATTGGAATAATTTTAATTTTGGAGAAAATTATAAAACATTTCGAGAAGCTGCAGACATTTTTAACAACAGACACCCCGATAAAATTATACATTTCACAACAGTGGGGAATATTCTAACTGAATTCAAGACTTTTGGAGATGTAGAAAATAACTAATTTTAATTCTAATAAACATTACATGTAAATAACTTAATTAACAATAAAACTAACTGTTCCGTCATTGCACATTTGCCTCAACATATCCACCATCTCTTTCCATACAGGTAACCGCTCTTACAGAAAATTCTCTTAAAACATTTCTAATCATGGCAGGCGTTATGGCCTGTATCTCTTCCCTAATTACCCTCTCCAAATGACCAACATTCTGAAATAGCCTCTTTAGATACACTCTCTCTTTTAAGTAGCCCCAAAAGAAATAATCAACAGGGTTCAAGTCCGGAGATCTAGCTGGTCAGAAAATAATAAATACAAAAATGTCAAAATCTCGGAAACTATGACAAATAGGTATAGGACATATTTATAATGAAAGATAGGGTTTTGGGTCACGAATAGTCTAAAATATTAAAATACTATACATTCCATTTAAAAAAATGAAGATATGATGTTTTTAATTTTTTTAATTTCTTCTACTTATCTAAGACCCCCTGTACAACGCCGACAAATCTTGTTAAAGTCAACTCATACTTTTGTTAATGTTCCTGCCAAAAATCATAATCCTATATCAAAAAGCCAATGGCCCACGTCGTTTGAAAAAAGGCACTGCAATTCATAATTTTTTATAAAATGGCGGATATTAGACAAACTATCAGATTTAGACATAGGACATGTTATACAAAAAAATGTGTAGAATCACAAGCAAAATCTAAATAAGCAAAAATATACAGGGTGTCCCATAAGAAAAAACACAACTTTGCTTCGCTACAGATTTTTGAGACACCCTGTATAAATAAAAATAATTTTAGGTTATGTAGCCCGTATTGTTCTAGAACTTTTGCATTTGAACTTTTTTATATCGCTATGTGTTATCAAGATATCAATCGAGAACGCACTATTGGGACACCCTGTATATATATATATATATATATATATATATATATATATATATTTATGTAATATATATATATATATACACATATACATATACATATGTATATACAGGGTCCTGCAGCTCACCTCCCGTCTTTTATTATACCTTAACCATTTATTTTAGAAAAAATATTTAAAAGCCACTATATGCTGTTGATTAGAGAGCACATTTTAAAAATATTCTTGATTATACAGGGTGTTACAAAAAATAGTGGCGCATAAGAGTTGTATTTTTTTAAATGGAACACCCTATATTTTTTTACATTTTTGAAACACTCTTTACCTAGTCTACAGACTCCTAGAATAGTATCTCTCTTTTTTTAATAGTTTCGGAGAAAAAAGGTAAAATCGAAGAAAAAAAAAATTATAGTCTAGTTTTAAAATATTTATAAAAATTAGATAAAACATCTTAAAAGCTAAGGTAACCTAGTAGCTTACTGCAAAAGGTTTATAGTTATTCTGCTATGAGTATTATAAGTCTTACTTATACAGGGTGACCCAAATTCCATGTCAAACGTTGCAAAATAAAAAATAATTTTTCTCCATTTTTTCAAATGGAACACCCTATATATTTTTTTTCTGTCCGGTACAGAATTAACAGATCAACATTTTTCATTATTACACTTATCTCAAAATTCCTGAAGGTTTTTGAAATATTCTTAAAAAACTAATGTTGTACTTTGTTTTTCAGTACGATAATTGAATAAACTCAATAGTAATGTGGAAAAATGGAACACCCTATATATATATTTTTTCTGTCCGATACAGAATTAACAGATCAACATTTTTTATTATTACACTTATCTCAAAATTCCTGAAGGTTTTTGAAATATTCTTAAAAAACTAATGTTGTACTTTGTTTTTCAGTACGGTAATTGAATAACCTCACTAGTAATGTTCATAAGTAAGCACCTTCGCGATTTTGAATAATAAATAGGTCAGCGTAGTTATAGCTATGGGAAAAAACCTAAAATCCCAACATTTTTTGTAATTACGTTTACCGCATAAAATTGCTGCAGGTCTTCCTACAAGTTGCAAGAGACTTGCACAAAGGCATACGCTGACACTTGCAATTGAAATACAACTGCCGCTTTACAGTCTGCAAGACAAATTGCGCGCAATATCTTGCAGGTGCAACCCCTTGCTGCAAGAAACTTGCAGCATGTAAAACGGCCTTAACCTTTATTTAATATTATTGACAAGTGTTGCCCAAATTATTAACTAGAATTTAAGTAGGCCATGAAAAACAAATTGTCTAGAAACTGTCAAACAACTAAAACATATCGGCAATTTACTTATTCGTTTTTTAAGTTTTACAAATTGAAATAATTATCGGATTTTTCATATAGTGGTCTTTACCTTCTACGTATAGGCCCATTCGAACGGAAGAAAATGAATTAGCTGTGCTATTAGCTGTCACGGAAAATCCTTCTGTTACCCAAAAAGCAGTCGGGGATGCCGTAGGAGTAAGCGAAAGAACTGTTCAGCGAATTTTAAAGAGCCATAAATTCCATGCATATCATATTCAGTTGCATCAAGAACTCCTTCCAGCAGATTTTGAGAAACGTGTTGACTTTTGTAATTGGGCACAAGCTAAAATTAGGTTAAGCTTTGTTTTTTTTGATAAAGTTTTATTCTCTGATGAGGCCACATTTCATAAGAATGGATTTGTAAATCGTCATAACTACCATTACTACGCCGACCATAATCCAAGAATTTTTAGGCAGTTTAATCTACAACACAGATGGTCAGTTAATGTGTGGGGGGGAATTATTGGTGAACATGTTATTGGTCCCCATTTTTTTAATGGACATTTAACTGGAGCCATGTATCTCGACTTCCTAGAAAATCACTTGCCAAATTTGTGCGAAAATTTGCCGGTTAATCTGAGAAATACAATGTGGTTAGGGATCATTTAAATAATAATTTTCCAGATCGATGGATTGGAAGACAGGGAGCAAGTGCGTGGCCGCCCCGGTCGCCTGATCTAACGAAATTAGATTTTTTTCTATGGGGCTACGTTAAGGAAATTGTTTACAACAAACCTCCAACAACTCCCGAAAATATGCAGCAACGGATTAGAACCGCATTTCAAAGTATTACGCCCGAAGTATTAAGAATAGTAGGAAGATCTTTTCATACCCGTCTTCGTTTATGCCTCGAAGAGAATGGAAGACATATCGAACATATGTTCTAAGTAAAAATTAATTTTAGCAATAATTAGATATTTGTTAATAATGTTAAATAAAGCTGTTACACCTTAAGTCGAGCCTTAACTCTTGGCAGTAATTTAAATTTTATGCAGCAAACGTAATTAGAAAAAATGTTAGGATTTTAGGTTTTTCCCCATAGCTAGAACTACGCTGACCTATCTAATATTTAAAATCGCGAAGGTATGAACATTACTAGTGAGGTTATTCAATTATCGTACTGAAAAACAAAGTACAACATTAGTTTTTTAAGAATATTTCAAAAACCTTCAGGAATTTTGAGATAAGTAATAATAATAAATGTTGATCTGTTAATTCTGTATCGGACAGAAAAAAAATATATATAGGGTGTTCCATTTTTCCACATTACTAGTGAGTTTATTCAATTATCGTACTGAAAAACAAAGTACAACATTAGTTTTTTAAGAATATTTCAAAAACCTTCAGGAATTTTGAGATAAGTGTAATAATAAAAAATGTTGATCTGTTAATTCTGTACCTGACATAAAAAAAATATATAGGGTGTTCCATTTGAAAAAATGGAGAAAAATAATTTTTTATTTTGACATGGAATTTGGGTCACCCTGTATAAGTAAGACTTATAATACTCGTAGCAGAATAACTATAAACCTTTTGCAGTAAGCTACTAGGTTACCTTAGCTTTTAAGATGTTATTATCTAATTTTTATAAATATTTTAAATGTAGACTATAATTTTTTTTTCTTCGATTTTACCTTTTTTCTCCGAAACTATTAAAAAAAGAGAGATAATTTTCTAGGAGTCTGTAGACTAGGCAAAGAGTGTTCCAAAAATGTAAAAAAATATAGGGTGTTCCATTTTAAAAAAATCAACTTTTATGCGCCACTATTTTTTGTAACACCCTGTATAATCAAGAATATTTTTAAAATGTGCTCTCTAATCAACAGCATATAGTGGCTTTTAAATATTTTTTCTAAAATAAATGGTTTAGGTATAATAAAAGACGGGAGGTGAGCTGCAGGACCCTGTATATGTATATGTATATACATATATATATATATATATATATATATATATATATATATATATATATATATACATATATATATATATATATATATATATATATATATACATATATATATATATATATATATATATATATATATACATATATAATGTGTTTTCATTCCGGGTGCACATCCGTTCACTACTGTCGTTCTGAAAAGAAGATATTATTTTTTACGATATTCAAGGCTTTTTTATTCTATTTAGAGAGTTTCCCTAATGGCAAAGACACCCCTCCCCCTGAAACCTAAGAAGAGAAGTAAATCGTCCAGAGACAACACCAAGGAAGAAGCTGATTACCAGTATTTGACAGAACAGGTAAGAGCAAATGATTTTATTGATCCCTGAGGATGCCTCGTGCATCGCAGGCGAAACGTCGGAGAGTAATACCAATTTGACACGGTCTACAACCAAGAACCATGATTTCTTAACGTTTAATCAAGTTTATATATTTTCTATCTAAATTTAGCTGTAAAAAGATTATCGTTGATGATTTTTTTTCAGTTCAGCGATCCGGAAATAGTCGACGACGACATCGAGAATGATCCGGATTGGCGGAAAACTCCGCTCGGCAAGCGGGTGATCGAGGGAAGGCGAAGGGCTAACCAATTGGCTCCTCCCAGTGGTATGTATCTTTATACGCTCTTGTCAGCGCTACCACTTTCATAGCACAACTTTTTAATTATTTGAATGATTTAGCACATATTGTTGATGTTCGCTAGTTTTTTTATTGGGAACAAATATCTCTGCTTGAAATATATGTTCTGCAACAATGCACAGGTATGCCCGGTCACTTCAGACGTTGTAGCCCAAGATCCGTGCGTCGGACTATAGCGTAACTTGTGGTTTTATAATAACAGAGAGAGGTGTATACCCGGATTAACTGAACCATATTTTTTTTCATAGACGTTACGATGCCGAGAGCCTTAAAACGATCCTCGGAGGGAGGCTGCACGTGCAAGACAAATTGCAACTCTGTCCGGTGCGGATGCAAAAAGTTGAAGAGGGGATGTTCCGAGTCGTGCAAGTGTTCTGAGATCGAGTGCGAAAACCGAGAAGTGCCAGTCAACGACCCCGTAAGTGGTTTTAAATAATTATTACTTTCATATAGGGCAGGTATGGGTAACCTTTGCTTAGATGAGGGCGTAATATCGGGATTTAGTCAGGTCGCGAGTCGTAAGTAGAAATAAATAGGTAGTAGTGAACAAAAAAAAAGATACAAATTCACACATCTTTTTATTTATTAATTATAACAGCATAATCAAACATAATAATAATAATAATAATAATCTTTATTGTCTAACAGATACATCCATTTTTAAGACAATTGAGCCTGAAATAGGAGACATAATATGATAATAATAACAATATCACTTAGATAAGCTAATATGTATACAATGAATGTAATTTGAACTAAAAAAGAAAAAAGAGCAATAGATTTCTACCAATAAAATTAATAGTAAATTATAAAGGACTTCATTCAAGGCACAAGAATCTATTCTTTAAGAGTGTTGTAAGCTTAGCGAGTGTATGATAGTGTAAATCAATATCATTACAAAAGTACCGTTGAAGATATTCATAGCCTGATATTAAGGCGTTTTCATGAGAAAATTGGTTGATGGGGTCGGCAAATGGAAAACAGAATACTCTAGTGGACCTAGCAGGAACGTGAAAGAGGACTTGCTGCGACAGCATCGGGCCCGCAACGTACATAACTTTATAAGAAATGTAACCATATGATAGTATTTACGGCACGTTAATAACGGCAGCTGAAATTGCCTGATCAGCAGAATCTCATCAATACCTTTAGTAGGATATACTTTTATTTTTTTTTATTTATTATTAATTTGTCATACATTATTCTTAATGAACATCGACATTGTCAATTCTATATTAAAACTATTCAATTAAAAAAAGGACAGTAAAAACTTATAAACTAACACAAAAAATTTGTAACTAATTTGCATAAAATTCGTTATAAAAGCTATACTAGAATTACAGTTAAAAAAAAAACTTATGAACTAACACAAGCCATTTGAACTAATCTACATAAAATTCATTAAGTGAATAATATTCTTTTTCCAGTAGAAACTTTTTTAGGGCTGACTTAAACCTAACATTACCCTAAACTTCTTTAATTTCTTCTGGTAATGCATTATAGACCCTAATAAAAGACATCAAAGGTCCCTTATTAAACAATGCTGTACGATGAGCTGGTACACTAAGATCATTCCTTCCCCTAGTGTTTAAATTATTAGAATAGAAGCCATTAGTGGTGAACAATTCTAGATTATTTCTGGTAAATACAGCACAATTGTAGATATACAAACAGGGGACTGTTAAAATTTCGAGCGTTTTAAAAACTCCTCGACAACTTTGGCGATATTGCAAACCCATAATTGCCCTTATGATTCTTTTTTGCGCTATAAAACTCTAGATGAATGGGCCACAGAGGACATATACCAGAACATCACACTATACGCAATAACTGACTGAACAGAGGCAAAGTAAAAAACACGAATACTATTCACATTTACATGGTTTGTTAGGTAACGAATCACATAGCAGGCCACACTTAGTTTTTTTTATCCCGCCTGAACATTAAAAACTTAGCAAACTTCCTCTGGACACTCTCTAATTGACTGACTTATTTAGTATAAATTGGATTCCATATAATTGCACCATATTCAAGTCTCGAGAGCACATAGCTAGAATATAAGATTTTAAGTGTTGAGATGCTCTTGAAACCAGTGGAATTGCGAATTATAAAACCCAGCGTCTTTAAGGCAGAATTGCAATCAATGTGGTCAGCAAAAGAGAGCTTAGGATCGAATACAATTCCAAGGTCCTTGAAAGTGTCACAACGCCGAATATTGTTGGTATCTATGTTATATTGAAAGTCGATACTATGGGCTTTATTAGTGTATGTCAGCACGAAGCACTTTTCCGCATTTAATGGTAGCTTGTTCATTACACACCAGCGTTGAATAGATTTTATATCCTGCTGCAAGGAAACACAAGCATTTATATCATTTATAACGCGAAAAAGCTTCAAATCGTCGGCAAACAACAGAACATTACTGTCGATGTTGTCGCTGATGTCGTTAATAAAAAGTAGAAAAATAAGTGGGGCCAGGTTACTCCCTTGCGGTGCCCCACTTGTGGCTGTAAATTTAGATGATTTATGTCCACGGATTTCAACATATTGCGAACGGTTGCTTAAGTAGGACTCGAAAAAAGAAACAAGATCTCTGCTGAACCCCAATTTGTCTAGTTTATGTAAAAGTATGGAATGGTCAACCTTGTCAAAGGCTTTCGAAAAGTTATTGTAAACCACATCCACTTGCATCCGGTTTTCCAGGGCATTGCCGACCAACTGCGTAAAGCATGCCAAATTGCTTATTGTACTACGTTTACTAACAAATCCATGTTGATTAAGAGATATCAATCCCCTAACCTGTGTGAAAATACAATCATATATTGACATTTCAAGGACCTTAGCAAATACTGGAAGCTAAGAAACTGGTCTGTAGTTCGATATTACATTAACATCACCTTTTTTAAATACCGGAATGATTTTAGCTTTCTTCCATACGTCCGGAAATGTGTTTAATTTCAGAGACAAATTGAAGATATAAGAGAGAGGTGCCATATCAAGAAACTGGGAATGTTGTCAGGCCCACAGGTAGGTCTGTCCTTTAATTTCTTCAAAGCAGCAAGTACAACCTGCTCAGAGAGGTGATCCAGGGTGATATTCAAGTTTGAGGAAAGAGTACCGTTAAAGGGAGTAAATTTTGTCCGTGTGCTATACACACTGCCGAAAAAGTCAGCAAAGGCGTTTGCTATTTCATCGGGCTCTGAAAATTGAAGATCTTCAAGCTTAAGAATCTCAGGTATAGCAGTGGATGATTTTTTTGCTCTAATATACGACCAAGAGGCTGTTGGATTGCCTTTGATAGAGTCCTATACTTTAGATATATAGTTTTTGTATGCCTCGTCTATCAATATCAATATAAAAAACAAATTAACAAAAACAGATAGAAAAATCAAATGGAACTCGAGTTCTCTTTCCGCTATTTATAAATGATATAATATCCCGTTTTGAATTTTCTGAATGTCTTTTATATGCAGACGACTTAAAATTCTTTTCACCAGTCTCCTCAGACTCCAATCCTCTGCAGTTTGATATGGAAAGGCTCGTCAAATGGTGCAGAACTAATTATACTGGCAACACAATCAAGATTTTGCTAACACAAGCCACACATTATTTTCACAATAGAAATACCCTCCCAATAATAAAAAAAATAATGGAATTCGTATAGCAGCCTTTAAATCGTTCAATGTAGAGGATTATAGTGGGAAGAGGGCAGGCAAATAAAACCACTATGGTAATTTATATCCCAACGTTTCGTGGTCAATCACCACTTTCTCAAGCGCCTATCTCAGGCAAATCGCCTACCTCATAGTATGCATCTTGAAGCAGAGGTGGCTCATAATGGGGATGAAATTGCTAATTTGTTCGCACAACACTTTGCTAGAGTGTACAATGACTCTAATTGTAATGTTCCGGATTTCACTCGGAACAACTTTGGAAACATATTGCTCACTGGCTTCTCTATAACTGATGTTTTCAACCAAATTTTTAGTTTACCTTGTAAGACAATTTGTGGCCCTGATCAGATTCCTAATTTGTTTCTGAACAAATGTGTTTGCACAATGGCTAAGCCTCTGCAGCTAATTTTTAATAAATCTATTGAGTCCTGCAGATTTCCTGAAAGCTGGAAACATAGCTATATAACACCTATCTATAAATCGGGCAAGGTGGAAGATGTCAACAATTATCGGGGTGTTTGTATACAGTCTGCTATGTCAAAGCTTTTTGACAGAATGTATCTGATCAGCTTAGTTGGGCATGCAAGGGTATTGTCAACGATCTTCAATTTGGATTTTGTAAAGCCAAATCGACTCAGGAGAACTTGGCTTTCTATCAGGTTGCCTTGTTGGAAGCCCTGGAGAGTGGCGCACAGGTTGATGCCATCTATACTGACTTCTCCAAGGCTTTCGACAGGGTAAACTTCAGGATCCTCCTGGCAAAGCTTTTGGCACTGGGCTTTTCTCAGCGGCTTGTTGATTGGTTGAAAAGCTTTCTCAGTGGACGGACGCAGACTGGCAGGATAAACGGTAGTGTCTCTACACCATTTAAGGTTACATCTGGTGTCCCTCAGGGGTCTCGCTGTGCCCCGCTCCTTTTTATCTTATTGGTTAATGATATTGCTGATATATTGATTAATTCCAATGCGCTGATGTTTGCTGATGATTTAAAAATTTTCAGAGTGATTAAAGATGAAGGGGACGCAGTTGGGCTTCAGAGGGATTTGGATGCACTTTGGCAATGGACACAAACTAACAATCTCTATCTAAACCTTAAGAAATGTTTCCACATTAGCTTTTTTTGGTACTAGGTCGAGAATTCAGTCGTCTTACTCCATAAATGACACAGAACTATCATATACCAAGTGCATAAAAGACCTTGGTGTCTTGTTCGATGAAAAACTTACTTTTGTTGAGCATGTGTTGTGTATAAGTCTTAAGGGCACGAGAATGCTGGGCTTTATTGTCAGGAACTGTCAACACTTTTCGATTGATATTATTAAAGTATTGTACTGCTCATTGGTAAGATCTAATTTAGAGTATGCTACCGTCGTTTGGTCGCCATTATACCAAGCACACAAAGATATCATTGAGCGTGTCCCGTATAAGTTTTTGAGATTCGCTGCATTTAAGTGTGGTATAAATATGGAGAACTACCATCGAATTCATATGTTAAATTTACTGAGTTTGAAAACACTTGCATGTAGGCGTCGTATGTTTGATGGATGTTTTGTCTTTAAGTTGATGAAAGGTATTACTGATCGTGCGCAATTATTGTCACTGATAAAACTAAACGTTCCCAATAGACGTCTGAGACAAAGTGATTTATTTTTCGTCCCTTTTCATAACACTAATTATGGAATGCATTCTCCTATTGATAGGAGTGTCCGTATGTTAAACTCATTACATCCGGATTTTGACCTTTTTGACTGTACCCTCTCGAGCTTTAAAGTCAAAGTCAAAAAAGCTTTAATATCATAAAAATCAAACATTTTCATTGACAAAGCTTAACTAAACAATAATCATATAACTAAAACTACAGAGATTTATATGACAATACTAAAATATTGATAAAGACGGTCATGAAATTAAAAATGTACAGTGTTAACAAAAAAAAAACATAAAAGTTGTAAAAAACGCAGAGACAATATTACAAAATAAATCCAGGTGCAGAATAATAAGGCGCAAATACAGATATAACATTGGCTAATTCTGATTATCATTATAAAACTCATCAACTGTGTAATAGGCCTTCGCAACCAGCATTTTATGGACCCTTCTTTTAAATAACTTATATGACTGAATTTGTCTTAAGTGGGCTGGAAGGGAGTTAAATAACTTCTACCATTATAAAAAATTAAATTTTTAGTTAAGGTTGATGAAGGAATTGGTAGAGATACTACATGAGTGGTACGTAGAGGGTAATTAATAAATGATCTGAGCTCCACCTTCTTCCTGGTCATAGATACTGCCTCCAGGACAAACAAACAAGCAAGGGTCAGAATTTTATGCTGTATGAATAATGGCCTACAGGAGTCACGAGCCTTCGCCCCACACATAAACCTAACAGCTCTCTTTTGTAATAAAAAGACCGAGTCAAATAAAAATTTGGGACAGGATCCCCAGAAGCAGATGCCATATCTCAAGTGAGACTCCACCAGTGAAAAATAAACACTTCTTGCCTTCTGAGAGTTTTTTATTAAGTTGAAGAATATGCGTTTCAAATTTTAACTTAGCATCGATAAATAAACCAAGAAATTTATTCTCCTGCAGAGCCTCAACAATTTGATCTTGCAAAACGATATTATTAATATGACATTTAAAGGAAACAATGTTTGTTTTTGAGATATTAAGAGACAAGTACTTCTTTGCCAGAATACTGTGATGTATAGTGTTAAATGAGGTTCCTGCTTGTAAGACTATTCTTTTTGTTTGTTATATGTATTTTAATGAAATTCTTTAAATATGTTATCTTAATTTCTAGGTCTATCATCTAATTGATTATTTAATTGTTGTATTTTTTTTGTAAAATGGGGATTCCCCGTCAATTTGGTAAAATAAAAAAATAAAATAAAATAAATAAATAATAATGAAAAAGAAGAAGGCAAATTACGTTTGGTCGTACTATGATAAATCAGTCTAATTGGAATGTCAGAAATTATACTTAACCCTATTTAAAAAATGACGAGGAACAATAAATTGAACACATTAAGTCAAGAATAAATAACATTGTTTAACTTACCAATACCTCACGCGGCCTGGATGCCTTTATAAATCATTTTAGTGTATGTAAATTACAAAGCTTCATGAGATAACTGCAACATCTTAGCAAATACACCCTTTTTACGTTTTAAGTTATTCTAATAAACAATGTTTTAATTCCGACTGATATAGGAAACGATATGAAGTTAGATATTAAAGAATTAGGGGTTTATCGCAAATAGTAGAACTACATCAATACCGTGCAGTATGGCGTATACAAAGTCAACTAATACATAAATCAAACTTAAAAAACTTTACGAAACATCTAACCTAGTAGCTCACAAATTTAAAATATAAAAAAACCCAGAAAAATAGTGAAAAAAAAATAGGACAGACGAGGGTAATATTTTTTATATTATTGCTTTAAACCACTTTGGAAATGATCTTTATATTTATTTAGTATCGATGAGTAACAGCAACTTAAATTGTTTGTATCTGTTCTAAAATTAATCGAATTATTCAGGTTAATATATATCATTTCTCCAATATTACGCTTTATATAATTTTGTTCTTTGTCAAAAATTATTGTGTTTGAAAAATCAAATTCATGACCCGTGTGGCGATGATGAAGACTGAGAGCATTGTTTTAATGTTTTCAATGTCAGTTTTAACATTGTAAAAAGCAAAATTACATTGATTGCTGGTATCCTTAAAACATTTTTGAATCTTAGTGGACAATCCATGTATAAAAGGAAACTTATAATACAGTTTATTACTGTCCTCAATTTCCTTCAAACTCGTATAACCGACGCGTACAAATAGATACTTAAATGCAAATTCTCATCACCATCCAGCACAAAAGAAATCGGTTATTAACTCACTAGTATTCAGAGCTATTTCGATTTCTGACCAAGATTTTTTAACATCGGAAACATCGAAACTGACCGAAGCTCTCAGAGGGAAAGGCTATTGCACTGAAGATATTACGCGTTCAATTAAAAGGCATAGTAAACCAACTCCTCCAAAGGAGAATGATAAAGGGCAACCATTAGGTAGTGTTGTTCTTCCCTACATACATGGCACTATAGACAAAATAGGACGATTACTTCGGCGGTCCAACATACGTACAATCTTCAATACACATAAGAAGATTGGACAATGCTTGCAATCCCCGAAAGATCTTGTTCCTTTCCAAACAGAAGGAGTATATAAAATTCCTTGCTCCTGTGGAGAAGTGTATGTGGGAGAAACAGGACGCTCAATATCAACTAGACTTAAGGAACATGAACGATGTATTAAAAAGAAACAAATTGTTCAATCTGCTATGGCTGTAATGTAAAGGAAACCAAGGTTCTAGCATCGGTTCCAGGTTTCTATAAACGTAAATTTAGAGAATCTATTGAAATATTTAAACATACAAAAAATTTCAATAGAGATACGGATTACGGTCTACATCACACGTGGAAATCGATCTTAACACAGGGTCACGGCGAGCACAAGTGTTCGGATCTCGTGGAGTAAAGATCCCTGAAGATGTCTCGTGCAATCGAAGGCGAAACGTCGGATATTAATTCCAATTTGACCCGGTCTAATCCCAAGAACCATGATTTCTTACATATTTTTTGCATTATCTGAAACCTACCCTAAGAATTTGTTTCGTCCGTATTTTTCATTTATCTTCCCCATTTCTTCAGCTATATAGTGGGCAGTGTGTCTTTTCAACTTAGTTTCGATAGAAGCTTCCAGTAGCGGCGATGGTGTAGTAATTATACAATTTATAACTCCTTAGTTTCGTATATTGCTCCAGCCGTCGCTTTTTAGACCTAAAAATATTACTTTCATTGATTGTAGTTTCAATTTTCTCCTTTACTTTATTGAACTCTGCATCCAACTTTCTATTCGACAGTTTATATCTAGTTGGTAGTACAAAACTTGGACGAATTGTAACTGACGTATATTGCACGAGCTAGTCTTTTTTGAAAATTCGGTCAGCAAATTCAACAACACTTCTAGAGGTCGCAGGCTTCATTAAAGAAGAGGTTTAATGGTTTCATTTACAACATTGGAAGTAGATGGGGGCGGCATTTCAAGATTAATGTCAATACTAGAACTGCTAATAGTACTACAAGTAGAACTTGAGCTTGACGGTTTTGGTAATAGTATTTCTGACGCTGACTGTTCTGATTCAGAGGCAATAACAGTGGAATTATCAGTATAACACTTAAAAAAACTTTCATTTACCAACACACATTCGTAGTCGCATGATGAGGGATTTCCTTCTTCGTCACGCTGCATAACTTTTCTTTTAATTTGCTTAGGACAGGCTTTACAAACTTTACTTAAGTGTGCCTTCATCCTAGTCGCATTTAAAAAGAACGTTTTACTGCAATACATGCGCTATCAAAAAAAACTTCCAAATCTTATAAAATATATTTTACACACCGTATACAGGGTTATTCACGCAACCCGTTCATTAAAAGTTTTTGATGATGCCATTTAGATACAAATTTCAAATTTTGGGATTAAGGTAAGGTCAAGGGATACTTCTTTTCTGAAATATTTTGAACTTCCTGTCACTTTCGGTTTAACCGGAAGTTGGTATCAACTTGCTTATTTTAAATGGAACGCCCTGTATTTTATGATATTTTTGGATTCTACGGAGAATTTTAGTGCTATTTTATGTAGCATGTCCTATACCTAGGTTCAAGCGTTCTTAAGATATTTGACCTAGAACCGAAAATGAGCCTTCGGGGTACCAAATTTTAAAATCTCATATTTTTGTAAGTTTTGAAGATATAATCTTCATATTTTGCAGACGATCGGTAAATAATCTTAGGTTTCAATTTTTTTTATTGAATTTGTCTATTTTTATACAGGGTGTCCTAAATTCAGCGGCAAACATTCACATTTTCAAAGCCGCTAAAGTCCGTTTTTTTTTAAATGGGACACCCTATAACTTTATGCACTATCAAATGTAGAATTGAATTTTCTATCGAACTGTATTAAGGTTACCTATACCTATTCGTAACCATTTTCGAAATAATCAGGTTTTTATTAAACTATCAGATGTATTTGCTAAATGCTTACCCCTTCCCGTAGTAAGCCATGGAAAAACAATTGTTGTGCTTTTTTATACAACATGACAGCTGATTTGAAACTTTTAAATTAAAATAAAATAACACACAAAAGCTGATATTCTCAATTTATTTTATATTCGCGGAGAATGTTACAAAATATTGGAGAGAACGTGCCATGTTTTTAATGAAAAACATCCTCATTTATCGCCAATGAACAAGACAAAATTGAAGAGGATTGAAACGAAATTTTTTCGTTTCGGAAAAGTTAAAGTTATAAAAAATGTAATAAATTGTTTACAATATTTTTAATGATATCTACTGAATTCGAGACTGTTCTAAACTTGTTTTAGTGAACTTAAAAATTATAGCAATCTAACAATCAACAATAAATAAATAAAATAATAAAATTGAATTACAACAAATGTTTTATATGCTGTCCGTTCATTTGAAGACACATTTTAATTCTTTTGTCCAGTAAATCTTGTTGGTTATTTACTGGGGAAGCATAGACTTTACCTTTGATAAATCCCCATAAATAAAAGTCTAGGGGTGTTAAATCAGGCGATCGCGGGGGCCATCTCCAAGGGCCATTGGGACCAATCCAGCGATTTTCAAAAATTCGAGATAATTGGAGATAAACTGCAGCGGAATTATGTGCTGGTGCCCCATCTAACTGATACCAATAATTTTGCAGCTCACCAATAGGAATTTCTTCTATGAATTCAGAAACCGTCCCTCGTAGAATTTCCAAATCCTTGTCACTGTTTAAATTGTCTTCATAAATACAGTACCGCACCTGATCATTTAATACTATACCGAAAACATTGAAGCTAAACCTCTCTTGAGAACGCGTAAAGCGTGCGGATTTTCTGCTGCCCAGAAATGTTCGTTTCTTCTATTTGTTATTCCTTCTCTAGAAAATTTCGCTTCATCGGTCCAAAATATTTTTGAAAGGAATTGAGGGTCCTCTTGAATTTTCAAAAACATGAATTCGCAAAATTCTAGTCGTTGGACGTCATCACCAGGTCTCAAGGCTTGCACGTTTTGGAACATGGACAGATGAAGAAGATATTCCCAAATCGTTTTCTGCAGACGTTATTGAACTTTGCGGGTTTGCGTGGAAATAAGCTGATGTGTTTATTACGTCATCCTCGGCATTTGTCACTGGTTTCGGAACATTTTTTGTAACTTTGACCTTGCCAAAACGCAAAAAATTTCGTTTCAATCCTCTTCAATTTTCTCTTGTTCATTGGCGATAAATGAGGATGTTTTTCATTAAAAACATGGCACGTTCTCTTCAATATTCATACATACATTCTCCGCGAATATAAAATAAATTGAGAATATCAGCTTTTGAGCGTTATTTTATTTTAATTTAAAAGTTTCAAATCAGCTGTCATGTTGAATAGAAAAGCCCAACAATTGTTTTTCCATAGCTTACTACGGGAAGGTGAAAGCATTTAGTAAATACATATGATAATTTAATAAAAACCTGACGAATAGGTATAGGGAACCTTAATACAATTCGATAGAAAATTAAATTCTACATTTGATAGTGCATAAAGTTATAGGGTGTCTTATTTAAAAAAACGGACTTTAGCGGCTTTAAAAATGTGAATGTTTGCCGCTGAATTTAGGACACCCTGTATAAAAATTGACAAATTCAATAAAAAAAATGGAAACCTAAGATTATTTACCGATCGTCTGCAAAATATGAAGATTATATCTTCAAAACTTACAAAAATATGAGATTTTAAAATTTGGTACTCCGAAGGCTCATTTTCGGTTCTAGGTCAAATATCTTAAGAACGCTTGAACCTAGGTATAGGACATGCTACATAAAATAGCATTAATATTCTCCGTAGAATCCAAAAATATCATAAAATACAGGGTGTTCCATTTAAAATAAGCAAGTTGATACCAACTTCCGGTTAAACCGGAAGTGACAGGAAATTGAAAATATTTCAAAAAAGAAGTACCCCTCCCAAAATTTGATTGAAATTTTTATCTAAATGGCATCATCAAAAACTTTTAATGAACAGGTTGCGTGAATAACTCTGTATAATAAATATTCTCTAGTAACGCACTGCAGCACTCACGTTCTTGCTTTAACACATAATATGATATTTATGTCAACCGGGAATTCCCCTCTGGCTCGGGACTTCCCAGACGCCAGCCGTAGAAATCCGATGTTGCCAACAAATTGGTAAATGTCGAGTCGTCGAGCTCGGGATATTCACTGTTTATGTTTGTGAAAATTGTTTTATAAAGGGTGTCCAATTTTGACATTCCGATTTAATTTAGGAATAAAATACACAAAACACTTTAAATGTTATAATATTATTATATTATTTTGAAGTACAACTATTGCGGTTAATAATGAAAAATGACATCCAGCAAGTGACCCCCTCTACTTCTTTGGCATGCTAATATTCTTTTCTCAAAATTTGCGATAACATTTTCGCAGACATTCTGTCCAATTTGTCCAATTGCTTGAGTAATGTTAACTTTAAGCTGTTCAGTTGTTCGAGGATTGTTAACGTAAACTCTTTCCTTCAAAAAGCCCCATAGGAAATAATCTAATGGTGTGAGGTGGCACGACCGAGGCGGCCAGTTAACGTCAGCTCTTCGAGAAATAATTCTATCGCCAAATCTCTGCCTTAAAACATTCAGTGTTTCATCTGCGGTATGGCAAGTGGCACCGTCCTGCTGAAATCATATGTTCTGGACATCCATACCTTCCAATTCATCCCACAAGTAATCTGTCAGCATTGTCCTGTATCGGGCTCCGTTCACAGTAACTGCATCACCGGCTTCATTCTGGAAGAAATAAGGCCCAATCACACCTCCCGCCCAAAAACCACACCACACAGTTACTTTTTCTGGATGCAGTCGTTTCTCCAGTACTTCTCTTGGATTTTCGTCACCCCATATTCTGCAATTTTGCTTATTTACGTATCCGCCAATTTCGAAGTGAGCTTCGTCGCTAAAAATTACTTTGTGAAAGAAATCGTTCCGTTCTTGCTTTCTTTCTAAGGCCCAATTAGCAAACGTACGACGTGACACATGATCGTTTGGTTTTATTTCTTGAGTCAACTGTATTTTATATGCTTTCAAATGCAGATCTTTCTTTAAAATGTTGTGCAGACTCGATTTTTTAATGTTGACTTGCTGTGACCGTTTACGAACTGACATTTTGGGGCTTTCATCAACACTAGCCCTCACCGCAGCAATTTTTACTTCTGATCGGACACCACGATTGTGAACATGTTGTCTATTAGCTGTTACGGACCCAGTCTGTTCAAATTTCTTCATAAAATTTTCAATTACCTTAACAGATGGTGCTGCATTTCTTCCGAAATGCGTACGGCATCTTCTTGCAGTTTCAGCAAAACATTCCCCATTTTGGTAATGACATTTCACAATAAATACTCGTTCTTCGATGGATAATCGCTCCATGTCGACCAAGACACAGCTAATCGCAAAGTTTTCTCTTTACATCTGTCACTATAAGAAAACTGTCAACTAAGATTTTTAGAAATGGCGGCCAGTTTAAATCGGAATGTCAAAATTAGACACCCATTAGTAAGTTTGATGCTTATAGGGTTACAAAATATGATTTATATATATATATATATATATATATATATATATATATATATATATATATATATATATATATATATATATATATATATATATATATATATATATATATATATATATATATATATATATATATATATATATATATATATATATATATATATATATATATATTGATAAACATCGGATTTGAATAGTTTGTGACAAGATTTAAATATGTTTAGAGATATTTCCGATATTCCCAATATTTCTATTTCCATGGAAATATTTACAACACTAGCTACAACCCGCAATAATTTCGAACGAGAATTTGATTGTGGGCGAATTGACAACCGCACGAACAAAATCTTTTACTAACATTTAAGAATCTTTTCTTTTTTTTCATCAGGAGGACAGTGATTCGATAGCTTCCGGTCGTTCTAGTGAGGAGAACTTCAAAAAAGCCAAGTAAGTAAAACATCTTTAAAATCAATTTCATTTTTTTTTTCATTATATATATTCATCGATATTAATTGTGGCCCTACTTAAAAGAAAAGACAATTAATATGTCGCTATACAGGGTGGAAAGAAAGGAAATATTTTAACACGTGAAAATACGGGTTATTTTAAGCAAAAAATAATATACAGTGTGTTTATGGTTTGACTGGACACAATGTATAACCAAGGTTCGAAACTTTTTTACAATTAAGAAAAAAAAGTTAAATATAAATATTTTATTCATTTTATTCAACAAGACTTTTAGTTTACATAATTGAGACTTTCAGAACTGAAATGGATCAAGTCCAAAATAAAAAAGAACTTTATGCAAAATATTACTTCTTAAATATATACTTATATAAGTAAAAGCCCGAGGTGTGTCGTGGAATGTTCAAGGTGGAAATATTTAGTTTAATTAAAGGGCGAAAAAAGTTGTGTGCGATAGTAAACGGTACGGGGTAGAAAAATCTTTAATGGAAAAAATGCATTTAGCTCTCAGTTCATCCAACAGGGTTTTCCGGACTTTCTTGCTTTAAATGACCTGTGTACTTTGACCTGTTAAAATAATTGTAGCAATTTCCCTTTCACTCTGTAGAACATAATATAGTCAAAAGCAGTGTTATCGTGCGGGTCATACGAGTTATCAACGACCAACTTTTTAAGTTTCTTTTTTTTTTATTACGTGTAATCATATCTTCCGCATAAAATCCGGAAGATGAATTAGATGGACCTATGATATTTTCATATGAAAAAAGAGGATAAACATACAAATACCAGCAGTTGCAAAAATCTTTGAGCGATGCCACTTCAAAGTCAGATTGACAAGTCAGTGACAAAATGAGTAATAGAAAACAATTTTCGGGTTTTTTGCATCCACAAGCGAAAAAAATGATATTAAATCTAATAAAATATTACGAAAATGAAAAAAAGCATAATTTACTACCGAAGAAGATTAAGAAATGTACACGAAAAAAGCCAAAGACAGAAGATTTAAGTGACAATGTAAAAATGGATGTTCGTAATGCAATTTACGATTTATACACATCAAAAACTAATATAACCCTTCAGGTTTTAAAAGAAGCTTCGTTGTCAAAATTAATAAAAATGTTGGGTTTTCGATATAAAAAGGACTATAATCGAAGATTTTTATGTGAGTTGCCACATATAGCAAGTCAGCGTATCCAGTTTTTAAAGAAATACACGGAAAATATTAATTCAAAATCTAGAAAAGTGGTATTTTTAGACGAGACTTGGATATTTTCTATTGGAAGTGGTTCGAAATCTTGGCAGGACGAGTCTGTAAAAAGTGTCAAGAGAAAAAAGGGATGTGACACGGGAAAGCGGTTCATCATTTTGCATGCAGGTTCTAACACAGGATTTCTTCCAGGTGCAAGTTTACTGTTTTCTTCAATATCCAAAAGTATGGACTCCCATGATAATATGAACTGTGAACTGTTTGAAAAGTGGTTAAAAGAACAACTGATTCCAAATTTAGATGCTCCATCTTTAATCATTCTGGACAATGCATCTTATCATTCAAGAATCTTAAATAAACAAAATCCTTTACCCAATATGCTGAAACTAGAACTTCTTTTAATGGCAAAATCTATTAAAAAACCAACAATATATGCCGTAGGTAGATGAAATATTACGGGAAAATGGACATGAGGTTTTACGACTGCCGCCATACCAGTGCCAGTTTAACGCAATAGAATTAATATGGGCTGGGGCAAAATCAAATTACGAAAAACACGTGAACGATGGTCTTACATCAGATGAAGTGCAAATTGTTTGGCTAGATTCATTAAATTATATTACGCCGGAGTACTGGAAGAAATCTGTGGAACATACGGAGAAATTAATATGGGATTGGTGGAATCGAGAACGAGTTCCAGATGTCAAAATAGAACCAATGATCATTGCGCCATTTGAGGACGACTCAGAAGCTGAGGACTTTTTAAGTGGTGATGATATTTTTTAGTCTATAATATTAAAAAGTTTCTGAAGGATTATATTAGTCTTTGACGTGTATAAATCAGAAATTGCACTATGAATATCCATTTTTGCATTGTAACTTAAGTCTTTTGCCTTTGGATTTTTTCGTGTACATTTCTTAATCTTCTTCGGAAGTAAATTATGTATTATATATTATTCTCAGAGCTTTTGCCACTGGTTTCTGGATATTAGCCATTGAATTTTAATTTAAAATGTTTTTATTAGATTTGACACCATTTTTTGCTTACTTATTTAGTACATTTGTAATTTTGTAGGCAATAAATAAATAATTATAGAATATTGGTTCCAATTTTAAAGGTTGTTTAAAATAAGTAAATTTTTTTATTAATTATAAGACAAAATTTGATATATAAAAATCGGTAAAATCGCTTTACCAGAAACTCGAGGCTAATGAAAAAAAAAAAAATATATATATATATATATATACAGGGTTCGCCAAACTCAGTGGCGTATTAGAAGTATATGGAGAACGAGTAAAGATATTTACTTGAGATTTGGGTAAGTTTCATACTAAGAAGTGAACTTTATTTTAAAAATAATTTCGAAGTTGCGGCGTTGCCAGCTCTATTGCAGACAGACAGAAAGTTCTTTTTTTAAATACAATACCCTGTATATTATTGCATTGTCAAATTCTATGTATTATTCTGAGCATTTTTTATGTAGTATGTACTATACCTAATTGGAGAGGTTTCTGAAATAAAAATTATTTTCTAATTTTTAAGGGTCAAATCGAGTTCAATGTAAAACACGATATATTTTTAGAACGTTGTCCCAGAATTCTGAAATTTTTATACGAGTTTCCGAACATGTAGGTTAATTGACGACTCAAGGTAATTTTTAATTAAAAGTTATACAGGGTGTATAAAAATATATTTTATTCGCGATGAACAGAAATGTTCATAACTCGAATTTTTTAAATGGAACACCCTGTATATTTTAATTGCATCAAATAGAGAGAGACATTGCCTTTCAAATGACATTAGGTATTCCTATACCTATCTCTGATGGGTAATGAACTAAGTGGCATTTTAAAAAAAAATCGACCATTTTAGTATTTTCTGTAAAAAAAATCTATTTTAAGCGCACTGAATAGAGAAGTAAACATTTTTGTCAAATACTGGCAAGTTATTTCTACGTATATCTGTCTTAATGATATCTAAATGGAAATACTTTTCTTGAGAAAAATCGATAATTTAATAGTAACAATATGTATTCACAAACGCTTTTGATAAAAAATTAACGATACTACCGAATAAAACAATACTCACGATGGAACACCCTGTATATTTTTGTTGCATCCAACAGAGAAAAAATTACCTTTCAATAGTATTAGCATCGCTGATGATTAATTAATTAGATGCCATTTAGTAGAAGCACGAATAATATCTCGTAAAACGAAAGATTATTTAACTAGTAGGCTGTGCACGCCTGTCATCTCCCAGGAAACCAAACAGAGAACATTTGTTTTTAATATGCATAGTTGTCAAAAATTCACTAATTTAAAATGGCAAATTCTTACTCAAGTGTAGAAATTCTAAATTTGTTTTATGTACACGGTCAATGTGATAAAATAATATCAAGAACATGTAGACAATTTAATCAACTTTATCCAGATTCTGTCCCAATGAACGAGAAAAAGTTTAAAAGAATAGAGAAGAATTACAGAGAGTACAATAATGTTAAAAGACCAAGACTTCAAGTCAAACCTGTAACAGGTAACGAAGACAATGAAATTACTGTTTTGTCTTATTTCCATACATACCCTCACGCATCAATTAATAGCGCAGAGAAAGATTTAGGCATTTCTTACAAATCGGTGGAAAGAATTTTGCACAAACATAGAATGCATAATTATAAATTTATAACAGCCCAGGCTTTAGAGCCTACTGATCCTCCTCAGCGCGTCGCATACTGCGAAATGATCCTGATGCGTACACAAGAAGATCCCAACTTTTTAAAAAAAGTTATTTGGACGGATGAGAGCAAATTCACAAAAGAAGGGATATTTAACAGAAGAAATTCACATTTTTGGTCCAAAGAAAATCCTTATTTTATCAGAGAAAAAGGTTTTCAATACAAGTTCGGTTTCAATGTATTTTGCCTCATGATGAATGACAAAATAAAGTTTTGCTTTTACGATGAAAATTTAAATTCTGAAAAATATTTGGAAATATTGAAAACTACAGTTTCTGATTTTCTCGACGAGTTACCATTGAACTTACTCCGGAGCTGCTGGTATCAGTTAGATGGGGCACCGGCTCACTGTACAAACGAAGTAAGTGCGGAACTTACTACAATCTTCGAAGACAGATGGATTGGCCGACGAGGTCCATGGATTTGGCCACCTAGGTCCCCAGACCTTACCCCTCTCGACTTCCATCTTTGGGGCAGGGTAAAAGGGATAGTTTATCAGACGCCAGTAGAAACAAAGGAAGAACTCCTAAATCGGACAAGAGAAGCACTGCTGGCATTATCCGCGGAAGAGATTCAAAAAGCAACGAGTCATGTAATGACACAAGTTCTGGAATGCCTCAGAGTTAATGGAGGACACTTTAAACAGTTCAGTTACTGACAATTCATTTGGGGATAGTTCTGTTGTTAGCTATATTTTTGTAATATTGTTTTATTCGGTTGTATCGTTAATTTTTTATCTAAAGCGTTTGTGAATACATATTGTAAATATTAAACTATAGATTTTTCTCAACAAACGTATTTTCATTTAGTTATCATTAAGATAGATATATTATTGACAAAAATGTTTACTTGTCTATTTAGTGCTTTTAACATAGATTTTTTTTCCAGAAAATAATAAAATGGTCGATTTTTTCTTTTAAATGCCATTTAATTCATTACCCATCAGAGATAGGTATAGGAACACCTAATGTCATTTGAAAGGCAATGTCTCTCTCTATTTGATGCAATTAAAATATACAGGGTGTTCCATTTAAAAAAAATCGAGTTATGGACATTCTGTTCCTCGCGAATAAACTATATTTTTATACACCCTGTATAACCTTTTATTAAAAAATACCTTCAGCCGTCAATTAACCTATATGTTCGAAAACTCGTATAAAAATTTCAGAATTCTGGGACAATATTCTAAAAATATATCGTGTTTTACATTGAAGCCGATTTGACCCTTAAAAATTAGAAAATAATTTTTATTTCCAAAACTGCTCAAAATAGGTATAGAACATACTACATAAAAAATGCTCAGAATAGTTCGTAGAATTTGACAATGCAATAGTATACAGGGTATTGTATTTAAAAAAAGAAACTTCCTGTCTGTCTGCAATAGAGCTGGCAACGCCGCAACTTCGAAAATATTTTTAAAATATAGTTCACTTCTTAGTATGAACCTTACCCAAATCTCAAGTAAATATCTTTACTCGTTCTCCATATACTTCTAATACGCCACTGAGTTTGGCGATATATATATATATATATATATATATATATATATATATATATATATATATATATATATATGGTGATTCATGAGGAAATGTCAATACTTCAGGTACATATTCAGGACCAAAAAATAAACATAAAAGTCTATATAAATAAGTGTCCGCAAGGCCTTAGTTCTCGAGATACAGGGTGTCAAAGTTTTTAGTTTTTATTTAATTTTCCTATTTTCTAAATAAAATCTATGATAATATAAATTATGGAGTGAAAGTTGATATACGGGGGTTTTTTGGTATGACAAATTCGAATCTAATATTAGTATTGCTCTTACTTGTAGGGGGCGCCACCTACATGTCTTTCTACTCCTTCGAACAATCACAACTTTTTGGTACAGTCTTGTATTACATTTTTGAGTAAAATAAATTATTCCCTTGCCATTTCTACGTCAAAAAGGTATACCTGTTAAAAGTGGATACGAGCAACCGTTTTCGAGATATTTGGATTTAAAACAATTTCGGCGCATGTAATTTTTTATCGCAAAATTTTAAACGTTTGTTATTTTGTCCAAAGTTAAACGCATCTTGGCACAAAAGCTTTGAAATGAAAGACTAACACATTTTTTTGAGGTGTATATTCAGTGCCTCAGACATAAACTAAACAAAAGGTATTTAATTTTTATTAAAATTGTTATTATTAAGTTGTTTTTAATAAAATCTAGGTTACGTTTTATAATTTTCAAAAATTCCACCATTTGCTTCTAAGCACAGGTCAGCTCTATGGTGTATAGCTCGGGTTGCTCTGTGGATACATTCGGGCGCATTTCTTAGTGTTTGTGCTGCGTTTGTTATCCGATCCAATAATGCTTCTCTTTTATTTACTTTAGTGGAATATACCAGTGATTTGAACCATCCCCAAAGGCAATAATCCAAAGGATTAAGGTCTGGCGATCTAGGTGGCCAATTAAACGGACCTCCCCGACCAATCCATCGGTTTGGAAAGTTTTGGTTTAAAAAATCTCTTACAAGTAAACTGTAGTGTGCAGGGACTCCATCATGCTGCAAATACATGTTTTGTCTTACATTAAGGGGAACATCTTCTAATAGATTTCGCAAGTGGTTTTCTAGAAAGTTTAAATATTTTTCTCCTGTAAGACTACCATCGATTATAAATGGACCAATTAAATGACCATTTAACATTCCACACCACATATTAATGCTAAATTTATGTTAGAAATTATGTTCTACTGTAGCGTGAGGATTTTCATTGGACCACCGGTGTTCATTGTGAAGATTATTTATACCATCACGCGTGAACTGTGCTTCATCAGTGAACAAAACATACCTATACAACCTTCGATCTTCATTAATCCGGTTACAGAATTGCATTCTCAACTCAAAATCACCCTCCTGCAAATGTTGAACCCGTTGTAAATGAAATGGGTATAAACGATTGTGTAATTTGATAAGTATCTGCAATCCGCCTAGTGCTTATGCTTGGATCATTTTCCACGGCATTGAGTATAGCCTCTTCTACTTCAACGTTGGGTCCCGATTCCCTGGAAACATCCCAGATTCTCCAGCAGTAGTGAAAACTTGTTGAAAAACTCTTCTATCTGGCACCCTTCTACCTGGAAAACGACGATGGTACTCCGCGACTGCTTGAATTGCGACCCCATTGCAGAAGCCATAGACGAATATCATATCTGCATATTCACGATGCGAGAATATCACAGGCATAATGACGTATTTAGATCTAAAGTTTCTTAAATGATTATTGTCAAATGCTATGTAACAGGAAAAACGATGAGAACACCAACCAGCAATTGTTCTGTCAGGCAAGGCACACTTCTATTTTTTTACAATAGATGCATACTTTATGTGAACTTGATAAAAAAAATCACATGCGCCGAAACTGTTTTAAATCCAAATATGTCAAAAACGGTTGCTCGTATCCACTTTTAACAGGTATACCTTTTTGACGTAGAAATGGCAAGGGAATAATTTGTTTTGCTCAAAAATGTAATACAAGACTGTACCAAAAAGTCGTGATTGTCAGAGGAAGTAGAAAGACATGTAGGTGGCGCTTCCTACAAGTAAGAGCAATACTAATATTAGATTCGAATTTGTCATACCAAAAAACCCCCGTATATCAATTTTCACTCCATTATTTACATTATCATAGATTTTATTTAAAAACTAGGAAAATTAAATAAAAACTTTAACACCCTGTATCTCGAGGACTAAGGCCTTGCGGACACTTATTTATATAGACTTTTATGTTTATTTTTTGGTCCTGAATATGTACCTGAAGTATTGACATTTCGTCATGAATCACCCTGTAGAGATATATATATATATATATATATATATATATATATATATATATATATATAATATATATAATATTGCGTAATATAATTGAAAAAAAAAATATTTTCTTTCTCCCTGTATATTTGTAAATAGCCCATCGCGATTTAATAGCTCGATAAAAGAATCACACAACATTTTGGTATTCACTGCGCACGATAAGACCGCATTCGACTATATCTAGTATCTACTAAGTTGCATCAGAAAACAAATAATCTAATTTTTTATTCATCTTCCTTCCCAAAGAAACCATCCCGATTCCACTCCATCCTTAGCGCCAGCCTACAGAACGGTCCTAGAAGCCAGGAGACGTACCTGCTTATCCGAACCCACGTAAATAGCCATAAATGAATACTTTAATTACCGTTTACAGGGTGTCTCACATAAGGTGACGTACTATAGTAGAAATTTTTCGGATATGCAGTGACGTCATTTTTTTGCATCTTTGTAACAGTGAATTTACTAAAAAAAAAGTCACGGCTTTTCTTATTTTAACTAAAACTTGTCACATTGACAAATCCTTAAGTGTGATATTTCGAAACGTTATAATAGTTTATATATGCGTCAAAACAAAGTCATACCATTGTCAATATAACCCCATCGAAATGGTTTGGTCAGAGTGCAAAAGAAAATATGACAAATATATTTTTCTTTAAAAGAAATATCCTCTGAAGTTTTGGCAACGTGGGAAAAGGTTCTTGGCGAAGAAAGTGCTGATCAGTGGCAGAACTACATACGGCACACCCAAAAAGAGATTCTAGAAGCTTGGGAAGCTCTTTGATTTATATCATTAAATATTTTCATAGCTTTTAGTTTTAATAATTTTTGCTCCACATTAAGTTTTCTATTGTTACACTATTTCTTTTTAAAATTAGTTTATATTGCATTTAAAATATTTTGGAATGTCCTTTTGTCTTTGTTAATGATACTTCTTTGAATCTTTTGTCCGATTTTTGTCAATTTTTACTTAAATTTATGGCACAAAAACTTTCACTTACCGGATATTTATTTAATGATCAATAAAGTATACTGAATTTCGAATTCATCAAGGCGTTGGAGACCCTAAGAGTTGGAACAAGCTGGGGAGAATAATAGTAGAGGCCGACAGCAACAGTGGAGAAGGGCTGGGTTAAGATCTAAATATTTTGCGCCACGTAATTAGTTATTACTCTACTTTATCAAATAAATTAATGAAGTACTAGGCCGATAATAATTACGAATTATCGCCCAGTGTTGCACAACTCTAGCGATTCCAAGCAACGAAAAACCAAAATATTATCTTATACCAATGAGCTTACCTTCACAGAATACCAAATAATTAATTAAGATATGAGGGTCTCACTTGTAGGTAGGTAGCAGCAGTGAAACGCAAAATTTTGTTTGAAATCATATACTAATATCAAATAAGTTGTCCTTTTTGTTTTTTTTTCAAAAGTTATTTCAAGTACAATAATAGTATATGTAGGTATGGTCCAAACGCGGGCCAACAGCGATACAGCTATAATATGTACTAAGCTTCTAATCTTAATTATTAAAATTACCTGCAGCTTAAGAGAAATCGATATTGTACACAAGAAAATGAATAATAAAAAAAATATAAATATGACAATGGTCAACAGTATGCAGGAATATATAAAAATATAGTACCACGGTCGATATTATGACGCCATAAATCGTGAGTGCAAAATCAAATACAAGTCAGTGAAATACATCAAAAATTATAAATAGAATCAAAACAAGTTATTAAAGGCCACTCGATAAGCCAGTCAGCTCAATAATAAGGTAAAAAGTTTAGTTTAAAATTAGTAAATAGATTTTGATTTTTAGTGAGAAAAATTAATTTAAATTTGAATTTGTAAATATGAAGAACAAATTAATAAATTGGCTAATTGACTGTATCGAGGAATTTAGCTTGCAAAAGATATAATAGTTGAAATTTTAATTATTTGCTACGGTTACTTATCTGGACGTCCTCCACTAGCTGTGGCCGTTAGCTGTTCAGACCTTCAGGCGAAGAAATGTCACCTGGACTCAGGCGTATACAGGTGGGAGCAGCACCAGCTCCGATGCTGAAAGTGAGTCTCTTGCCTGGTCAGGCAAGTTGGCAATCCCAATAACTGATCCAAAGAAAAATCCAAATTCCAGGACTTGATCGTCGTCGTGACGGAAATCCCTTGGAATAATATCCAAACCAAAAAAAAAAACCCTAAAGAGAAAACATCCCTTAGCAAACATTAAACCATATCCAAATATAGCCCAAAATGTAAACAAAAATTAAATAAAATATGCAAATAAAATAATATTACCTCCTTCTGAGGGTTTTCTAACCAAAATGGAGTCTGGGTCTAGCAGTTGCCTAATGCTAAAAACGGAATCAACGAGTGGTTGTCGATGGTCTGGACAAGTGCAGTGGGCTTCTTACGAAGTCTTGACTCGGAATCTGCTATTCCAGGTGCCAATATGGCAAGTCAGCAGGAGGATATCCTCTAAAGATGGTGGAACGAGGATTTTAGAGTGTGGCGGCCATTTTCACAATTCTCCCTCGTGGGTGCGAACTTCCTCTGTCCAAAAAAAACCCCAAAGTGCCCGAATAACAACTTTAGAACTTTCAAATCCAAACAGGAACTATTTCGCAAAAGATGCTCATCAATAAATCTCGTAAATACGATCAAGCCAGGCTCTACTTGAAAATTATGATGAAGGCATCAGAAAATGGACCGCGCACCACACTGCTGACTTGAGACTCACCAAGCAGGAACAAATTTTTGGAGCAACAGGTCCAAAATGTCTCGCCATGTTGCCACGATTCCACTCATAAAATCCTAGTTAAGACTTCAATTCTTTATCAATAAGCAACCAGTCATACTTAACACCAAAGGCACAGCAAATATCCGTCAATTAAATATCCAAAGGTCAAATCCGAGAAATAGAAACAATATATAAAATTCATTGTTTCAGAGCCACAGTCAGGTAAAATGTCACATCCGATATAAAAATTCTGCAGTCACGGGATCGGAAACTTATTCATGATCCGGCAACTACGGTCACAGATTGCTGTTGTAACCACAGGAACCGGTCGATAAAACTAGAAATGACTAGAAATACGTCGGCATCACGGAGGGCAATATTACCGGAAAACTTATCATAAAAAATCACTCACAAAACTATACTTGGGCATTCCAAAAGAACCCCAAATTACACCATTGTAAGCCCTCGAAAATAATAACAAAATCTAGACCTGCCATAATGCATCCGACTCATCTGAATAATTCTTTCCCAAAATTGACAATGTAGCGCCCTCTTTTGTAGGAGCCTACGATACGACCAAATGCGCCTGATAGAATACTGCGATGTGTGCAGGAGACCGAGGAAACTGCCCCGACCGTCCACTTCCACCGCGGTACCTTTCCAAAATTAACGACAGAAAAATCGATAATCGAACCGTAAGCCAGGCTATTGATAAACGAGACCTGGAGATGTCGTGACACATCGATCAGTTGCGCGGACCTATACAGTGTAATTCTAATATACTTGTTTTATTTCAGTTCGCACTAACTGAATCCAAAATTCTGTTCTCTAAAAATCGAAACGGCAGAATCGCACAAGAATAATCATTAACATATTAAATCCATAGTGCATTAAAAGAAGTTTTCGTAGTTTTAAAAGACAAACGTGATAGGAAAGCAAAATTGTAAATTCAAAAATGATTAATATTTAGTAGTATTATTATCTAAAAATTTGTTTATTATATAATTATTTAAATAGTTTAATATTATTATTAGCATGCTATAAGTCCGAAATTATCACGTTACAAATTAAATATCGATCTTGAACTTACTTTCGTCGCGAAAGTTCTTTTTTCGAAAGCATTTTCAATGTCTAAGAAATTCATGCAACTTTTGGTTGTTTTTTCTTGCTAAAAAGAAAGATATTTAGAATAAAAGCTCTTTGCGTTTTAAAATTATGTTGAAAAGGCATTTTTTAGCAACTTTTTTAGCCCAGAAAAGGTTTGGCTTTGCTATTATAAAATAGCTTAATATAAAATTCGTGTTTTGTACGTTTTTTAATGAATAAATCACATTTCATACTGTATTTCTTTTCTTTATTTAATTATATAATTATATATCCTTCTTAATGCCAGCCATACACCAGCACGATCTTAAACGCGGTCACTGCCACCGTGGCGCGGCGGCCAAATGACAGCACGGGATCGCCACCGTGATTGCTGCCGAGAACGCTTTAGTGTATGCATTCCTTAAATTACTTGATATATTAACCGTTAACAGCTAAGAAATACGTTCTTTTTGTGCTGTCGTTACGTCACTGCATATTCGAAATAATTCCACTATACTCTATCTAAGAACCTCTAAGATATTTGAAATTTTTGAATTATCATATGTCCGGATCAAATTTTAACTTTTTTATTTTAAATATGGCACCCTGTATATCGATACAGGTATCAGTAAATTTAGTTTTTTTGTACAAGTAAGTGAAAAAATGCCTTGAGGTGAAAGAAACAGGCGCGTCCAAGATATTCAGGTCGAGGGGGGAGTTCAAACCTCAGAAAAATTGAGAAGCTTTTTTTTTTCATTTCTTCCTAAACACTCTGTAACAAAACATTGCAAAATAGAATATTTATTCTGCCTAAAATACACAAGGTTATTATACTACTTCTACCTATCGTTGGAGTAACACACACCATAAAATCACTAAATATCTTTCAAATATTTGCCACACTCTTTCTCTGTTTGATAGCAGAGAGTATGTATT
The DNA here is from genome assembly GCA_030620095.1 of Kuschelorhynchus macadamiae. Classification (NCBI taxonomy): domain Eukaryota; kingdom Metazoa; phylum Arthropoda; class Insecta; order Coleoptera; family Curculionidae; genus Kuschelorhynchus; species Kuschelorhynchus macadamiae. Next base: position 17,524 of record JAUTXW010002698.1, on the reverse strand, counting down.
TGTTTTGAGATAATATAAATCTACACTAAGTCGTTGTCAAATGTTCACAAAAACCTATAGATTATTGTGTCCTAAACTTATAATGTGATATTTGTGTATCAGCATGAGTTATAAAGTAAAAATAATCTTACTGACAACACCAATAATCATGGTAAAAGGGTTTCTTATTAGTCATTTCGTAAAGTTTGTCCCATCAGAAAAATATGGTAGGTGGTCAAATGCAGTTAAATCCTCATAAGAGAGTAATAAAAGGTTCCTCAACCAAACATATTAAGGTACATCGTAATTAAATACACATAGGAGCCTTTTTAACTAAGTTGCCGACTTAAATCCCAAAAGATTGCCTGGATTAAAACAGGATCACTTCGCCGACAAACTTTCAGACTTAACCTTCATCTTCCAGAGAGACAAGAAGCTTAACCTACCTCACCACCAGGTCAAGGCAGCAGTAGGGAGATGACAATCCGTCAGTGGTGCCACTTTACTAAAATCAAACTGACCAAATCTGGACAATAGATCAGCCAATCCCTGAGCTGGAACAGCAAAGAAAAAAATATTTAAAGGAGAAGAAAGTAGAATTGCTAATTGTACAAAACTAAGGCGCCATCTACACGAAGACTAGTGAATTGCCTCAATATCAAGCGGAAGATTTCGCTAAGCAGAGACCGCGAGCACCTTATTATGTCGATAGGAGACTTACAGTACCGGATTTACGAATTTTTATGCATTAAAATGTAGTGACGAAATTAAAATGTTACACATTCTTAATCATTTTACTTACAGTTAATTAAAATATGAGGTGAAGGTAAGTTCTTCTCGTCTCGAAAGGAATTATATTATTAGAGGAATTAGAGGAACTTAGAAGGCTTAACTGATTCAAAAACCATACAAATGCGAAAACGATTTGGGAAGAGTATCAGTATTTGAAAAAACATTTAAACAAAAAAATTCAGCTCGAAAAACAACTTTATTATGATAGTTTAATCGTCAATTCCACGAATGAAACAAAAATGTCATGGAATATTGTTAACAATATTCAAAGCAAAAATAGTATCTAAAAAATAAAAGAAATCTCTGATCCACATTATAATAAACAAACAAAAAATCCTGGTGAAACTTCCTCGATCTTCGGAACTTATCCCTCCTTGGCGATAGAGGAAAAACTTAACGATCATGGCAACTTTTCTCGTAATTGTACAGGGTGTCCGGATTTGGTTGCAAAAGCAGGGTATCTCGCTTATTTTTAAAGATAGAACCTTGCGGTTTTTACGAACCTGAGCTAATTTTTTGTGAAACTCATGAAGCCGTAAACAAAATTTTCATAGCCTTCTTCGTTTATGAGATACAGGGCGAAATAGAAAATTTTGCATTTTGGGACCCCCCTCGTATCTCGGTTATCCTTTAACTTAACGCAAAGGGAAAAATTGCTGCTTATGCAATTTTTTACGCTGGATCCAGTGGCGTAGTCATATTTTTCGTTTGAGTTGTTATTTTTTAGATATGACCCAAAGTTGTGTTTTTTTAAATAGGACACCCTGTATATTTGTCCAGAAATTGATTTGCCCTTTTAAAAGCTTCTCAAAAATATATAATAGTATGGGTCTATTTTAATAAACAACAACAAAAATCCTAATTTTTATAATTATCATCCCAAATTTTGCAGTAGGCCATGCAAAACGATGCCGCTTTCCTTTGTTTTCTTGGAAACAAATGACATTTCCCAATTTTGTACGCGTATATAAAATATAGCGCTAGTTTTTTGTATTTATTTATTGTGTAAAAATATATTTGTATTATTATGGAAGAAAACCAAACTTTCGAACATTACGAAAAGTACGATATGTTAGCTTGTTTTATATTCAGTAATATAAATGTTGAAGCGGCTTCTGAGATGTATTTTAACAGGTAAATAGTTAATTTTTAGATATGTTGAAATACTATTGCTTAATTTTTATTTAGATATCCAGAAAGGAGGCAACCTAATATATCCACTTTTTATCGGATAAAAGAGAATTTACTTAATCACGGATCATTTATCAACCCTCTTACGAAAACATATAATAAAGAAAATCGGGAGGCTGAGGAAATTACTGTTTTGGCTAATGCAGAAGCTTACCCTACAAACTGTTGTAGGGCCAGTGAAAAGAGCATAGGGTTTCCAAAAACTAGAGTTCAAGAAATTCTAAAAAAGCACAAATACCACCCATACAAATTTAGGCTCGTGCAGCACTTAGAGCCAGGGGATGCAGACCGTCGGGTAGTCTTCTGCAATTGGTTTCGAGAAAGATGCGATATGGTTAGAGATTTTGAAAGGAAGGTTATATGGTCAGACGAAGCACATTTCGGTAATTCTGGTATACTCAATAGGCACAATAGTAGATTCTGGTCCCAGGAAAATCAACACCAAATATTTCCCAGAAGACAGCAGGGCAGGTTTGGTCTAAGTGTGTCCTGCTTCATATTAGGAACACATATAAAATTTTATATATTTGAGGGAAATCTAACAGCCAATCGCTATATAGAAATTTTAGAGGCAGCTATACCTGAATTACTTGACGATGTTCCTCTAGCGCAAATTAACGAAATTTATTTTCAACAGGTCGGTGCTCCTGCACACAATTCTGGAATGACGAGATTATTTCTGGACAATAATTTTACCAATCAATAGATCGGAACAAATGGACCTATAAGATGGCCCCCTAGGTCCCCAGATTTGTCGCTTTTAGATTTCTTTCTATGGGGATATCTGGAAAATAGAATTTACAAAGCCCACTATGATAAATATTATCGTAAAATACTATAGGGTTGTACAAGATCGCCGTTCTAATTTAATTGTCTAAAAATATTCCTTCTTAGTTACAATCATACGTAGAAATAAATAACATTTATATATTATGTTATTCTCTTGGGTCCACAGACGAATTATATTTCTTTCTTTTTTTTTTACTCTTTGCTGTTGATTTCTGGGGTTGGTGTAAATTGTTTTTATGTCATTTATATATGTAGGTTCGCAATTAACATGTAATGACTAAGAACTTTTTTTTTATTTGTTTTCTCCTGATATTTCAACTTGCTTTTGTCTAATGCAAATGATATATTTGTAAGCTGGGTGCAATTTTTCTTTATTTATCTTTTTCTTTTTATATAAATTTTATACTTAATTTAAGCGCTTTTGGGTAGCTGCCTTTATTTCATCTTTATTATTATTACTATTGATTTTTTCAACTTTTGATTGTGTTTTGAATGTGCAATGATTCATTGATAGTGGACGGGCTTAAGGTAGGACACTTAAACATACGTTCTGTTTTTGCAGGGTTTTATGATTTTAAGAATATAGTTGAACATCATAATTTTGATCTTGTATTTTTGTGTGAAACATGGCTGTCCCTTCAGGACGACTCTGCTCACGTTAATATTCCCGGTTACCAGTTATTTAGAAAGGATATAGATGAAAGGGGAGGGGGAGTTGCATCATATGTTAAAACTACTTTCACTGTTGAAGAGATAATATTAGATTTTCCCTTGACTTGCCAAATCGAATATCTCATTTTAAAAAATCGAATTAAAAACAAAAAAATAGCTTTTGCTGTGTTTTATCGACCTCTTAAAACTAACTTTAACAATTTTATAATAGATTTAGATAACATCTTTTCTTTTTTATACCCTACAGTAGACGATATAATTTGCTTAGGCGATTTTAACATTAACCTATTAAGTTTGGAAAATCCCTTAACTTCTTTTTTTGAAGATTATAACTGCCATCAAATTATAAATGAACCTACCAGGATAACTGCTAATTCAGTTTCTTTGCTTGATGCAATTTTTGTTAGTGACACGTCTTTGGTAAAAGAATCTGGTACAATAGCAACCGATAATATTTCGGATCACAAAATGGTTTATTGTAGCCTTGACTTATATAAAAAACCTGCAGAGCCTACTTTTATTCGATACAGATGTTTTAAAGATTTTAATTCTAATAATTTTTTACAAGATATGCGTAACTTACCGTGGGACAATATTTTATATGAGAACAATATTGACAACAAAATCAAGCTACTTAATGAATTTATACTAACACTATTTAATTTCCATGCTCCTATCAAAGAAGCGAGAATTACGAAATCTCGAGCACCTTGGCTTTCTGCTAATCTTAAGATATTTATGAAACAAAGAGATACTGCTCTTCAGAAATTTAAACGTACAAAGAACAATGATGATTGGCTAATCTATAAGCGATATAATATGAATATAATGAATGAATAATGAGAAATTTTACACTATCCATGGTTAGAAGAGAAAAAAAATATATTTGAATACTTTGTGTTCTGAAAAAAACTCTCGTAAAACTTGGACGGCTTTAAAAAATTTTAATATAACCTCTAACAAGAATATGTGTGTACCCAAAAATATGTCTAACCCGGATGATTTAAATAATTTTTTGGGGCGTTTTTACAAAATATTTCGAATTGTGATAATAAAATACGTTATTATAACCAAAACAGATATAATAATAATTTAAACTTTACTTTAAATTTGTCAGAAATATCAGATGTTCATAAAATATTAAACAATATCAAGACTAACGCCACAGGAATTGATGAAATATCACCTTTAATGTTAAAATATTGTAGTCCGTTTATTGACAAATTTATTACACATATAATTAACTGTTCTATAGAATCCGAATCCGTGGAAAATATCAATAGGAAAACCATTATCTAAAGTTGGCAGTCCCAAAAATTTTAATGACCTGAGAATAATAAGTATTTTACCTACCCTCTCTAAAATTTATGAGAAAGTGTTATATAACCAAGTTTATGAGTTTTGTGTAATAAATAAAATAATTCCTGATAGCCAGTGTGGTTTTAGGAAAAAATTTAGTACTTCTGTAGCCTTAACAAACGTGATTGATGATGTTGTCCGCGCCAGTGATAAAAGACTTAACAGTGTTTTGATATTATTAGACTTTTCTAAGGCGTTTGATACTATCAATCACAAACTTCTTGTTTCCAAGCTAAAATATTATGGTTTCCAGGAGGATTCGTACTTAGTACTTGCCTCTTATCTTTCTAATCGTCACCAGAAGATATTTTCGGATAATAAGTATTCAAAAGAAATTAAAATTAAATCTGGTGTACCTCAAGGCTCAATTCTAGGCCCATTACTATTTTTGATTTATACTTCCGATATTCTAAAATCTTTAAATCACTGTAAGGTTGAAGCATATGCGGATGATACACAGGTTTATTATTCTTTTGATTATGATGATTTTTTTGAGTCGGAGACCCGGATCAATGAAGATTTAAAAACATTAACAAAACTTGCTGATGAACATAACCTAACACTTAACCCTTCAAAATCATATCTTCTATTATTTGGTAGCAAAAATAAAGTAGAATATCTTAAAAATAATATTAATATTACCATTAATAACATAAAACTCTCAGTGCTCGATAATGCAAGAAACTTAGGCGTTATTATTGACAGTGATCTAAGATTTCGAAATCATTTGAAAAAATTAATTAAAAAGTCATACCTAACCTATAATAATAGACATGTTTTAAGTTTTAATTTTAAAAAAATGCTTTGTGAGTCGCTAGTTCTCTCAAATTTTAATTATTGTGATTTTGTGTATGGATATTGTTTGGACATGAATGGTAAGTCCCGAATTCAAAGGGTTCAAAACGCCTGTGTTAGATTCATTTTTGGGCTTAGAAAGTTTGATCATATATCTCGATATTACTCAGATTTGAACTGGCTAAGAATGGATTCGCGCAGGCTTCTTCATTTTAGTACTTTTTTAATTAAAATTTTGAATGAACCTGATGCCCCTTCATCTTTACGTGACCGTCTTATTTTCCGAAGTAATGCTCATTCAGTTAATATTCGTCATAGTTATAGATTAACAATGCCTGAACACCAAACTGCCATTTCCCAGCGATCATTTTCTTTTCAAGCGGTTACTTCCTATAATTCATTACCTACTGATTTAATCAACTTGAATCCTAATATGTTTAAGAGTAAATATAAAAGGCATCTACTAGCAACGCAAGGTAACTGAAACATATTTTTTATATGTTGTTCAGTATGTGAGTGTCCATCGGTCCGTCCCTCAATCAAAATGTACCCGTAAGTTTGATAAATATTTTTATTTTTTATATATTTACAGTTTTATACAGTTAGCTGCCATTAAAATTATTAATTAATTATTTGTTAATTTTTTCTAAATATATCATTCGTTTTAGCATGGTTCAGTAGAGTAGCTCTTTAAAGCTAGACTGCGCCATGTAGAAACGAAATAATTTGAATTAGAATAATGAATTATTTATATCCATATGTTAATTTCCACCTTCTGTAATATAAAGGCATTATTTATTTATTTTATTTATAATGTCCAAGATTTAGGAAATGCAATAAGAGAAAATTTTCGCTATTTACAAAATCATCCCGTTATTTTGATTAATCCCCTCAAAACGAATACGAAAATTGTGCGAAGCATGCATAGAACAAAATGGAAATCAGTTTGAACAGTTCTTTTGATTTCCTTGGTTACTGTAGTTCCTATAGGACAGTTGGGACATTCCATGAAAATGCGGACATGATCAAGAAATTATCAAGTTATTGTAAATGGCTTAGTAGGCTGTGTATCTTGTTGCTAAGGAACGACTTTACTTTATTCATTTGTTTTTACAAATAAAATTTAAGAACTGTCACTTTGACGGGAGTTAAAATTTAAACTAAAAAATAAGATCCTAAATCATATTAAATTCTCGTGGTGTGGTAAACTGTTTTTGTGGAACCAGCAAGCAAACCGTGAGTATTTTTGATTTTAAGCATTAATTTAGCATTTGACTACTTATCTTGCGATTTTGCTGACCGAGCTTTAACAGTATTAAGTAAAAAAGTAAATAATAGATTGTATTGGAAATAATTGTAGCGCGAGTTACCTAAAAGTATAATTAAAAGGAATATACCGTTTTAATACTTTTTTATCGTGTTTTAAGATTTTATATTTCTGTTGCCTAGATTAATTTCAAAGCATGGTTCAGTAACATTGAAGATAAATTTTCCGCAAATGATATATTTTTTTGGGTTTTCATTGAAACGCGAGTTACTGATTTGAACCTATAAATAAAAAAAGTGCCATATTCAGCGAATTTACCGCACACGTATATTAAAACTTGTTAAGCGTGATATAAGTAACGTTGGGCAAGTAAAAAAGTCGAACAATTTTCTTTTAGAAAGTATGGGCTTATCCGGTGCTGAAAAAATGAAAAGACGACGGGAAAAGTTAAAAAAGCTAGGAGTGTATGATGAATATAAAAAAAGCATGCAGAAATATGCAGAAAAAGTAGGGCAAAAAAGAAAGTCGCCCTTTCCAATTTGCCGTCTTCAAAAAGAAAGCAGTTACAAAACGAAATAAGGAAAAAAGTTAACGAAAGAGTAAAAAAATGTCGGTCTATGAAAAAATCTAAACTTGAAAGTGATACAAGTAAAAAAGTTTCTCCTCCTTATACATCAGTTCAATCTTTAGGAAAAGCAGCAGCACGAGCCCGCAGATCGTTACCTACCTGTCCTAATAAACGCCAGATTGTTTTAAAGAAACTATTGTTAGAAGTTGAAGAAAAAGATGAAGCGTCCGATTCTTCAAACCTCATTAACCAACATCGCAGATCACTCAGTAACGAGGTCGTCACAGCCATAAAAGATTTTTATACAAGAGAGGACATAAGTCGCCAAGCCCCTGGACTAAAAGACTTTATTACAGTTCGCGAACAAGGCAAACCCAAAGAAAAAATTCAAATCAGACATCTATGTACTTCCATTTCTGAAACACATGCTTTGTTTGTTAAGGAATACGGGGAAGTTGTGGGTAAGAGCAAGTTTGCTGAATATAGACCAAAAAATGTTTTCCTAAGTAGCCAACTTCCTCATAACGTGTGCTTATGTAGATACCACGAAAACTTCATTTTAGCTTTAAATGCCATGCATACCATTTCACCGGAAGGTCCTCGCTATAACCAGGATTTTCTCAAGTCCGTCATGTGTGAAAACCCTACTAAAGAGTGTTGGTGCTTGCGGTGCTTGTAAAGACACTTTAGATACAAACTTAGAACAGTATGTAGGTGCTTGCAATAATTCCGAAGTCACATGGTTGGTATGGCAAGACAGTGAAGGAAAATTGTGTAAAGTTTTACATTCAGGATCAGCTTCAGAATTGCGAAAACACATCATCGATATGTCTAAAACGTTTTTTGAACATTTTTATGTGAAAAGGCATCAAGCTGACTCATATCAGAATGACAGGAAGAATATAGCGGCTACTAACTTCGATCCATCAGCTGCTTTGGTGCAAGTGGATTTTTCTGAAAATTTCACATGTGTAGCACAAGACGAAATTCAAAGCTTTCATTGGGCTCAACCACAAGTAACTTTGTTTACGATATCGGCTTGGTATATGGCCACACAGCATCCAATGGTTATTGTATCTGATAATCGAAACCACAATAAAGAAACGGTAGCAGTTTACACGGATCGGGTAATAAGAGAATTGCCAGCATCCGTTACCAAAGTCTACATTTGGTCAGATGGACCTGCATCACAATTTAAGAACAGGTACATTGTGGAAACTATTAAAATCATTCAGCAACGAAATGAAAAGAACATATTTTGGAACTATTTTGCTACATCACATGGAAAAGGTCCCGTTGATGGTATAGGTGGCGCGTTGAAAAGATTGGTGCGAAACAAGGTTATGCGAAGAGAGGCAGTTGTGTTTAATGCAGAACAATTTGCCAAAGCTGCTGAGGGTTCCAAAGCGAAGGTTATTAATGTCATTCCAAAAGAAATAGAAGGTGTTGCTAAAGAAATGAATCTCCATGCCATTTTTGATCAAGCTGCTTTAATTCCAGGCATATCTAAGGCTCATATAATTTATTATCAAAACGGTACTTTAAAAACAAGCAACATTACGTCAGACTTGAAGATCGGCATTAGAGTATTAGATGAAAATGTTGTTTATAGTGATGAGGATGATGATATTCCTCTGGCTGTTCTCAAGAGGAGAATACAAACAATTTAAAATTGATCCACACTATACTTTTTGTTCGAAATGTATTCATTATTTAATTGAAACACGAGTTACCAATTTAATGTAACGCGAGTTACCACATTTTTTGCCGTTTGCTCTTGAAAGCAAAGATTTGAAAAATTACAAATTGTACTATAATTTTGTTTATATCTCATCTTACTAATGTTGTTTTCTAATAGAAGTTTAACTGTTATATTCGTAGAAAAATTGAAAAGATTATGAAAAGATAAACCTTATGTCCTTAAGATGTAACGTGAGTGACTGATTAGTTTTAATTAATAAAAATGAAGAATCTCAAAACATTTCCTTTATTGGAGTAATAAAGTAACTGTATGGCAACAATATAGGTTTTTAATTTAAAATGTTGGCGTTAATTGAACGGTTAGAGTAAAGAATTGTCATTTTATTGCCAAATAATAAATCTGATTGTATCTCGAGTTACCATGGAATGTCCCAGTTGATTTTTTCTGAAAGGCTTGTTACATAATAATTTATTACTGTTTTGTTCTTGTTTTACATAAATCTAGGTAGGTGGTAATTTTTTGGTGCGAAATTAGCAATACATATTTTGATAAATAGATTTAATTACATATTTATTTTGATTTATTGTTAGAATGTAGATATTGTTAACGACTTTAAATAAAAGGCAGCATTGTTTTGCATGGCCTACTGCAAAATTTGGGAATATAACCCATACTATTATATATTTTTGAGAAGCTTTTAAAAGGACAAATCAATTTCTGGACAAATATTCAGGGTGTCCCTTTTAAAAAAACACAACTTTGGGTCATATCTAAAAAATAACAACTCAAATGAAAAATATGACTACGCCACTAGATCCGGCGTAAAAAGCTGCATAAGCAGCAATTTTCCCCTTTGCGTTAAGTTAAAGGATAACCGAGATACGAGGGGGGTCCCAAAAGGCAAAATTTTCTATTTCGCCCTGTATCTCATAAACGAAGAAGGCTATGAAAATTTTGTTTACGGCTTCATGAGTTTCACAAAAAATAAGCTCAGGTTCGTGAAAACCGCAAGGTTCTATCTTTAAAAATAAGCGAGATACCCTGCTTTTGCAACCAAATCCGGACACCCTGTACAGGGTTTTTTTTTATATATTGCCACCCCCCTTATCTTTTTTATTTGACATTTTAGAAAAATGTGTCCCAAATAAAAGTTTAATGGTTTCAAATGAATTTTTATGAAAACATTTTTTTTCATATACAGGGTGTTACAGAAAGTCTGGGCGTGGTCCAAGTTTCTTATTTCAAATAGGTACCCCATTTTTTTATTGAATTTTCGGATTCTCCTGAGAATTTTACACATTTTTTATAAGGGATATTCTATACTTAAATCTAAAGCCTAAAGAGATATTGTTATTTTTTGAAAACTATTATGTAAAACAGGTAAACATTTTTCTGGTCGTAAACTGATCATTGACGGTGATCTGTCGTTCTGTCAATTCATTGAAAAGATGCATTACACTGACGAAGAAAGATGTGATATTCTTCGCATTTTCTACAAGAATAATAATAATGCTTGCGCGGCAAGAAGAGAATATCAGCGGCTTTTCCCCATGCGAGTTATTCCATCTCGAAAAACTTTCAAAAATATTGAACTTGGCTTTCGAAATCGAATGACTGTTAAAAGAAAAAAACGTACTGCGGTTATTAATGAGGAGGAGGAATTAAATATTTTATTATTTTTTCAAGGTAGGTTAATAGAAATTACCCACAGGATATAAAGTAACTTACGCAAATATTATTTATTTTCAGAAAATCCAAATGCAGCCTTAAAAGACGCATCAATTTTTTTTAATAAATCTATTTTCAAAATTTATTCGACATTAAAAAAGCATGGATATTTCCCATACAAAATTTTACCCGTCCAGAAATTAACTGAAGATCAGAAAAACCAACGAACCATGTTTTGCCAGGAAATGTTGCTGATGAAAGATGAAGATAACAATATTTTTCAAAAAGTTTTATGGTCAGATGAATGCGCCTTTAGTACTGCCGGGATTCACAACCGGAAAAATGTTAGATTTTGGGCAACGGAAAACCCTCGGGCCATGCGTGAAATTAAAACCCAAGGTCGGAAAACTTTAAATGTGTGGTGCGGGCTCCTTCACAACAAAATTATTGGACCGATTTTCATTGATGGATCTTTAAATGGAGAAAAATATCTAAATTTATTAAATAATGATCTGGAACCTATTTTGGATGACTTACCCCTCCGTCAATACAACCAAATTATTTGGCAACAAGATGGAGCCCCACCACACAATGTTTTTGCGGTCCTAAATTTTTTAAATCAAAATTTTGAAACGTGGATTGGTCGGACTGGACCGATTCGGTGGCCGCCCAATAGTCCCGACTTAACACCTCTTGACTCTTTTCTGTGGGAATTTTTGCAGAATAAAATATATGAAACTCCCACGGAAGATATAGAGGTGTTAAGAAGGAGAATTATTGAAGCCATTGAGGATTTAAACAGTAATCATGCACAATTCATTATTAATGCGATTAATAAAATCGAAGCAGATTATACAAATTGTATTGAAATGAATGGTGGACATATTCAGCAATTATAATATTTATATTTCATTTCATTATTGAATTATTTGATAATATGTAGTTTTTTGTAATAAACACAGCGTCAAAAAACTTGGACCCCTTCATAAGACGCAATGCAAAAATGCTCTGTTTCAAGGCCTTGTATCCTGAGTAATAAATGATCCAACCATGTGATTAAAAAAAGTGTATGTTAACGAATAGCAGGGCTGCCACTTTTAGCCACATGAAATATTCTATTGTAATTAGAACGCTCTACAGAGTGTTTAAAAGTTTCTCAACACAGGACCTAATGCAAATTAAATGGGAGGTCTGGCTAAAAAAAATTAAACTCTCCTTATTAGCTTGCTGATTACAATATCATGGCTCAGTTAACTAAAAGTGGTAGTCCCGCTATTCGTTAACATACACTTTTTTTAATCACATGGTTGGATCATTTATTACTCAAGATACAAGGTCTTGAGGAAAGCTTATTTGCATTGCGACTTATGAAGGGGTCCAAGTTTTTTGACGCTGTGTGTAGTTTTTAAAATATTCTTTTCTGTTTTCGCTAATATTATACATATATTTTTTAAAAACATGTGTTGCCTTAATTAGATTCATATGCATATTTCCAAAATTCGATGTTTTTGGAATACCCCGTAGAAGGAAAAAAATCCACGTCTGATATTTCAAAAAATGTTTGTTTAGATGGCGATTCGTTGGAAGATGGTGATTTCTGTTCTGGTTGCCTGTGTATTTTCGTTATTCTCATAAGCTATGCGGAGGTTGTCGGATTTTTCCTCATCGGAAATGTGACATTTTATCCAGAAATTGACAGAAAGTCTACCAAACAGTAAAACAGTCACCGTCAATGACCAGTTTACGACCAGAAAAATGTTTACCTGTTTTATATAATAGTTTTCAAAAAATAACAATATCTCTTTAGGCTTTAGATTTAAGTATAGAATATCCCTTATAAAAAATGTGTAAAATTCTCAGGAGAATCCGAAAATTCAATAAAAAAATGGGGTACCTATTTGAAATAAGAAACTTGGACCACGCCCAGACTTTCTGTAACACCCTGTATATGAAAAAAAATTTTTTCATAAAAATTCATTTGAAACCATTAAACTTTTATTTGGGACACATTTTTCTAAAATGTCAAATAAAAAAGATAAGGGGGGTGGCAATATATAAAAAAAAACCTGTACTTTGACTAAAAAGCGTGTTCCAAATTCAATGTTTTTTGAACCTATTACTAATAACGAAATAATTGTTACAATTATACATTTCCAAATAAGAATTCTCCGGGATTTGACGATATCCCCATGTTATTTATAAAGAAGGTTATCAGCGAAATAGCTAATGTTCTTACTATTCTGGTTATTGTTTCAATTGTGTTGTCCCGAATGCCCTTAAACTTCCATTATCGTATCCATATTTAAGGAAAGGGACCTTAATGGTTTACAGATCTTAAAAAAAATTTTGAAATCAGCAGTTTTTCAAAAATGCATTTTTTTTATTTATTCTATATATCTCAAAAATGGAGAAAAATAGAATCGTCCTCAAAGCGGCATTGAATAGGCCAACGAATAGCCTATAACTTTCTCATGCAGGAAACAATGGGTGTTGTATATAAGAGGTACTAGGGTGGAAACCTTTTTAACATTGCCTATTTCTAAAATTTATTTACTACAATTTACAAGAATTTTGTACTGATAGCTTTAACTAACAACCTTATCTTCACATTCTTTTGTGATCCTATAATGTTTTAGTCTTAATTTTTAAGCATGTTTTGAATTTGATTTAACCAATGTTGTATGTCGTATAGTTTCCAAGAAACCCATGCATGTATACCCCATTTGGGGCTACACTACAGGAACGGAATATCCGTTCACCTTGAATAAAAATATGTGTCTATGTTTTCAGGGTTGAGAGCGAAATTCCACAACCAACAAGGAAGAAAAGGCAGAAGAACCTTTTTGTGTTCAGGCCGTGAGGGCCATTTGGTGAAGACCGAGCGAGTTTCGGCGAGTGTATATATATATCGATATTTGTGTTTGTATATATCAGACAGTATTTGTAAGTAAATCCTATTTTTAAAGACTGAGAGAGGATGTATTATGAAGCTGCTTGTCGATGATGTGACGCTGTAAATAGAATAAATATTATCCCAGCGGAATTGGAATTTAAGAGTATCTGTGAAAAACCAATAAATGGATTATTTTGAAAATTTTGATTGATGCTCTCTTTTTTCAGTCGGAAGACACAGGCGTCTATGTTTTTAACATAAGTGGTTCGGAGTGTTCGGTTTTGCTGTGTTGTTTCGGGTGTTGCAAAAATGCAAATGATTAAGGGAACATACTCTGTGAACGTATGAGGCGTATTCTGTCCTGTTCGTCTGCCTGGTTCTACTAAAATAAACTGCTGGAACTTCGAAATCCATCTACAGGGAGTTATATAAGATCCTGTCATTAAGTTTCTTCGACCTGAATTCGTACTAAAGAGTATTTTTCTTTCTCTGTGAGCAACCAAAATGATCCAGAGCTAGATGCGAAAAACAATTTCTAGTGATTTTGAAATTTTTCCCACATACAGGTTTTTTTTTTCGAAAAATTGATTTTTTTAAAATAATCTGCTAAACAAAGCCCACTTGTGTTAATCAAAGGTATATCTATCAGATTATGGACAAGGTTGGCACTCTTAAATTTTCCAACATGAATATCGTATACAGGGTTCACCAAAAACTAAGAGGTGGACTTTAAATAGTGATTTGTTGGGTTTGGTTTTTTCTATCAATCTGGAATTCGATGTTGCTTCTAATGCCAGTTTTAGTAATAAATGGATAGTTTTACCGAAACAGTTCTTTTCATTTGAAATTTGCTCTAGTTCTTTCAGATATTGCCTTTAATTTAAAACAGGTTTTTTAATAAAAAAAATTAAAAATCGCCTTTTATAATTGATATCGCAATAAAGTACAGTTTGACATGTTATTTTTGTTAATCCAGGCTTAGTTAAACTGTTTACCCATCATTTCGAATTAACTAATATCTCCCAATAATACAGCGGGTAACAAAGGTCTGGAGGACTACCCTCCTTGGGGAGCAGAAATTCAACATTGTTGAAGTTTATTGATTCATGTTCATGATGGAATACTTAAGGGTGCCAACCCTGTTCATAATCTTGTAGATCATACTGATCTGATTGCTATAAGTGGACTTTATTCAATAGAACATTTGTAAAAAAAGTCAATTTTTCTAAAAAACCCTGTATGTTGGAAAGGAAGAAAAAATTTCAAAACCGCTGATTGATTGCTATATTAATTGCGATTTTATAAGCCAAAAACGAAAGAAAACACGATTTTTTGTATTAAATTGGTATATAGTATTAAAACCAGTGGTGTCCCGTCATCTTTAAATAATATGGCACTCCTTTTTGACTATACGCACTTCAGATAATTAAAAAATGTAACTATGCTTAACGAAGCTTTATGTATATTTGTCTGTTTTCTTTCGTGTACCGCACTTCTATATCTCTTTTGTGTTGCAAAAACGGCGAACTTTCGAATTACCTATAAATATATTTTTCTTGAATTCTGTCATTAACGGTTCCCGGGCTACTGCCTACGTCCACTATTATTGGACCACCCAGTATAGTGATACACGATTTACAAGTCCAGACTTTGGGCTACTCGGGTATGCCAAAAGTGGCCGTCTGTCTCCGTTTGTCATATTACTTTATACAGGGGCCGTCATTGTGAAGTACTGTACAGGGCGTTTCCTAATTGCGTGCTGATGTTGACGGGGGTGTTTTTATGTTCTAAAAGTCTTAACCTTTGAGATATATAATGGTAAAGTTTAAAAAGAAAACATTTTTTTCATCTCAATTCTGATGCTATTGTAGATAACTGCATGAAATTTGATACACGTCTTCTATGCATTAAGGAACATACGGATTTACCCAGGTTAATTACATATGCACACCACTGGTAAAAATTTCAAAAATTGATTGTTAATAAAAAATACCTTTATGCATAAAAGACGTGTATCAAATTTCAATCAGTTATTTATCTATAATATCATCAGAATTAGGATTTAAAAAAAATGTTTTTATAAAATCCTGTACTCCAATGTTAAGACTTTTAGTCTTAACTTTGGAGACTGAAGAATCGTCTTACGCCATTTCTCCTGAAACATCAGATAATATCCCCGGAGCAGTTCGGATTTCTACCCAACAAGTGCACCAGCGACGCCATGTTCACGTTGCTTAGAGGCGTCTACTTATCTCTCAATAACAACCACCCAACTGCCTCAGTTTTTTGTGACTATGCAAAAGCCTTTGATTGTGTTAGGCATGAAGTTCTGATAAACAAACTAAATTTTTATGGAATTCGTGGCACTTCCTTAAATTGGTTCAAATCTTATCTTGGGAAAAGGCAACAACTTGTAAGGGCTAATGGTTCCAATTCTGATTGTAAGTTGATTACAAGTGGAGTCCCTCAAGGTTCAGTCTGGGGACCTATTCTTTTTTTGTTATACATTAATGATATCACGAACCTTAAAATTAATGGAAGAATTTCCCTTTTTGCTGACGACACAAGCATAACTTGGAGTCATTTTGATACAACGTCTTTACACTCTAGTATCTCCAAAGACTTGGTTATAATTAAGACTTGGTCCGATTCCAATATGCTTTGTTTTAATGTCGATAAAACGGTGGTGTTATCTTATAAGGGAACTTTACAACCACTTCAGGTACATAACAGCAATATTGAATACGGAGAGTCGGTTAAATTCCTGGGTTTAAATATAAATAACAACCTAAAATGGTCTAATCATATTGACACCTTAACTAAAAAACTTTCTACCGCCTGCTTCGCCATTCGATCAGTTTCAAAAGAACTAGACGTTCCTTCTGCCAGACTTACTTATTTCTCTTTATTTGAATCCCACCTCCACTATGGCCTTCCCTTTTGGGTCTGCTGTACCACCGAGCAATTTCGTAGTATTTTTATGATTCAAAAGAGAGCCATTCGTTATTTGTTTGGTCTAAATAATAGAGCTCACTGCCAATACTATTTCAAAAAACATGAAATATTAACACTTCCTGCATTATTTATTTTGGAAACGGTATGTTTGCTGAGAAAACATGGGTGATTTTCGTATTTTGGTAAAAATTTGTTCACCCTGTATCTCCTAAACTGCTTAATAGATTTTTTTAAAATTTTGTACACAAACACTCTATATAATATAACACATAACTTTTTGACGTTTGAAAAGTAGCAAAGTTCCAGGGCCGTATCCAGCCAATTCACACAGGGGAGGGGGGTTAGTTTTGAGACACCCTGTACATCGGAATTCGGTATTTTTAAATTTTTTTCCTAAACTACATTCATTTGTGAACAAAAATATTCCACCATCTTGAATGGCACACTAAAGGTTATGTACGAAATTTAAATCTTTAGATAGTACATACCCCTTTTTTTAGCAGTATCTGTATTAAAGCTTTTAACTAAGTATAAAATTATTTCAATGATTGACTTTAAAAAAAAATTAAACTATCTCTACTAATAAAACACAGCCTTGTCGAATTAATTTTTATTTTCAGTAGCCCAAAAAAAAACTAAAATCTACCCTAACACAATAACGTCTTAAAAGCTACAAAATGTTTTCAAAATGCATACCACCGGTGTCTCTACATTTTTGTGCACGCTTTTGTAGGTTTGCAATTGAGCGGTGAATCATTTGAGGGTTTTGTCTAACCTCGTCGCAATAAAAATGTATCCTATTTATTAATTGATCCCTAGTTTCGATTGGAACACTGTAAACTTTTTGTTTTAGATGCCCCCACAAAAAATAGTCGGCTGGATTAAAGGCTGGCG
>JAUTXW010002697.1:477500-488422 GCA_030620095.1 Kuschelorhynchus macadamiae | reverse complement strand
CATGATTTGCTGATCAGAAACCTTATTAAACACTATAGACTAAGACGTACCGCGAATGAAAGCCTTTAAGCCGCAAGTTCAAACTCACGTTAGACTCCTTAAACAAATATCAAACGCCGTTAACCAAAAGTATACTGAAATAATTGCCGACACTAAAAAGTACATTTTTAGAGAAAAACGTGGTATTCTTAATAGTGTAGGAACCATTTGGAAATCAATAACTGGTAATCTTGACGCCTCCGATGGTGAATATTTCAATGAGTGCATCGACAAGTTAACCCACGATGAATACCAAATAGAAAACCTTTTAAAAAATCAAATATCTGTAACTACCTCTGTTATCAAAAGCTTTAACGAAACCATTCAAAAACTTCAAGTTGACCAGCAAGTTTTAATAATGATATTAAAGAAATTCGCGAATCAATTCTGGATATTTCCGATCATCTCAAATTTTATCAATCACAACTCGATATCCTAGACTTGTGCGAATCACTAACAGAAAGTTATTCATTTATCGAAAATACTTTGAACGGTGTTCTAAATGCTGTTACATTTGCAGGTTTAAAAATTTTTGCACAGTTCAATCATCACTCACTATGATTTAGTAGACTCATTGAAGCATATATCGGAGTCATTGCAGAAGAATAATTTTCCCTTACCGATACATTATTCAAATGTAGCTCAATATCTCGACATAATAGAATTAAAACAAAAGCATATCAATTAGATACTAGAATAATTTTTGTACTAGAAATACCTTTAGTTGAACCTGAAAGATACATTGTCTATCAACTTGTATCCTATACCGATTCTGGATAAACGAACAGGCCTTCATCACATTTTGTCAATAACTAATAAACTAATTGCGCGAAATGATGATTCTTTGTCTCACACAACCATCCGCAATATGGAGTCCTGCAAATCACTAGGCAACCGTTCATCTGTTCAACATCCTGCCATACCCAATCGACACTGATGCAGTCTGCGAGGCTCAGCTTCTGAAGAGACTTGATCATCTACCCAGAACATGCCAAGTTTTAGTCATTCTTGCCAAAGACTATAACATTTAAGAAATCAGCCAGAATCTATGGTTGATAGCTGTTGCAGACCCCCTGCCCGTCACAATAAAATGTGGATCCAGAGATATAGAGATTCAGATCATCAACACAAATACTTTGATGAAACTTCAACCCTAGTGTAGTGCCTTCGTCGGGAGTACAAGAGTTCGTGCCCAGAAGTCAGTCGATGTTTACGACGCGACAACGTAACCTATAATTACCACCTACTCGACATCCCTTTTGACTGCTGTAACCATATGCAAGAGAATATCCACTTACCAGATTGGAAGCCTTTGAAGCTAAATAAAATAGATGTAGAGGACCTGAACATAGTCAGTACAGCTTAAAATCAGTATGCCGATCAGCTGGATCAATTGGTCAATCAACCATTCGTGAAGAAATACAGAAGTTGGTTTTACCACCCTTACAATAACACCTATTATCGCACTGGTTGCCTTATACATCTTTTGGAAATGTCGAAGACTAACACGTACATTAACACAGATATATATATATATATATATATATATATTTTTAATGAAATTAATCAAAACCTGAACGAACAAAGAGACATTAGCAAAGTAAAAATGTATATAATTGGCTAAGAATTGCAATGCATGTTGCATTTTAAACAAATTTTAACAGGCAAAATTTACGAGAGAAGCGACAATTAGACTATTATTCTGCTGTTGCATCCCCTAGCGGATATTTTACAAACTATATGTTTCAATCTTTTATGTGGCCGCGATAAGTTTATACATTTTTACCTAAAATTATCGACCATTAATTTTGAGATATCGCTGGTGGTCAACCCTGATTTAATTACTCGTATTTTTATATATGCGATAGGTGAAATGTGGTGAAATCATAAACAAAATCATTTTGCAATTTTGAAATCCTTAGAAAATCCGAAATTTAAATATAATATTATGACATTATATTTCTATAACAACATACCTTGCTCGTTGTTTTTTTTATTCACTAAGAGCCTGTTGCAAAAAGCTCAATTAAAGTTTAGAACGTTTAACATGTTAAATTTGACAGCGAGTTCCTAGATTTCTATAAGCAGCTTGTCAAATCCCAAAGCTCGGTTAAATATTCTAAACAGCAATTAAGTTTTGTGTAACCGGCTGTTAGAAATCAATATTTTTACTAAAAGAAAAAAGGCATGAAAATCATCTCTAAATTGGTTGACTTTGACATTTTTTATATTATGCACTTTCTGTAACGTTAATTTCAAAGGCAACTAGAAGTTTGATATATTAGAATGTCTACTAGTTCAGTTTAAAGCGAAATATATTCAAAAAAAAAATTTTAATTTCTGTGATTTTGACAAAATCGGCCAGTGTGCGACGCTGTTTGAGAGGTGATTTTTTAGCGTATTACTGATGGCGCGTGCAACCGCTTACCCATCAGATAGATAGCGCATTTAATATTTATTTTAACAAAGTTCACATGACGGAATCGAGCCGGAACTTTGGGCTGCAAGGCACCACGCTACAATAGCGTGGTTTTAGGTATTCCCTTAAACTTCTGAGATTGGGGAATTGAGTACAATCTTGTTTAAAAAAAATTTTGTTATGTACCTTTGCAAAAGAAATAAGTATATCAGTCAGATGGCCGTCAAAAATATTGGGTCCCTTGAAAATTCCCTTTCTGTGATAGATAAGGATTATCTTGCGCCAAATATCTCTTATTATTGGGAGAGAACATTCCTCTATTATTAAACCTGCTCTCATCTGAATAAATATTTTAAAAGGCAATCTTGGATTTTCTCCAGTATATCTCCAAAAACCAGGTGCATTACTGCATTAGTGTAACTGATACTTTAAATCTCTCCATATTGGCGTATTGTTGGTTACACATCAGGGGTAAAATTTCCTGGATGACTATTTTTGATTAAACTCAAAAAACGCAAAAAATTTTTGTGTTTGGGCTAAGTATTGTTTGTATGTTGTGTTTTTAAAAATTCTTGCCATTTTGTCTGTTGCGCCTTTTATATATAGTAAGAATGCTTGTTGCCTTTCCGGTTCAATTTTTTTGGTGTTGGTTGTTCGGGAATCCTGTACATTAATAGCTTTTTCAAAGCACCAGATATTATATTAAGTTTGTTTTATCTCGTCTGTGTTTCAGTTAATCGCTAGATATTAGAATATTGGCCTCTTGCATTCAAATACTACTGCTGTTACTTAATTTCAGTTGTAACTTTAAAAGGTCTTTTTTTGTCTAATTAGTTGTTTTCTCGTTTGATGCATTTGTTCTCTTAGTCTTTCTTTTTATTCAGACGCGAGAAAGAATGCTATATACAGTGTAGTCATTTAAGTGTGCAACATATGGGAATTTTTTTATTAACTACACAATCAAAATAAAATTATTGCTAAAAGTTGGTGCATCCTCGATAATCGATATAAAGTGTACTTAGAATGGTTGCAAGTCAAACAGCATACAGGGTATTAAGAAAAGTTTTTTAGCATCAACAGTTATACCTGGATACCAAACAGATAGTCCTGAGAAAAATTTTTTTTTTTTGGAAAAAATCAAAAAAGTTTTTGAAAAATGGATTTTTTTGATAATTATCATAAACACTTTCATAGTTTAATAAATCAATCAATTTTAGGGAATCACAAACTTCAGGTTTGTTTAAACGATATTAACACAACTTAAAATTTCACTCATATTCTTTTTAACAAGGATCAAACATTTGTGAAGAAAATATGCTCATTAAAAAACTTTCATTTGAAGTGCAAAATTATAAAATTGTTATTAAATAATTGTACACATTAATTGACAAACCTGAAATCCTTTACTAAGATAATCGCGGATACTCATGGAGAAAACAAATGAGGGTTAGAAGTAAAAATTATGACAGTTCGTGGCGTTAATATTTCATTCTAGAAGAACAATTATATTATTACATATTAACTTTATTTGATTTAAAACGCTTCCTCCAAGACAATTAGCGCTACTCGAGAAGGCAGAATTAGTTTTGATATGTGGGTATAATTATAAAACAGAGCGTGACGCAGCAGATATTTTCAATGAACGACATGACGACGAGACAAACAAGTTCACTACTCAACTGTAAGTAGAATTTTAATAAACTTCAAACAGACAGGATCTTTAGACGATAAATATAAAAATGAATGTGCCAAAACTGTTTGTACTGAAGAAAATCAATTAGCGGTACTTCAGTCAGTTGTTGAAAACCCTAGAAGATCCACCTAGGAAATGTCTGCTTCTTCTAGCTCTGTTAAGAGCATTCTCAAGAAAAACAAGTTTCATGCTTATAGGCCAATGTTTATTTGCAGATCAGCGTGATTTTCATAAACACATTCTCTTTGGGGATGAATCCACATTCACAACAAATGGCACTGTCTCTTCCCAAAATTGTAGGTGGTGGTTGGACGCAAATCCAAATTTTGTTATTGACAATGGAAACCAGTAACACCAAAAAACAAACGTGTGATGCGGTATTATCAACGAAAACTAACTATTTACAGTTTCTGGAAAACGAAATATCGGATTTTTTGGACAATATAAGTTTACAAGAACGGTATAAATTATGGTTTATACATGATGGATGTTCCGCTCATCCTACTAAAAATGTTTCTGAATGGTTAAATGGGAAATTTGATACTAAATAGTTAGGACAAAATACCGATCCACGGTGGCCTCCTCGTTCCCCAGATCTTACCCCATTAGTTTTTTTATGGGGATACTTAAAGCAAAAAGTTTATAAGGATCGACCATTTAATAATGTTGAGGAATTTGAAAATTCGATTCGTTTCCATTGCAGAAATATTCTAGCAAATATCTTACGATCTACTTTTAGTGAATTTTATGACCGGACAATTAGATGCATTGAACGAGAAGGTGGGGCGTTTTGATAATTTTCATTTTTTTATGTACTTCCTTAAATGTTTTTTTACTTCATGCTGATTTGTTAATTGTTAAGTTATAATAAGCATTTTTGGTAAAACTAGTGGTATCACATTCAAGTAGATCTCGGTGTGTTTGATTTTTTGTTAATATTAATTTACTTTTAATCCTCATTTGTTTTTTCAATGATTTCCAGTTTGTCAATTATGTGTACAGTTCTTTAATAAATATTTGAATTTCCAAGTTGTGTTTAATATCGTTGCAACAAACCTGAAGTTTGTGATTCCCTAAACAATTAAAAGTCCAAGTTAATTTCACAAGTATACTTAAATTTAAACGAAGTTATGCGAATCTGATCTGATTTTGAATAAACTATGAAAGTGTTTATGATAATTATCAATAAAATCAATTTTTCAAAAACTGATTCTTTCCAAAAAAAAATTTTTCTCAGGGGGCTATGTTTTGGTATCGACGCATAACTTTTGATGCTAAACAACTTTTCTTAATAACATTTTGCTGAATCTTTCGAAATAAGGGTACTTTACTCTTGCATGATTTTAATATTTTTTGACCTACCCTATATGCTGTTTGACTTGCAACCATTCTAAGTACACTTTATATGATTATCGAGGATGCACCAACTTTTGGCATATTTTTATTTTGATTGTGCAGTTAATAAAAAAAATTCAGTCATGTTGCACACATGACCACACTGTATATATATATATATATATATATATATATATATATATATATATATAAATATTTCTTTTTGTACTTTGTAAATGTTGATTTTAATTCAGTATTACCCCGTACAATTAGGTGTTGCAATTTTTTATTTTTGAGTGTGTTAAATATTCAAATTCTTATCATATATATATATATATATATATATATATATATATATATATATATATACTTGGATTTCTTTCTTAGATATAGGTTTATTTGCCAAATCAAACAATCGGATTAACTTGACGTTTCGCCTATCATAGTAGGCTTTCTCAAAAATTGCTCATTCCTTTATTTTTTTTTGGTATATTTAATTCCTTTATATTCCTCAAAAAAACGTACTACGATAAGAACACCTTTTTACCTAAAACTGTGCCATGAGTTGCCTGGCAAACCACTAACTTGCTACCTATCATCCAAAACATTTTATTAATTTTGTAATAATTATTGTCAATAGTATAAAATTTTAAATCAGTTTTAGAAAATTGTAAATGTCTTTTTATAATTAGATCACTAGATGTTTTTTAAATTAATTGTAGATAGGAAAGGAAAGCCATATATACCAAAAAAAATAAAGGTATGAGCAATTTTTGAAAAAGCCTACTATGATAGGCGAAACGTCAAGTTAATCCCATTGTTTGATTTTGCAAATAAACCTATACCCAAGAAAGAAGTCCAATTAATATATACCGGGTTTAAGAAACAAATTGAATATATATATATATATATATATATATATATATATATATATATATATATATTCTTAGAGTGAGTTTCTGGACCATTTAAAATATATTCGTAGGAAGATTTTCTTTGTTTTTTTGGCCTCAAGTTATTTTTTTGGAAAAATAAAACAAATTCATTTTTCGGCACTAATTTTCATTTTGTTTATTGCAAACGTTTCGGCTAAATGCCTTCATCAGTGCTGTTTGACTGAAACTAAAAACAGTACTATTTTATATTATGCGAAGTCAACATTTTTTTTTTTTAAATGTAGAGAAAAAATGTTACATACATATACTTATAGACACATAATTAAAAATAACCATTTTTTTTTTTTTATATAATAATAATTCGTTACGCTAACTAAAATTCCTAGTAATTTATACTTTCAAACTCACCCAAGAAGGTAACTTCCTGCATTCAGCAAACCAAAAAAGAATAAAATTTTTGTCACGTCACATTTAGTATACAGTATTAGACGCCAACAAACATGTAAAATTTTTATTTATAAAACTACGGTGGCATGTTAGTCTACCGATATATTTTGACTGGAATTGCACCTCGTTTTGAAGCAGTTGCTTGTCTTTCTGATTGTTTTTACTGAAGCAAAAAATTGTATATTGTGTTGTTGTTGTTTTGGTGTATAGCATGAGGGCCTTTAATTATACTATTTGTTATTATAATCAATTGGTAATTACTGTATTTTTTTTCCGTTTCACTTAACTAAGTAAAAAAAATTTTTTTTTTTTTTCTTATTTATTAATCAAGGAGAAAATTTCGGAACATGATAATTATTTTATTACGTTGTGATATATTTGGTTTAAATTTTTAATTTCAGTTCTATCATTTATTGAATTTTTATTTTGCTTAATATAGAGCATTTCTAAGAATTCCCTTTTTCTTGGTTGGTTTCCGTTTTTAATATTTTTGTGTCTTCATATTTGAATTTATGGGATGTTTCATTTTCGTGCTTAGTTAATGAAGTTTTATTTTTTTTGTCATATTTATGTCCATTTAGGCGGTTTTTAAGGTATTGAGTAGTTTGTCCGATGTATACTCCTGGGCAATCATTACATGGTATTTGATATATAGTGTGTGTTTTTTGACTGGTTGGGGTTGGTGTTTTAAGACAAGTAAAAAATTTCTTTTGAAAAGTGTTGTAGCTTTTGTGGCATACGGTTATGTTTTGGTGTTTGAAAATAGTTTGGATACTTTCTGAAAGACCCTGGATGTAAGGAATAGAGAGGAATTTTTTATCTTTAGTTTTTTCGTTTGGTACGTTTTGATTGGGATTGTTCATTTGCTGTAATCTGGAGTTAAATATTGAATTTATTAATTTTTTTGGGTAACTATTTTGAATTAAGATGTTTTTTGCCTTTTGTATTGCCTGGGATTGATAAGTTAAATTACTCAATTTTATTGCTCTATCGGCAAGACTGATTATTACCGACTTTTTTTGGTTCATTGGGTGTTGCGAAAAGTAATTTATGTATCTGCCAGACCACGTTTTTTTTGTGTACCATTGTGTTTCAATAATATTGTTTTTATTATATAATGTCATATCTAGGAAATTTATTTTTGAGTTGTTTTCAGTCTCGATGGTGAATTTAAGTTTTTCATGGAAGTTGTTAAAGGCATTTAGGATATATTTACATTTATCTTTTGGAATTAGAGTTATGCAATCATCAACGTACCTGTAGAAAAATGGAAGTGATATGTCTAGTTGTCCGATTACATTGCTCTCTAGTTCCTCCATTACTAGTTGTGCAACTACACTTGATATTGGGGAACCCATTGCGCAACCTTCTATTTGTTTATAAAAATTATTGTTGTATGCAAAAAATGTGGATTTTAAAGTTAGTTCAATGGCTATTAGAAATTCATCCAGAGGTATATCCGTGAATTTTTTTATTTCGTTCCATTTATTTTTTATAAGTAGGAGGGCTAAATCAATTGGTACATTTGTGTATAGAGAGATGACATCCAGTGAGATTAAAATATGGTTTTGAGGTACTTGAAAATTATTTATTTTTTCTTTGAAATCCCATGAATCTTTAATGTAAGTGGTACTTTTGTTGACTATATTTTCTAGAATTTGTTTTAAAAATTTAGAAAGGTTATTTAATGGTGATTGTATACACGAAATAATTGGGCGCATTGGAATTCCATCTTTATGTAATTTTGGCAAACCGTAAATTTTTGGTGTTTGGGCATTATACATTTTTAGGTTCTTAGCACAATTAGGTGATATATAGTCTTAGTGTAACAAGTTCGTTGTTTCTTTTTTGAAAAATATTTGTTGGATCTGTATATATGTATCTGTGTCGTTCAGAAGTAATTGCATTTTATTATCATATTCTTTTGTATCCATGATAACCGTTTTATTTGATTTGTCTGGGCGTAATTTTTAGATTTGGATGATTTTTCAGACAAGTGTTTGTTTTTTTAATTTTTTTAATTAATTCTTGGTCTATATTATTATGTTTTGTTTTATATTGTTTAGATTTTATTTTATTTTGATATGTTTTGAGAGTGTTACAACAATTTGCCCTTATTGTATCTTTTTCATCATTTAAGGTTTGATTGATGTTTCTGATATTATGTCAGGAACAGGGAGTTCATTGGAATTTGTAATTGGATACGCAAAATTTTATTTCTATCATATTCTTTTGTCAGATCCACTCTTTTTGTATATTAATTTTTTTTGGGTTTGTTTTATTTTTTTTTGTTTTTAACAAGTAAATTTTGTTTATGTTTCTTAATTTAATTTTTTCGAATAAAGCTTCATATTTTTTATTTTCGATATTTAAGAGTTCATTAAATTTATTTGCGGTGGTTGTTTCCTGTAATTGGTTTTTGATTTGAGATATTTTAGTTTCGATGTTTTTTATATTAATGATGGTGTCGCTAATTATTAATTTTAACGTATTGAGTTTAAAATTATTTACAATATTTTCATGAAATTTCCTTCTTAGGTTAGTTGATGAGAATTCTATGTGTTAATTTTAATGTTTAAAAATGCTTATGTTTTCAATTTTACATCTTAGTAAAAATTGTCTATTCTTTAGGCTAGCTAGTTTACAATAGTTCTTAGAGAGGGTTTTAATATTGTCGTTGCTTAGAGTTATGTTAGTTTCATATTGTTCAGTCGGTGGCATATTTCATCCATTCTGCTTATATATTCTTAGAGTGAGTTTCTGGACCATTTAAAATATATTCGTAGGAAGATTTTCTTTGGTTTTTTTGGCCTCAAGTTATTTTTTTGGAAAAATAAAACAAATTCTTTTTCAATTTTCATTTTGTTTATTGCAAACGTTTCGGCTAAATGCCTTCATCAGTGCTGTTTGACTGAAAACTAAAAACAGTACTATTTTATATTATGCGAAGTCAACATTTTTTTTTTTTTTTAAATGTAGAGACAAGCAATGTTACATACATATACTTATGGACACATAATTAAAAATAACCTTTTTTTTATATAATAATAATTCGTTACGCTAACTAAAATTCCTAGTAATTTATACTCAAACTCACCCAAGAAGGTAACTTCTTGCATTCAGCTGAACCAAAAAAGAAAAAATTTTTTCTCACGTCAGTTTAAAGTATAAATTACAGACGTTTTCAAACATGTAAAATTTTTATTATATAAAACTACGGTGGCATGTTAGTCTACCGATATATTTTGACTGGAATATATTTTGAAGCATTTTATTGTTTTTACTGATTGTATATTGTGTTGTTGTTGTTTTGGTGTATTAATAAGTAACATTTTTTTTTTTTTCCAAAAAAAATAATTGCGGCGATAAATGTAAATATATCCTAAATGAACAACTGTTCACCATCGAGACTGAAAACAACTCAAAAATAAATTATGACATTATATAATAAAAACAATATTAGGACACAAAAAAAACGTGGTCTGGCAGATACATAAATTACTTTTCGCAACACCCAATGAACCAAAAAAAGTCGGTAATATTCCGATAGAGCAATAAAATTGAGTAATTTAACTTATCAATCCCAGGCAATACAAAAGGCAAAAAACATCTTAATTCAAAATAGTTACCCAAAAAATTAATAAATTCAATATTTAACTCCAGATTACAGAATTTCCCAATCAAAACTGCATAAAAAATTCCTCTCTATTCCTTACATCCAGGGTCTTTCAGAATTTCAAACACCAAAACGTCTCAACACTTTTTCAAAAGAAATTTTTTACTTGTCACCAACCCCAACCAGATATATATTCTATTAGACGCCACTCTTTAAAAATTTTAAATATGTATTCATTAACTTAATTTTTTTTGGAAACCATACCAAAGTAATTCTTGTTTTATTTTTTTTTGTTTTTAACAATAAATTTTGTTTATGTTTAATTACTTAATTATAATTTTTTCGACAATATACAATTTTTTGCTTCAATCATGCTTCAAAACGAAATTCCAGTCAAAATATATCGGTTCCACCGATTTTTTATTTACATAGAGTCAATCTGTATACTAAATGTGACGTGACAAAAATATTTGCGGT
>JAUTXW010002697.1:260000-472500 GCA_030620095.1 Kuschelorhynchus macadamiae | reverse complement strand
TTTGATTGGGATTGTTCATTTGCTGTAATCTGGAGTTAAATATTGAATTTATTAATTTTTCTGGGTAACTATTTTGAATTAAGATGTTTTTTGCCTTTTGTATTGCCTGGGATTGATAAGTTAAATTACTCAATTTTATTGCTCTATCGGCAAGACTGATTATTACCGACTTTTTTTGGTTCATTGGGTGTTGCGAAAAGTAATTTATGTATCTGCCAGACCACGTTTTTTTTGTGTACCATTGTGTTTCAATAATATTGTTTTTATTATATAATGTCATATCTAGGAAATTTATTTTTGAGTTGTTTTCAGTCTCGATGGTGAATTTAAGTTTTTCATGGAAGTTGTTAAAGGCATTTAGGATATATTTACATTTATCTTTTGGAATTAGAGTTATGCAATTATCATGTTCCGAAATTTTCTCCTTGATTAATAAATAAGAAAAAAAAAAAAATTTTTTTTACTTAGTTAAGTGAAACGGAAAAAAAATACAGTAATTACCAATTGATTATAATAACAAATAATATAATTAAAGGCCCTCATGCTATACACCAAAACAACAACAACACAATATACAATTTTTTGCTTCAGTAAAAACAATCAGAAAGACAAGCAACTGCTTCAAAACGAGGTGCAATTCCAGTCAAAATATATCGGTAGACTAACATGCCACCGTAGTTTTATAAATAAAAATTTTACATGTTTGTTGGCGTCTAATACTGTATACTAAATGTGACGTGACAAAAATTTTATTCTTTTTTGGTTTGCTGAATGCAGGAAGTTACCTTCTTGGGTGAGTTTGAAAGTATAAATTACTAGGAATTTTAGTTAGCGTAACGAATTATTATTATATAAAAAAAAAAAAAAAGGTTATTTTTAATTATGTGTATATAAGTATATGTATGTAACATTTTTTATATAAATTTAAAAAAAAAAAAAATGTTGACTTCGCATAATATAAAATAGTACTGTTTTTAGTTTCAGTCAAACAGCACTGATGAAGGCATTTAGCCGAAACGTTTGCAATAAACAAAATGAAAATTAGTGCCGAAAAATGAATTTGTTTTATTTTTCCAAAAAAATAACTTGAGGCCAAAAAAACCAAAGAAAATCTTCCTACGAATATATTTTAAATGGTCCAGAAACTCACTCTAAGAATATATAAGCAGAATGGATGAAATACTGCCACCGACTGAACAATATGAAACTAACATAACTCTAAGCAACGACAATATTAAAACCCTCTCTAAGAACTATTGTAAACTAGCTAGCCTAAAGAATAGAAGACAATTTTTACTAAGATGTTAAACTGAAAACATATTTCCAGCATTTTTAAACATTAAAATTAACCACATAGAATTCTCATCAACTAACCTAAGAAGGAAATTTCATGAAAATATTGTAAATAATTTTAAACTCAATACGTTAAAATTACTAATTAGCGACACCATCATTAATATAAAAAACATCGAAACTAAAATATCTCAAATCAAAAACCAATTACAGGAAACAACCACCGCAAATAAATT
Organism: Kuschelorhynchus macadamiae; assembly: GCA_030620095.1. Classification (NCBI taxonomy): domain Eukaryota; kingdom Metazoa; phylum Arthropoda; class Insecta; order Coleoptera; family Curculionidae; genus Kuschelorhynchus; species Kuschelorhynchus macadamiae. The sequence continues at coordinate 470,971 of JAUTXW010002697.1, read as the reverse complement.
TAATGAACTCTTAAATATCGAAAATAAAAAATATGAAGCTTTATTCGAAAAAATTAAATTAAGAAACATAAACAAAATTTACTTGTTAAAAACAAAAAAAAATAAAACAAACCCAAAAAAAATTAATATACAAAAAGAGTGGCTAGAAAATCTGACTGAGACGGAAATTCCGGAATATGCAGTAGAAATTCTAAGTTTAGGTTCTAATTTTGCGTATCCAATTACAAATTCCAATGAACTCCCTGTTCCTGACATAATATCATCTGTCGAAACATCAATCAGTAACCTTATTAATGATGAAAAAGATACAATAAGGGCAAATTGTTGTAACACTCTCAAAACATATCAAAATAAAATAAAATCTAAACAATATAAAACAAAACATAATAATATAGACCAAGAATTAATTAAAAAAATTAAAAAAACAAACACTTGTCTGAAAAATCATCCAAATCTAAAAATCGTACGCCCAGACAAATCAAATAAAACGGTTATCATGGATACAAAAGAATATGATAATAAAATGCAATTACTTCTGAACGACACAGATACATACAAAAAAATAAATACAGATCCAACAAATATTTTTCAAAAAAGAAACAACGAACTTGTTACACGGTGGGAAAAGAAAAACTATATATCACCTAATTGTGCTAAGAACCTAAAAATGTATAATGCCCAAACACCAAAAATTTACGGTTTGCCAAAATTACATAAAGATGGAATTCCAATGCGCCCAATTATTTCGTGTATACAATCACCATTAAATAACCTTTCTAAATTTTTAAAACAAATTCTAGAAAATATAGTCAACAAAAGTACCACTTACATTAAAGATTCATGGGATTTCAAAGAAAAAATAAATAATTTTCAAGTACCTCAAAACCATATTTTAATCTCACTGGATGTCATCTCTCTATACACAAATGTACCAATTGATTTAGCCCTCCTACTTATAAAAAATAAATGGAACGAAATAAAAAAATTCACGGATATACCTCTGGATGAATTTCTAATAGCCATTGAACTAACTTTAAAATCCACATTTTTTGCATACAACAATAATTTTTATAAACAAATAGAAGGTTGCGCAATGGGTTCCCCAATATCAAGTGTAGTTGCACAACTAGTAATGGAGGAACTAGAGAGCAATGTAATCGGACAACTAGACATATCACTTCCATTTTTCTACAGGTACGTTGATGATTGCATAACTCTAATTCCAAAAGATAAATGTAAATATATCCTAAATGCCTTTAACAACTTCCATGAAAAACTTAAATTCACCATCGAGACTGAAAACAACTCAAAAATAAATTTCCTAGATATGACATTATATAATAAAAACAATATTATTGAAACACAATGGTACACAAAAAAAACGTGGTCTGGCAGATACATAAATTACTTTTCGCAACACCCAATGAACCAAAAAAAGTCGGTAATAATCAGTCTTGCCGATAGAGCAATAAAATTGAGTAATTTAACTTATCAATCCCAGGCAATACAAAAGGCAAAAAACATCTTAATTCAAAATAGTTACCCAAAAAAATTAATAAATTCAATATTTAACTCCAGATTACAGCAAATGAACAATCCCAATCAAAACGTACCAAACGAAAAAACTAAAGATAAAAAATTCCTCTCTATTCCTTACATCCAGGGTCTTTCAGAAAGTATCCAAACTATTTTCAAACACCAAAACATAACCGTATGCCACAAAAGCTACAACACTTTTCAAAAGAAATTTTTTACTTGTCTTAAAACACCAACCCCAACCAGTCAAAAAACACACACTATATATCAAATACCATGTAATGATTGCCCAGGAGTATACATCGGACAAACTACTCAATACCTTAAAAACCGCCTAAATGGACATAAATATGACAAAAAAAATAAAACTTCATTAACTAAGCACGAAAATGAAACATCCCATAAATTCAAATATGAAGACACAAAAATATTAAAAACGGAAACCAACCAAAGAAAAAGGGAATTCTTAGAAATGCTCTATATTAAGCAAAATAAAAATTCAATAAATGATAGAACTGAAATTAAAAATTTAAACCAAATATATCACAACGTAATAAAATAATTATCATGTTCCGAAATTTTCTCCTTGATTAATAAATAAGAAAAAAAAAAAAAAATTTTTTTTTACTTAGTTAAGTGAAACGGAAAAAAAATACAGTAATTACCAATTGATTATAATAACAAATAATATAATTAAAGGCCCTCATGCTATACACCAAAACAACAACAACACAATATACAATTTTTTGCTTCAGTAAAAACAATCAGAAAGACAAGCAACTGCTTCAAAACGAGGTGCAATTCCAGTCAAAATATATCGGTAGACTAACATGCCACCGTAGTTTTATAAATAAAAATTTTACATGTTTGTTGGCGTCTAATACTGTATACTAAATGTGACGTGACAAAAATTTTATTCTTTTTTGGTTTGCTGAATGCAGGAAGTTACCTTCTTGGGTGAGTTTGAAAGTATAAATTACTAGGAATTTTAGTTAGCGTAACGAATTATTATTATATAAAAAAAAAAAAAAGGTTATTTTTAATTATGTGTCTATAAGTATATGTATGTAACATTTTGTCTCTACATTTAAAAAAAAAAAAATGTTGACTTCGCATAATATAAAATAGTACTGTTTTTAGTTTCAGTCAAACAGCACTGATGAAGGCATTTAGCCGAAACGTTTGCAATAAACAAAATGAAAATTAGTGCCGAAAAATAAATTTGTTTTATTTTTCCAAAAAAATAACTTGAGGCCAAAAAAACCAAAGAAAATCTTCCTACGAATATATTTTAAATGGTCCAGAAACTCACTCTAAGAATATATATATATATATATATATATATATATATATATATATATATATATATTCAATTTGTTTCTTAAACCCGGTATATATTAATTGGACTTCTTTCTTGGGTATAGGTTTATTTGCAAAATCAAACAATGGGATTAACTTGACGTTTCGCCTATCATAGTAGGCTTTCTCAAAAATTGCTCATTCCTTTATTTTTTTTTGGTATATATGGCTTTCCTTTCCTATCTACAATTAATTTAAAAAACATCTAGTGATCTAATTATAAAAAGACATTTACAATTTTTCTAAAACTGATTTAAAATTTTATACTATTGACAATAATTATTACAAAATTAATAAAATATTTTGGATGATAGGTAGCAAGTTAGTGGTTTGCCAGGCAACTCATGGCACAGTTTTAGGTAAAAAGGTGTTCTTATCGTAGTACGTTTTTTTGAGGAATATAAAGGAATTAAATATACCAAAAAAAAATAAAGGAATGAGCAATTTTTGAGAAAGACTACTATGATAGGCGAAACGTCAAGTTAATCAGATTGTTTGATTTGGCAAATAAACCTATATCTAAGAAAGAAATCCAATTAATATATATATATATATATATATATATATATATATATATATATATATGATAAGAATTTGAATATTTAACACACTCAAAAATAAAAAATTGCAACACCTAATTGTACGGGGTAATACTCAATTAAAATCAACATTTACAAAGTACAAAAAGAAATATTTATATATATATATATATATATATATATATATATATATATATATATATACAGTGTGGTCATGTGTGCAACATGACTGAATTTTTTTTATTAACTGCACAATCAAAATAAAAATATTCCCAAAAGTTGGTGCATCCTCGAGAATCATATAAAGTGTACTTAGAATGGTTGCAAGTCAACCAGCATATAGGGTAGGTCAAAAAATATTAAAATCATGCAAGAGTAAAGTACCCTTATTTCGAAAGATTCAGCAAAATGTTATTATGAAAAGTTGTTTAGCATCAAAAGTTATGCGTCGATACCAAAACATAGCCCCCTGAGAAAAAAAAATTTTTTTTTGGAAAGAATCAGTTTTTGAAAAATTGATTTTATTGATAATTATCATAAACACTTTCATAGTTTATTCAAAATCAGATCAGATTCGCATAACTTCGTTTAAATTTAAGTATACTTGTGAAATTAACTTGGACTTTTAATTGTTTAGGGAATCACAAACTTCAGGTTTGTTGCAACGATATTAAACACAACTTGGAAATTCAAATATTTATTAAAGAACTGTACACATAATTGACAAACTGGAAATCATTGAAAAAACAAATGAGGATTAAAAGTAAATTAATATTAACAAAAAATCAAACGCACCGAGATCTAATTGAATGTGATACCACTAGTTTTACCAAAAATGGTTATTATAACTTAACAATTAACAAATCAGCATGAAGTAAAAAAACATTTAAGGAAGTACATAAAAAAATGAAAATTATCAAAACGCCCCACCTTCTCGTTCAATGCATCTAATTGTCCGGTCATAAAATTCACTAAAAGTAGATCGTAAGATATTTGCTAGAATATTTCTGCAATGGAAACGAATCGAATTTTCAAATTCCTCAACATTATTAAATGGTCGATCCTTATAAACTTTTTGCTTTAAGTATCCCCATAAAAAAACTAATGGGGTAAGATCTGGGGAACGAGGAGGCCACCGTGGATCGGTATTTTGTCCTAACTATTTAGTATCAAATTTCCCATTTAACCATTCAGAAACATTTTTAGTAGGATGAGCGGAACATCCATCATGTATAAACCATAATTTATACCGTTCTTGTAAACTTATATTGTCCAAAAAATCCGATATTTCGTTTTCCAGAAACTGTAAATAGTTAGTTTTCGTTGATAATACCGCATCACACGTTTGTTTTTTGGTGTTACTGGTTTCCATTGTCAATAACAAAATTTGGATTTGCGTCCAACCACCACCTACAATTTTGGGAAGAGACAGTGCCATTTGTTGTGAATGTGGATTCATCCCCAAAGAGAATGTGTTTATGAAAATCACGCTGATCTGCAAATAAACATTGGCCTATAAGCATGAAACTTGTTTTTCTTGAGAATGCTCTTAACAGAGCTAGAAGAAGCAGACATTTCCTAGGTGGATCTTCTAGGGTTTTCAACAACTGACTGAAGTACCGCTAATTGATTTTCTTCAGTACAAACAGTTTTGGCACATTCATTTTTATATTTATAGATCCTGTCTGTTTGAAGTTTATTAAAATTCTACTTACAGTTGAGTAGTGAACTTGTTTGTCTCGTCGTCATGTCGTTCATTGAAAATATCTGCTGCGTCACGCTCTGTTTTATAATTATACCCACATATCAAAACTAATTCTGCCTTCTCGAGTAGCGCTAATTGTCTTGGAGGAAGCGTTTTAAATCAAATAAAGTTAATATGTAATAATATAATTGTTCTTCTAGAATGAAATATTAACGCCACCGAACTGTCATAATTTTTACTTCTAACCCTCATTTGTTTTCTCCATGAGTATCCGCGATTATCTTAGTAAAGGATTTCAGGTTTGTCAATTAATGTGTACAATTATTTAATAACAATTTTATAATTTTGCACTTCAAATGAAAGTTTTTTAATGAGCATATTTTCTTCACAAATGTTTGATCTTGTTAAAAAGAATATGAGTGAAATTTTCAAGTTGTGTTTAATATCGTTGCAACAAACCTGAAGTTTGTGATTCCCTAAAATTGATTGATTTTGATTAAACTATGAAAGTGTTTATGATAATTATCAAAAAAATCCATTTTTCAAAAACTTTTTTGATTTTTTCCAAAAAAAAAAAAATTTTTCTCAGGAGGCTCTGTTTTGGTATCCAGGTATAACTGTTGATGCTAAAAAACTTTTCTTAATACCCTGTATGCTGTTTGACTTGCAACCATTCTAAGTACACTTTATATCGATTATCGAGGATGCACCAACTTTTAGCAATAATTTTATTTTGATTGTGTAGTTAATAAAAAAAATTCCCATATGTTGCACACTTAAATGACTACACTGTATATAGCATTCTTTCTCGCGTCTGAATAAAAAGAAAGACTAAGAGAACAAATGCATCAAACGAGAAAACAACTAATTAGACAAAAAAAGACCTTTTAAAGTTACAACTGAAATTAAGTAACAGCAGTAGTATTTGAATGCAAGAGGCCAATATTCTAATATCTAGTGATTAACTGAAACACAGACGAGATAAAACAAACTTAATATAATATCTGGTGCTTTGAAAAAGCTATTAATGTACAGGATTCCCGAACAACCAACACCAAAAAAATTGAACCGGAAAGGCAACAAGCATTCTTACTATATATAAAAGGCGCAACAGACAAAATGGCAAGAATTTTTAGAAAACACAACATACAAACAATACTTAAGCCCAAACACAAAAATTTTTTGCGTTTTTTGAAGTTTAATCAAAAATAGTCATCCAGGAAATTTTACCCCTGATGTGTAACCAACAATACGCCAATATGGAGAGATTTAAAAGTATCAGTTACACTAATGCAGTAATGCACCTGGTTTTTGGAGATATACTGGAGACCCAAGATTGCCTTTTAAAATATTTATTCAGATGAGAGCAGGTTTAATAATAGAGGAATGTTCTCTCCCAATAATAAGAGATATTTGGCGCAAGATAATCCTTATCTATCACAGAAAGGGAATTTTCAAGGGACCCAATATTTTTTGACGGCCATCTGACTGGTATACTTATTTCTTTTGCAAAGGTACATAACAAAATTTTTTTTAAACAAGATTGTACTCAATTCCCCAATCTCAGAAGTTTAAGGGAATACCTTAAAACCACGCTATTGTTAGCGTGGTGCCTTTGCAGCCCAAAGTTCCCGGCTCGATTCCGTCATGTGAACTTTGTTAAAATAAATATTAAATGCGCTATCTATCTGATGGGTAAGCGGTTGCACGCGCCATCAGTAATACGCTAAAAAATCACCTCTCAAACAGCGTCGCACACTGGCCGATTTTGTCAAAAATATGGCAGAAATTAAAATTTTTTTTTTGAATATATTTCGCTTTAAACTGAACTAGTAGACATTCTAATATATCAAACTTCTAGTTGCCTTTGAAATTAACGTTACAGAAAGTGCATGATTTGTTCTAAAAAATGTCAAAGTCAACCAATTTAGAGATGATTTTCATGCCTTTTTTCTTTTAGTAAAAATATTGATTTCTAACAGCCGGTTACACAAAACTTAATTGCTGTTTAGAATATTTAACCGAGCTTTGGGATTTGACAAGCTGCTTATAGAAATCTAGGAACTCGCTGTCAAATTTGACATTATGTTAAACGTTCTAAACTTTAATTGAGCTTTTTGCAACAGGCTCTTAGTGAATAAAAAAAACAACGAGCAAGGTATGTTGTTATAGAAATATAATGTCATAATATTATATTTAAACTTCGGATTTTAAGGATTTCAAAATTGCAAAATGATTTTGTTTATGATTTCACCACATTTCACCTATCGCATATATAAAAAAATACAGAGTAATTAAATCAGGGTTGACCACCAGCGATATCTCAGAAATTAATGGTCGATAATTTTAGGTAAAAATGTATAAACTTATCGCGGCCACATAAAAAGATTGAAACATATAGTTTGTAAAATATCCGCTAGGGGATGCAACAGCAGAATAATAGTCTAATTGTCGCTTCTCTCGTAAATTTTGCCTGTTAAAATTTGTTTAAAATGCAACATGCATTGCAATTCTTAGCCGATTATATACATTTTTACTTTGCTAATGTCTCTTTGTTCGTTCAGGTTTTGATTAATTTCATTAAAAATATATATATATATATATATATATATATATATATATTGATGTTACGTGTTCGTCTTCGACATTTCCAAAAGATGTATAAGGCAACCAGTGCGATAATGAGTGTTATTGTAAGGATCGTGAACCAACTTGTGTATTTCTTCACGAATGGTTGATTGACCAATTGATCCAGCTGATCGGCATACTGATTTAGCTTGTGCTGGACTATGTTCAGGTCCTCTACATCTATTTTATTTAGCTTCAAAGGCTTCCAATCTGGTAAGTGGATATTCTCTTGCATATGGTTACAGCAGTCAAAAGGGATGTCGAGTAGGTGGTAATTATAGGTTACGTTGTCGCGTCGTAAACATCGACTGACTTCTGGGCACGAACTCTTGTACTCCCGACGAAGGCACTACACTAGGGTTGAAGTTTCATCAAAGTATTTGTGTTGATGATCTGAATCTCTATATCTCTGGATCCACATTTTATTGTGACGGGCAGGGGGTCTGCAACAGCTATCAACCATAGATTCTGGCTGATTTCTTAAATGTTATAGTCTTTGGCAAGAATGACTAAAACTTGGCATGTTCTGGGTAGATGATCAAGTCTCTTCAGAAGCTGAGCCTCGCAGACTGCATCAGTGTCGATTGGGTATGGCAGGATGTTGAGACAGATGAACGGTTGCCTAGTGATTTGCAGGACTCCATATTGCGGATGGTTGTATAAAGTAAAGAATCATCATTTCGCGCAATTAGTTTATTAGTTATTGACAAAATGTGATGAAGGCCTGTTCGTTTATCCAGAATCGGTATAGGATACAAGTGATAGACAATGTATTTTTCAGGTTCAACTAAAGGTATTTCTAGTACAAAAATTATTCTAGTATCTAATTGATATGCTTTTAATTCTATTATGTCGAGATATTGAGCTACATTTGAATAATGTATCGGTAAGGGAAGATTATTCTTCTGCAATGACTCCGATATATGCTTCAATGAGTCTACTAAATCATAGTGAGTGATGATTGAACTGTGCAAAAATTTTTAAACCTGCAAATGTAACAGCATTTAGAACACCGTTCAAAGTATTTTCGATAAATGAATAACTTTCTGTTAGTGATTCGCACAAGTCTAGGATATCGAGTTGTGATTGATAAAATTTGAGATGATCGGAAATATCCAGAATTGATTCGCGAATTTCTTTAATATCATTATTAAAGGTTTCCTCGTCAACTTGAAGTTTTTGAATGGTTTCGTTAAAGCTTTTGATAACAGAGGTAGTTACAGATATTTGATTTTTTAAAAGGTTTTCTATTTGGTATTCATCGTGGGTTAACTTGTCGATGCACTCATTGAAATATTCACCATCGGAGGCGTCAAGATTACCAGTTATTGATTTCCAAATGGTTCCTACACTATTAAGAATACCACGTTTTTCTCTAAAAATGTACTTTTTAGTGTCGGCAATTATTTCAGTATACTTTTGGTTAACGGCGTTTGATATTTGTTTAAGGAGTCTAACGTGAGTTTGAACTTGCGGCTTAAAGGCTTTCATTCGCGGTACGTCTTCGTCTATAGTGTTTAATAAGGTTTCTATATTTTGTCATTATTACTGATTGTTTCTTTGATTGATCCGAAGTCTTTGTAAACAAGGAGGGTCTATTTATCATTTGAGATTTTTACGGTCGCTTCTTCATGAAAGAAAAATCCTAAGGTGTTGTTTATTGGTGTTAGAGTGTATTGGGACTGAGTGGCTGTTGAAAGTGCCAAGAACCTAGAAGAGAAAAATTACTCATAGTATGGTTTCAGTCTGCCAAAATTTATTTTAGATTTTTGTTTAGTTTCGGGATTTATCAGAATTGCTGAATTTTGTAAAATTTGTGATTCTTTAATGTATACCTTATCTCCTACATTATATTCATAGGGGTGAACAGAAACATTTTGGTTCAAGCGCTCTTGGCTTTTTCTTTTTGTTGACATGTTCTAGCTCGGGCTATTTTATAAAGGTATTGCATGCGATTGTTTAGATCTTGCATATATTTGGAAATAAGACGTTTTTCATTATATAGGATTTCGGGTGGTCTAGATGAGGTGTGTCCAAAAATAAGTTCGTAAGGTGTAAAACCGTGCGTTTTATTTTTGGTATTGTTATAACATATAGTTGCATAAGAAAGAACATTAAACGGGTGTTCGTCAGGGTTTTCAGTTTGATTAGCTCGTATCATTTCACTAAGTGTCGCGTGAAATCTCTCAACAGAGCCGTTTGATTGAGGGTGTCCTACGCTAGAGAAAGTTAGTTTGATATCGTGAAGCTCACAGAGGTCATTCATTAAGCTGTTTTTTGAATTCCCGGCCACAATCACAATGTATACGTAACGGAGTTACGTAATGTTGAAAAAATACAAGAAGTGTATTAACAACAGATTTTGCTGTCTTATTCTCTATAGGGTAAGCTTGTGTACATTTTGTTAGTTTGTCACGTACTGTTAGGGTGTAATTTCGGGTTGGATATTCAAATATGTCTATGTTTATTCTTTCAAAAGGTGTTTTGGGCGTTTCTGTTATGACAGTCTACATGTTGAGATATGTAATTATATTAAATTAGGGGACTGCTTAGATTTTTACAACAGATTTTTACTTTTTGGAAAGTTTCGCAAATTTTATAAAATTTTCTACGGCTTTTATTATCCCTGGCCAATTGTATTTTTCTTTTATGCGTCTTAACCTCTCGTTAATCCCGCGATGTAAGTTGTTTTTTCCGCGATGGTAATGATCTAAGATCTGAGGTACTTCTTCTTTATTAGGGGTTGTTGTGATGTTTTGGCGAATACTTAATTTTATATTTTTGTCTGCAAAAATATACGAAAATATTTCAAGGATAGGAAGTTCGAGTGTGTTTTCAATGAAATAAGTACAAGAGATGTCAAGTTCGTCTTAACCGGTATAAAGAATGTAAAAGAGAAGTTATGTGATAGTTTCTGGGTTAAACGGGAGAGGAATAATGAAATATTTACGATTTTTTGTTGATTTACTAGAGAAAATATTTATTTGTTTTGGATTAAATTCCATGTTTTCCTCGAAAATATCGTCAAGAATCGTATGATGTAATTCTTCTAATTTATTTTGTCGAAAGAATGATATAATATTTTTGTGTGATTTATCCAACAGCTGGTCGTTGGTTGTTTCGATTTTAGAATAATCGATTAGGGATGGTTTCGTACAGACTTACGAATTTATTGTATTCTTCGGCTATTACATCGTCGTCATAGGTTTTAGGTTCTTCAATAGGGTCTTCGGAATCTGTCTCATTTGATGCAAAAACAGATATTTTTGTTTGAAGCTTTGCGCATTTTTGGAAATGATTTACTTTTATTCGAGATAAAGCATCAGCGTTTTTATTAATTTTTTCCGGTTTATAAACAATTTCGCACTCCTAGTTTTAGCCTCCATCGTGCTAACCTACTACCTGGGTCTTTAATAGAAAGTAACCAAGTAAGGGGACGATGATCTGTGATTAGAATGAACTTTCTCCCAAATAAATATGGACGGAAATATTTCACGGCCCATACAATTGCAAGTAGTTCTCTCTCTATTGTCGAGTAATTGGTTTTGGCTTTACATAATGTTCTGGAGGCATAACCAATAGGTAAATCTTTGCCAATGGGACCTTGGGAAAGTACAGCGCCTATCGCAAATGCGCTTGCATCCGTTGTTAGTAGGAAAGGCTCATCGAAATTTGGATAGATGAGAATTGGGTCAGAAGTCAGTAATTGTTTTAGTTCGTCGAAAGCTTGTCAACAATCTGAGTCGAAATCAAATTTGATATCTTTTTTCAACAATCTGGTAAGGGGCTTTGATATTTTCGCAAAATTTGGAATAAACCTACGATAGTAACCAGCTAAACCCAGAAAGGATTTTATGTCTTTTGGATTTTTTGGTTCTGGAAATTTCTGTATACAATCGATTTTAGCGGGGTTAGGTTTACCTCCGTCTTGAGTGATTAGGTGACCAAGGTATGCTACCTCTTTTCTCAGGAACTTACATTTGTCAGGATGTATTTTGAGATTTGCTTTTCGAAGGCGTTTAAAAACTTCGCGTAAGCGTGTGATGTGGTCATGGATTGCAGGTGAATACACAATGATGTTGTCCATATAGACGAGACAACGTTTATTGATAATGCCTAGAAGGATGTTGTCCATTACTCTCTGGAAAGTGGACATGGCATTTTTGAGGCCAAAGGGCATTCTTATAAATTCGTAGTGTCCGTTCTCGACAGAAAAAGCAGTTTTTGGAATATCTTTAGGGTCTATCTCGATCTGGTGAAATTCTAAAGCTAGATCCAGGGTTGTAAAATACTGGCACTTGCCTAGCTGATCCAAAAGATCGGAAATATTGGGAAGTGGGTACTTATCATCTACCATAGATTCATTTAGTTTACGATAATCTATGACTACTCCCCATTTTTGTTTGCCAGAGGAATCAAGTTTTCTAATTCTTCGAATGATAAGAAAAAGGTTCGATTTCGATATTTGAAAAATAAATGGTTTTCGGGATGGCGTTTGCATTAACCACAGAAGTTAGAAATTCGCCTTTTTCATTGACATGAACTTTTTCGATTTCTTGCCTAGATAGGATGGCATCGATGTTGACTATATCACAACGTAATTTAAGAATTTGTTCGGTCCTACCTTCAGTCTTAATTTCGTTAAAGTTGTTTACGTTAGTTATTTTTTTATTTTTTTGTTCAAGGTTTTCTTCTGCCTTAAACAGTGGTAAAGTTTTAAAATTTGTAACAAGTCGTTTATTTTTTAAGTCGATGGTGCATTCATAGTGTTCTAAAAAGTCGAGTCCTAGAATACCATCGAAATCAATATCTAAATCGTATATGTAAACTTTATGTAGGTTTCCGGCTTGAAAAGGAACTAGGGTTGATTCGGTGATAAGAAGTTTTTGGTTTGTGATGCCTTGAATTGTAACGTTTTCGAGAAAACGTTGGAGAAATTGTTTTACTGTATTTTCTTTAAATATCGTAATTCCTGCTCCGGAATCTATAAGTAGTTTAAAAGTGTTAGATGTGTCTTTTATGTACTATAGATTTTTCGGGTTAACAGCGAGAAGGGGATTTAAAGAAAATGTTGTTCTAGGAAATTCAATGACGGGTTCATGTCGTCCAAATTCAGGGTTTGTATTTGATTTTGGATTTTCGTCATGACATTGGTATTTGAAATCGTTCGATTGGTCAGATGGTTTTGATTCGAAGTGGGAAGAAAATCCTGATATTCATCGTAATTCGTTTTATCTTGATCAATATTTTCAACATTTTGAGACTCGTAGTCGGAGTTATCTTCATACATTCCTGCGTATTGGTTACAATACTCGTCATATTGGGGTTCGGAGTAGTTATCGTTGGAATATTAGTAATTGTCGAAATTGACAACATGAGCACGATTCTGGGGATTATTTTGTATTACTGAAGGACGTTGGAAAATGTTAAATGGTATTTGGCGTTGGAAATTGTTTTGGTTTGATTGGTTATGGGGTGTATACTGCGGTCTAGGCTGACCGTTGTTTGGCCTATTCGACTGAAAGGAGGTGCTTGATTGGGAATAATTTGATTGTTGATTGGTATTAGACCTTTGGAAATTGCCAAAATTCTGGGAAGTATAACCATTGGGGGGTTGTTGCGATCTGCATTCATTTGCTAAATGACCATTGCGACCACAGCTATGACATTTAAGGGATTGTATATGATAGTTGGAACTCGCGTCTTATGCGAATTTGTGCTTCCAAAAGATTAGGTGGATTTCCTGCACGTATTATATGGTCAATTCGGGGTTCCAGGCCAGTAAGTAGACTATTTAGAGACATGGATTCGATTAATGTTATTTGGGCTGCCTTTTGACTAGGTGCGAGTATGGATTTTTGTATGTTGGCATGCATTTTAGCATTTTTGACTTGAAGTCTGTTAAGGAAAGTCAGAGGAGATTCGTTTGGTAGTTGTCTCATTCTTTATAAGTCCTTAATAAGTGAAGATAGATCTCGCGTATCTCTGAAGTGTGAATTAAGTAATTGCTTTATCTCTAGAAAAGAGATTTCGGGAGCTTATCAGCTGCGCTGCTCTCCCTCGCAACCTATTTTTTATGTGAATCACTAAAAGATCTTTTTGGTGACCCGTAGATATATCATACGCACATTCGTAGGCATTTAGGGAGGTTTATAAAAATATTTGATCACCTTCGAATTCGGGGATAATAGAGAAAATCTCGGAAAGTTTATAGGGTTCGATTACTGCTACCGCTGCTCCTGCATTTACTGCAGTTATTCTTTCACTATCATCACTAACACAATAAACACTAGCACAATATAATATAACAAGGATATGAAACACAAAATATTTTACGAAATTTTATGTTGATAGACAGTACGTAAAGTAGTATGCCAACCAACGTAAAATAAACAGTTCTTATTAACTAGTTAGTGTAATTAAATTAAAACTGTGTAATATTTCTTGTTATAATAAAAATACAAATGTAATCGGGAGATCAGTTAGCAAAATAACTGATCAAAATAATTCCAAAAAATATTTTAAAATTAATCAATTAACCGAATAATTGATTAGTTTATGGGAAAATGAATTAACAGAATAATTGATTTTTTACTAAAAATGTAAGATCGATTTTGAAAAATCGAACAGGTATTTAAATAAATATTTTTTTCAAATAAACGTGATGATTCGTTACTTACAAACAGTTCTTAGCAGTTAGTTCTACCAGGGGCTTTACTACGTGTTCCTTCCGTAGATGCGTGTTCTGCCAAGTTGATGACGTCACAATGCACAAAATGGGGCTTCTTTGTTCTTCTGGATAAAGGATTGGGATCCACCGTTGCCAGTTAGAGTTCTCTTGTTCTGCCAACGTTGCCAGATCCTACCACGACTGAGCCAATTTGTTATATCACTCGACTTAAAATTCACTCTTTAAAAAACATTTTTATTTACAAAATCAAAAATTAAACTAACAGTATAGAAGCTTCAAAACGAATCATCATTTTATTTACAATTTACACTATTTATATGCAAGACGAATGCTGCGTCAGTAGGAACTTGCTTGCTGGCAGATTCTGCTGACGAGGCTTCTCGGTACTCGCGGTCTCCTTGAGATAACCGACATCTGATACGGTGGGAACCAAGGGCATCGTAACTGAAGGTGACATTGCTCGTGAGGAAGGATATAACATATATATAGATTTTAGAAAAATCAGAATGGAAAATTTTATTTTCGAAGTAAGAGCATTCAGTGGTGTTTAACTGGACCCGAAAAAAATAACAACATGTAGATTTTTTTAAAAATTTGCTATAAGGATATTGCAGATATTGGACCCAATATTCAGCGTGCAAAATTTGTTTTATAAATATACGAGGTATATCAAAAAACTAAAGTATAAAAAAAATTAACACTCTGTATCTCGAACACTGTCAGAATTGGTACTGAGGTTAAGTTAGTTTAGATCATCATATCTTAATACTAGGTATATTTTAATTTAAACACCCTGTATAACAAATAAAACTGAAAGAGATTAGCAAGAAAACAGTTTTGACAACTTATTTCACCAAACCAAATATATTTTACTCAATGAAAAGAAACAAAATACGGATATTTCAGATTAATTTGTGCCATGTTTTTGGCGGCATTTGGATTCGACGATAAACTGCATAGGTATGTGCGAGAGGTAGGCCGATATCCAGCAGTGGATGAAAAGGTGATCCGTATTAACGAATTATTTTTCTAGTTCTCTTAGAATGTTAGAATTAATAGATATTGGGATACCTGTCCGAACGCATTTTTTTTTGTAAAGTATCAGGTTTACTTAACATAATATGCAACGATATAGGCACAGCAAAACAAAGTTGTAGCTGCTATAAAAAGAGAGCAATAACGAAATGTGGCCAGAGTTAATGTCGAAGATTTTGTTCATATATCGATAAATAATTGTCGGTTACCCGGTTACCGTTCGCGTCCGTTTTACTTTTCAATTTCAATGTGTCAGGAATATTTCTAGTATTTTTATTCCACCAAAAGTTTACTTTGTGTAATACTCATGGACCTTACTACATAATCACCTACAGCGAGTGCCCTGAGTTGTGTGAACATTCACAACTTGTTATAAATTCTTCTTGAATTCGTATGTGAGCAAATATTCGTAACGACAAAATCCCAACTGTTAATAACATGGGAAATCACTTTGAGGGCATCTTTACATTCTAAGCAAAAATCAAGTAAATTTCCGGTAGGAAATTTTCAATTTCCTTTCAATAAATTAACGGCTCAAAGCCTTTGCTAGTCGTACCTATCTTTGAATGTATATAAATAGCAAGTTGGTTGTCATAAGTCAAAGGCATATAATTTTTATTAAAGCTAGAGGAAAACTTTACAAAGCAAATATTAAATTTTTCAACATGTTTCTCCAACGACTGTTATAATGTATAGAAGCAGAAGCCAAAGTAGAGCTAGTTCTTTATAACTGTTCTTTCCCAGTCTCGGTATTAAGTCTTCTCTCAAGTCCACCATATATACAATAGAGTTTCTGTTGTTCTTCTTTAAATAATTCCACAAAATTTTTACTTTTGTAAGAATATGAAACGTGATATTTTTTTATTGTTAGTACCATTTTAAAAATGTAGTATAAGTACTAAAAACCGGTGATAAACTTAATAACATTTATTAATAAACTGTAGTAGTATACTCAGTAATTTTAGTATAAAACTTGACTGAAAATGTAATTGAACTAACTTTTTGATAATCTCTCTGTATTCTAAAACATAAACTGTGTGCTTAACGTTAACATTCATTCTAGTAATAGTCCGGGATACTACCTTATAATAAAACTGACGACGGCTAAGTATTGGTCGCGTAGCTATGTTACTCCGATAAATTATTGAAAGACCATTTGAAATTGACAAATGTTGTAGCATTGATCAATAGAAATGGAAAAAAAATTGTCAGCTAGATGCTCGTTAGGGGGAAAGTCGTCAGTCGGATAATGGAAAATCTCGCGCGTCGTAGAGATATATGAACGCGTCTTCACTGACGAAAACCTTCGGTAAATTATTGTAAGACCGTTTGAAATTGACAAATGTCATAGTATTGATCAATAGAATCAGTCAGGCCATGGAAAATTCAGCACGCGCCGTACAGATATATAAGCGCGCTCACAGATTCTTGCTCCTACTGGCGGTCTTCCCCCCCTCTAGAATCGTAGCTAATTATCGTCATTATATTTCTATACATGTCCAAAACCATGTGAGAAAATTCCAATCGGCATAAAATAAATTTATGTTATTTATTTTTCTTACAAGTTCACACGCTCAGCTGACGTATTTTCCCCCCTTCATCGGGCAACTGACTACTTTTTTTTTATAATAATTCATGTTAATAATACGTAAATAAATTTCACGCGGCATAAAATAACTTTACGAAATATTTTTTTTGACAAGTTCCTCAGCATCCCACGCTAACACCCACCGCTACTGATCCAACCGACGGCCGATGTCGGTATATGCAAGATAGCAGCAATGCTCAGTATTAAATTCAGCCGACATAAAATAACTAGTAAAAAAAGCCTCCCGAACTATAAATATATGTCTTAAAAAATTGCATCAATAAATCCAAAAAAAATTAAATATCTCAAATAGAGACTTCCCATATATGTTTTTCAAATATACGGATAAATCTTCAGAACTAGGTATAGGAACAAAGGATTGAATTATAGTTTTACTTCTCAATAAGTTAACCTATGCCCAAGAAAACAATTAATAAAAAAAAAATATATATATATATATATATATATATATATATATATATATATATATATATATATATATATATTTCTGATATACAGGATGTTAAAATTGTAAGAAAAAAATGTTTTGTTTTAATAACTTTCATATCACTGTAGATATTTCTATGAAATTTCCTGTTGTAAAAGATTTTTTTAATTTCTGCTAGTTTCGTCCAATCGGCATTTGGAATTAATATTTTTGAAGAAAAAAATAGTACGCCACTACTTTTTCTAAACATGAACATTATTTTTGAAATTTTTGAAAAAAAATGACGCATGGCGAAATCGCTAAAATCCGATATGATGTTTTGTATATAAAATTCGCGATTTCTAAGTTGATATTTTGTACTGTATAAGAACTTCCTAAAAGAAACAACTTTTTTTAATAAACTCAAAATTAAGCGAGATACTTACATATTTCTGTTCAGTGACGGCCCGTCAGGGGCGGCATGGTCGGCCGGCCGTACCAGAAAATATACAGGGAGAATTCTCTAAAAAAGGAAATATTTTTCAAAAATAATTTTGTAAACATCCTAAAAACGCACAAAACCAAAATCTAGTTTATTAATTCCTGGGCACATAGCAAAATAGGTCATGACTAATAATGGTTAATGCAATTTTCACTCCATGTTACATATTTAAATGTGGTGATGAAATAAGTGCAAGTGAATATTTTAAAATATAATTTGCAATTTGTTTTTTTAGAAGTCGGCCGGCCGCATCGTGGTTCTTGCTAGACAATATGCTTTTTTGGTTATATATGTAGCTTTCACTTGGTTTAGCACCTATTTTATTTTCCTCTTGAGGCAAGATACTAGAGCGTTTTATTAACATTTTTTTCCTATTTATTAAATTTATACTCTAGCCTAGATCTGCCATATATAGGTTTGTACCTACTTAATTAGCATTGAAAAAATATACGGAAAAAAATAAAAGACTAGTATTTGACCATATTTGGACGAGGCACCAATTAACACCGCATTGGCCTCACGGGCGAAGCGAAACCTTTCTGGGTGGGGGTTAAATCAAAAAAAGTTTGTTAATATATTTTATTATAAATGATATGAGAACAACATAAATATCTTTATTTGTTATCATACTTGTTGTGGCATAAGTGAAAAAAATCAGCCTCTAATAAATAGTTATAGAATAACGTCCAATTTTTTTCCTGCAGCAAATTTATTAATTACATTATTTATATTTACATCAATGCTCTATTTCCAGATAAAAATATGTAAATTACACATGATGCTTGACCGGTATAGGCGCAGGGGGGGGTAATTACCTCATTACCCCTTACGGTAAAACCGCCCTTGATTGAAATTTTAGAATACGAGCCGTCACTGTTTCTGTTAGAATGTTAGTAAGAAAAGTGCAATATCTAGTGCCGAAGTTAATAGTATGTTCGAAGTTGGCACAATTTTCTCCTACGCAATGTTGTGCGCGTCGTTATTGTTGCTGCAGACTGTTCTATGCACCCAATCATCCTTTGTGTTTACCGGCGTTTTAAAAAACTCTTCATGTAACCCCATAAAAAGAAATGACATGGAGTGAGATCTGGTGTTTGAGGCGGCCACGCAACTGGCCCATTTCGACTAATCCTTCTGTTGGAGAAAGTAGCATCTAAGAATTCTCACTAAGAAGAGAAGTGTCCCATCTTGCAAAAGCCACATGTTTTACCAGATATATATAGAGATTAGGCAGATGATTTTGCAAAAAGTGAAGATAGTTTTCACCCGTTAAGCAAGTATTACATTCACAATGTGTGCCCATATATTTTCGGAAAATCTGTGTTGAAAATTTGATCTTTGAATAGCATGGGGATTATCAATAGCGCAAACATCATTATTGCGGTAATTATTGATCCCATTTAGAGTAAATAATGCCCCAACTACAGAAACAATTCTTGGAGTAAAATTTTGCTCACTTGCTTTTGTAGGAGCTATTTACAAAACTCGACTCTGCGAGGATGGTCTTCAGGTAGTAGCGCTTGCACACGTTGAACGTAAAATAGATAAAGCTGATTTTCCCTCAGTGTTGTCCATACCTTTGCTTGACTTAATTCGACCTCGTGTGCAACATCGCCAGTACTTCTTGATGGTTCTTCATCTATAATATTTAAATGTTCTGTATATTGGAAACGAAGCATTTTAGAACATAATTTTATTTGAAAGATTTGTTTGTTTTCTCGACTTCTATGTTAAAAAAAACATCAGGTTTCTATGCGACAATTTATTTTGTTGCTAATATTATTTAATATCTTGTAATTATGTAGTATTTTATAGTTAGAAAGAAACTGCGTGGTATTACACCCAAGTCTCCAAATGGGTTTTCCAGACTTAAGAGCAGACAGAATATAATATTTAAAGCGGGAGAATGCGAGTCGGAAGGACATTAATTGATTTCTGGGTTTTTACGTGGACCTTCTTTTTAGATAAATGTTAAAAGGTAGAACTCCTTCGTGCAAACCAATCCTAGGCCGAATTAGTGAATTGTATTACTTAGGGAGCAATGATTGATTGAGATTTGCGTCTAGATTACCAATTCTGGATCCTGTATAATAATTAAAAAGTAAAGTAAATTAAACAGTTTGTTAGAAATTTCAGGAATGGAAAACAGGTTAATCCATATAACATGCAGTATTAACTAAAAAAAATGGTAAATTCCTTTACCCGGAACTTCCCTTGTTATGAATTATTACTTTTATTGGGAAGAGTGAAGTGTGATCCAAGTTAGTTCAGTACATAGTCACAGTATATATATGTGTTACAAACGTGTCTTCATTTTTATTAGGCGCCATTTTGTCCATCGTATTGGATTCCTACCAATATGTTTACCATTTCCTTTCTACCGATGCCACACTTGACTTTTGAGCATAATTTAAAATAAATTCGATAAGTATCCCATATTCACATTTAATTTTTCTGCAAAATTTAAAATCAATTGAACAAGATTGTTTTGCGTTGATTTTTTAAAAATTTTATTTGGCCGTCATTTTGTTTCGCCATCTTAAATTGAAACCCATATTATCAATCTTTACCTACTCGGTTGGTGCGCAGATATCCCAGATATTAAGTTTCTGAATGATTTTCATTAACGATCCTCTTGTTGTTATGTTTGAGTGGTGTATTATTTGACGTTAGGATCCAGTAAAAAAAACAAAGGCCCTTTTTTAAATTGCCGAGGTTTCGCAAATTTACTGTTGCATCGTCAGGACGCAGATTTTATATCCTGCATGAAACTCATATTAGTCTTTACCTACTCCATTGGTCCGCAGATACTTCCTAACTCCAAATAATACACCACTCTAACAACAAGAAGATCGTTAACAAAAACCATTTAGATATTTGATATCTGCGAACCAACGGAGTAGGTAAAGACTGATAATACGGGTATCTTACTTATATATATATATATATATATATATATATATATATATATATATATATATATATATATATATATCCGTTTCCCATGACCTTCCACGTGCCTCCAGAATGTCGCCACATATTATCACACAGTTGCGTCATTCACAGAAACCAACATCAGCAGTTTCCAAGAATTGCGACAGTACGCTCAAACACCGTCAGCAGTCTCCATGGAAGCCAGCGGATGCTTGCCGGTTTCCCACGTACCTCAGCAAGATTTTTAATATAAATAGACTATGTAGATTTTATTAAGGACAGTATAATATTATTCTTTTAAGTTGTAACAATAATTAATGTCCATTTGATTTTCAAAGTTGTGAACATATTGTTTTATTTTATTTTAATAAAAAGTGTTTTTTTAAAAAGTGAATTTTTCAAATAGTGAGATAACATATATATATGTATATATATATATATATATATATATATATATATATGTATATATATATATATATATATATATATATATATATATATATACGTTTTTAACCTATAGAGTTATTTTTTTAATTTCATATTTTGAGGCGTCAGTTTTTATTTACCTCGTAAGAGGGAAGTATTATATATAATCGTGATAAATTCTGTCTGTGGGTCTGTCGTTCTATCTGTATGCGGCATTGCTCAAAAACTACTAATGCGATTGACTTTAAATTTTGATAAAAAATCAAGTCACATGGCGGAACAAAATGGGGTCCTTACAAAATGTTAAAAAATATTCATTAAAAAAACTACTTATCGAATCGACTTTAAAATTTGGGCAAAAATAAAGTGTGATATATAAATTGTGTATTGTACGAGGGAATCTGTGGAGAAAAATTTTTGTTATAACCATGAGATTCTTTTAAATGTTGTTCTTTCGTATGGTACATATTGTTACTATTGAATTATTAGAGGATTTTGAAATTTATGTTGTCCCGTTAAAGTAGGTTTTCTGTAAACAGAAGTCTTAACACGGTCATTATTTCTTCTAACAAGAACTCGAGAAAGGTAAAAACGAATCCTGCTCGGAGTCCATAGTAAACTTTATAGATGGGCATATATTATTTGCAAGAATTTAGCCGTCAGATCATGAATTTTATCAAAACCTTTTTGAATTGATTTAAAATGTCATTTAATTTATTTTACATTTTTATAGGAATTTTTGTGTCAAGGCTTTAACGGTGATAATAATTTGATTCACAAATTAGTATTATAATATTCGTTTATTTGACTATGTAAATTATAGCAAATAAACGCTAAAACCATGAAAAGTAATTAATAAAAGAAAACATAAAAGTATTCCCGCGTGATGATTTGAACTGTAGAAATATAGACTTTGAACCGAAGAACTAAAATAAAAAATCTCGTTCATCGTAATTTCACGTTAGGGGAATATCCGAAAAAAATTAGTTAGACAAAACTGCCGAAATCAAAACAGAATTTAAATCTGGAAATAACATAAACCGATTTGCTGATTAAAACTAACACCGAATATACTTCGAATAGACGGTCTATCAAGCGGTTACAGAAAGTCGCCAAAGTCCTTCATATCACCATATCACTGTTTTATCATATTGTCCTATACTGGCAACACTGGCCGTGATATTGAGTAGAGCTCGGCAGAAATCTCTCGATAGATCTCAAATGGCAAAGTTGGGATCCGTTTAGATGGTATTTTATTTTCCATTAGATTGTCCAATCCAGACGAAACAGAGTTAAGGAGACGAAGAATTTTGTTTATCAAATCCCTTGTGAGTATCGTGAATCCCATATAGGTAAGACCAAGGGACCTCTCGATGTGAGAATTAAAGAACAACCTAAATATACTTGCATCGAGAGGTTTTTATACTAAACTTGACGATTTTTTCATAGCCTGGAAATTAATTACGAAAAAAAAACATATTTTTCAAATAACTCCTCAAAATGAGTTATGGATGACTCTGATATAAAAATAATAATGTGTTGGTACAAATTTAAATATTTCTGTTCGTGGCGTAGCTAAAAAATTACTTATCCAATTGACTTCAAAGTTTGGTCAAAAATTGAGGGTCATATAAGAATGACCTGGTAACATTTTGGTAAAAATGCAATATGGTGAAACAAAATGGCGGCCTACTGAAATGTTAAAAAAATTATTATTAAAAAACTACTCATCCAATTTATCTCCAATTTTGCAAAAACGTCAATCATTATGTTGGAATCAAGTGGTAAAATTTTGGTACAAATCCAAGACGGCGGAACAAAATGACGGCTTAATAAAATATTTAAAAATTCAGCCTGAAAAACTGCTTAATGATTTGATTTCAAATTGTGTGCCATAACTAATTGTAGTATAAGGGTCAAGTAGTAAAATAGTGGTACTTATTCAAGTTGGACGAACAAAATGGCGGCCAAATAAAACGTTTGTAATACGCGAAAAAATCACTCTCTCAGGTTTTACACATCTTTAGTTTTTAGCATCGCTAGATGCCAAAAAATATTTTTCATCTATTCCGTCGGTCCGTCTGTCGGTCTGTCTGTCTGTCTATCTGATTTACTTCAAACTTTGGTCAAAAATTAAGGGCCATATGGGAATGACTTGGTAACATGTTGGTAAAAATACAATATGGCGAATCAAAATAGCAGCATAGTGAAATCTTAAAAAAAATATGATTAAAAAACTGCTCATCTAATTTATTTCAAATTTTGAAAACATCAAGTATTATGTTGGAATCAACTGGTAATATTTTGGTATACGAATCCAACATGGCGAAGAAAATGGCGGCTTAATAAAATATTTAAAAATTCAGCCTGAAAAACTGCTTAATGATTTGATTTCAAATTGTGTGTCATAACTAATTGTGGTATAGGGATCAACTAGTAAAATTCTGGTACAAATTCAAGGTGGCCGAATAAAATGGTGGCCAAATAAATAGTATGTAATCGTGAAAAAATCACCCTCAAATTAAGGGTCATATGGGTATGACCTGGTAATATTTTGGTAAAAATCCAAAATGGTGGCTTAGTGAAATGTTAAAAAAATTATTATGGAAAAACTGCTTATCCAATTTATTTTAAATTTTGCATAAACATTAAGTATCAACTGGTAACACTTTTGTACTAAACCAAGATGGCGGAACAAAATGGCAGTATAATAAAATATTTAAAAATTCATCCTGAAAAAACTGCTTAATGGATTGATTTCAAATTGTGTGCCATAACTAATTGTGGTATAGGGCTCAATTAGTAAATCTGTGTTACTAATTCAAGATGGCGGAACAAGATAGCGGCCAATTTTTGTAATCGTGAAGAAAATCACCCACTCAGGATTTACATATCTTCATGTTTTAGCGTTGGTTAGAGTGGTGTATTATTTGGGGTTAAGATCCAGTAAAAAACAAGTATTTTTTTAAATTGTCGACGTTTTGCAACTTTATTATTGCATCCTCAGGACACATAAATCTTATATCCTGCTTGAAACCCATATTATCAGTACTTTTACTCCGTTGCTCCGCATATATTACCCACATATTAAGTTTCTAAATAATTCTCGTTAATAATCATTTTGTTGTTATATTAGAGTGGTGTATTATTTGGGGTTAGGATCCAGTAAAAAAACAAAAGACTGTTTTTAAATAGTCGACGTTTGGCAACTTTATTGTTGCATTTTAATATTAAAATTCTAAATGGTTTTCGTTAACGACCCTCTTGTTCTTATGTATATATATATATATATATATATATATATATATATATATATATATATATATATATATATATATATATATATATATATATATATATATATATATATATATATATATATATATATATATATATATATATATATATATATATATATATATATATATATATATATATATATATATATATATATATATATATATATATATATATATATATATATATATATATATATATATATATATATATATATATATATATATATATATATATATATATATATATATATATATATATATATATATATATATATATATATATATATATATATATATATATATATATATATATATATATATATATATATATATATATATATATATATATATATATATATATCTTTATATGTATATATATGTATATATATATATATCTTTATATGTTTATATGACTCCATAAATTTAAAAGATGTTTACCTGGTTTCCTCTATCATTTTCCCTTATCTCTTATCGGTGCAAGTAATCTACGTTAATAGAATATCACAACTGTGAGGAAACTATAACTTAATAGGTGTACTTAAAAGTGCTACATGTTCTTTTTTCTTAAATTATTTATTATAAGTGTTTTTCCTTCTTTTGACCATCGTCATATATGAATAAATGGTTCTATAATTGCAAATAAATAATATATTTTTTACTATGCAATATATTATTTATATACAAAAATACTGGAATTTACAGAACACAAAGCCCAACTCAATGTTTTTTTTGTGTTTTGGTTCTTAAAAATGGAATGCTTTAGATAATTTCCTTTACCCGGACCTTCCCTCGTTATGAATCTTTCCTTTTGTTAGAAATAGTGAAGTGTGACCTAATTTAGTTCGGTACATAGCCATTTAGTAACAAATATGTATAGTATATTTACAAACATTTTTATTGGACGTCGTTTAGGATTCCTACTAAAATTTTACCAGTTTTTACAAATTTAATAAGTAGTTTTTACAGTGACACACATCGCCATATGGTTCCGTCACGTTGAATTCGTACCAGTTTACTCCTATTGATTTTTTAAAATTTTATTTGGCCGCCATTTTGTTTCGCCATCTTGAATTCGTCGCACAACTTTACCAGTTTACCTTTATGTCACACTTAATGCTTAATAATTTACAAATACATATAAAAAATTGAAAACTGATCCAACTAATGTTTTTCAATATAAAAATAATACGTTCATAAAAAAGCTTACAAACAAAAAGTTTATTACGGATATACGAGCTAAAAATCTAACTATTCGCAATGCAGTTGCACCTAAAATATACGGAGTGCCTAAATTACATAAAGCAAACATACCACTATCAAATTGTTTATCTAATATCATAGGGAAAAACAGTTATATAATAGGACTCTTTCACTTTTAAGCAATTTATAGACTCAGTAAAACTACCACCAAATTATAAACTTATATCTTTATACGTAACTTCTTTATATACGAATATACCTAACGAACTCGTAACAAAAGCAGTAAAAGAAAAATGGAATGAGCTAGAAAAATTTACAACTTTAAATTACAACGAATTTCTAGATGCCTTAAATATGGTGACCATAAATAATTATTTCCAATACAAAAACGAGTATTACCAGCAGTTGGACGGCTGTGCTACGGGCTCACCAATTTCTTCCACAGTTGCGCAAATAGTCATGGAGTATTTAGAAGAAATAGTCCTTGAAGTATTGGATTTTAATATAACTTTTTTCAAAAGGTACGTCGATGATTGCCCAGCTGCAATTCCAGAAAATAAAATAGATAATTTATTACGTGCCTTTAATAGCTACAATTCAAAACTTCAATTCACCTAGGAAGTAGCAAAATAAATTTTCTAGATTTAACTATAATTACACACAATTTCAAAATAGTTTAAAAACAAAACGGTTTACAAAAGAAACCTGGTCAGGACGCTACCTTAACTTTAACTCCCACCACCCTAATAATCAGAAGAGAAGTGTTGTAATCGGGCTAACCGATCGTGCCATATCATTAACATCACCTGACTATCTCTCCCAAAATTTTCCGGAAAAATTTATTAAAAAAAATAATTAAACAGAGGACTCATAAATATTATAATAAAGGAAATCAAAACAACCTTTTAATACAGGACAACACAACAAAAAAATATTTTGCAATGCCTTAAATAAAACCAATTGTCAGAAAAAATAAAATATATTTTAGCAACACACAATATAATAGTGTGTCACAAAGCACAAAATTTAGTAGGTTCTTTTTTCACTCGTTTAAAAAGTAAAGTCATAAAAAATCAAATTTGGTATAATCCATACCTTGCTTAAATTGTCCAATGGAATATAAAGGCATCACAACGCAACTCTTAAAAAACAGGTTAAAGGGACACAAGAACACGAAAAATGCGTCAACAGCTCCATACAAACACGAGCAAACAGCCAAACATGAATTTGATTATGCCAATACAAAAATATTAGATACAGATCAAAGGTATCAAAAACTCGTTTTCAAGGAAATGCTTCATATAAAAAGGGAGAAATATGCTGTAAATGACAAGCAAGACGTTAAAAATTTAAGTCAAATTTATTATAATTTAATCCATGGAAAATAACAAAATGTATAGGGGCATAGTATCACAAATATTTTATTAATTTTCCAATACATTCCAAACCGTTATCTTGAATTATTGATTCTACTTATAGATTAAATTAATAAAAAAGCAACAAAAAAACATATATTTTTTAGGAGTCGCCAAGAGAGCACCCAAGTATACATATAAAGATATATACGCATAATGTAATAACAATTTCCGGGGTACGTACTAAATTTTCCAATTTGTCTTTTTTCTTTTTTTTGCGTTTATTTTTACTTGTATATAACTAAATTTTCTGACTAAGAATGTATTAATGTACATGTTCCACCAAATATTTTGAAAACCTGTGTATTTTAAATATTACATTTTTTAAATACTTGTAGGTTGCCACGAAAAATAATTAAACAAACTTTTGAAAAAGTCTGCTAGGACGGGCGAAACGTCAATAAGATAGCATAGCTTCATTTCACCGAAAAAAACCTATACCCAAACAAATATATATATATATATATATATATATATATATATATATATATATATATATATATATATATATATATATACATATATATATATATATATATATATATATATATATATATATATTACTGTTTTAATTTTCTTTATTTAAGGTCGTTGCAAAAACTCGACAGATATGTTTTAAATCCAAAATACATAGTGAAGTCCGATAACGTTTCGACCGCACATAGGTCTTTTTCAAATCTCAAAACGTAAAATTATTTAAAAAAATACAAATTGCCACATTTTCACGTACATACATGTGTACTAGAATAACTAGCTGTGATGTTTAACATAATATATATATATATATATATATATATATATATATATATATATATATACGTATATATACAGGGTGGTGCAACCAAGATGGGGTAGACGATTTTGGGCAAACGGAGAGGAATTTGAAAACACATTTTTGGG
This sequence comes from Kuschelorhynchus macadamiae, assembly GCA_030620095.1. Classification (NCBI taxonomy): domain Eukaryota; kingdom Metazoa; phylum Arthropoda; class Insecta; order Coleoptera; family Curculionidae; genus Kuschelorhynchus; species Kuschelorhynchus macadamiae. Next base: position 442,787 of record JAUTXW010002697.1, on the reverse strand, counting down.
ATATGATTGATAGTCAAGAACGCTGTGTTTTAAAATTATACCCATTATACAGGGTGGTCTGAAAAGTTCGTGGTGAACCAAACTTGTGTTTTTTTAAATGGGACACCCGGTATATTATTATTTTAGTTGATTCTCCTATTCGTTACGATCATTTTGATATGAGGTTTGTTGGGTCTAAAATTTATACCAAGGGAATGGGACGAGGTTAAAGTGGAAAAAAGGGTTATATCCGGCCATTTTTTGAAAACAATTGAAGCAGGTATGGAAAAACCAAATATTCTATAAAATGTATTGTATCTAGGATTACAATAATCGCTTGTAAGTCGTTCAAAATTATTTACTGTTATACAGGGTGGTCAAGTTTTGCAAATTTACCTTGGATTGAATTTTTTTAAATGGAACACCCCATATATTTTACTGTCATATTAAAGATAACATCGCCAGCTTTCAGAAAATACCCTATTTAATATCTTTCTAACCAACAGTTTTTTAGTAAATTAACCGTGAAACCAAAATTTACTCATTCTAACAGAAACGGTATTATTTACGTTGCTTAAATTGACTACCTATAATATAAGGAGGCCATGATATAATCATAAATGAAAAGAAAGATTGACGTTCTTGTCAAAACCGCAAAGTGTCAGAGAATTGGCATCAATTACCATTGTTTTTTGACGATAAGCCGAGAAATTGTTAAGTAACAATGAGTTTGAGTACTCCAGAGTTGATAAACATGACTTTTATGTTGGGCAAGTGTCAAAAAAACCCTTTATTAGCAAGCAGGGTTTATGCGGTACGATATCCCGATGCCGAAAAAAAACCAAGACCTGAAGCTTTTGCAAGTTTATTAGAGAGGTTTCAAGAAACAGGCAATGTTGCTTTTAAGAAACGTAAAGTAATTAATAAACCAGTTACCAATGAAGATAATGCTTTGACAGTGTTATTAACAGTGCAAGAAAATCCACACACAAGTACCAGGGAAATTGAGAGAGCTACTGATATTGAACGAACTAGTATTAAACGGATTCTGAAACAACATAAATATCATGCCTACCACATTGAATTACACCAAGAACTGTATGATCGCGATTACGTCCAACGACAAGAGTTTTCAATTTGGTTTTTAAATACAATTTGGGATAATCCAGGTTTTGTAGATAGGGTGCTGTTTTCAGATGAAGCAACTTTTAAAAGCAACGGCTTGGTTAACAAACATAATATGCACTATTATTCAACCGAAAATCCACATTGGATTCGTCAGGTGGACCATCAAAATAAATGGTCAATTAATGTTTAGGGAGGTATAATTGGCTCTCATGTTATAGGACCATATTTCTTTGAAGAGCATTTAACGGGAGAAGTCTATTTAAATTTTTTGAGAAATGAGTTGCCCGTATTGCTCGAAGACTTACCTTTAATGTTAAGAGATTCCTTATGGTTCCAACATGATGGAGCACCCCCGTATTACCATAGGCATGTAAGACATTTTCTCAATAATTGGAAAGGAGAGCATTGGATTGGGCGAGGTGGACCAGTTAAGTGGCCTGCGAGGTCACCCGATTTAACGCCACTAAATTTCTTTTTATGGGAACATGTTAAAGAAGAAGTTTATAAAGAGGTTCCAACCACAGTGGAAGATATGAAGTTGAGAATAATAAGCAGTTTTCGCAACATTTCAGACCTGACTTTGAGAAAAGTGAAACTTTCATTTATGGATAGACTCGAAATGTGCCTTCAGCAAAACGGTGGTTTAGTTGAACATCTTTTATAAGTTTTAATTACATTGTTTTTGTTGATTTATATTAAATTTATTTTTTTGTTAAAAAAGATCTGTTATTAATACTGTCAAAGCATTATCTTCATTGGTAACTGGTTCATTAATTACTTTACGTTTTTTTGAAAGCAACATTTCCTGTTTCTTGAAATCTCTATGATAAACTTGCAAAAGCTTCTATCTTGTTTTTATTTCGGCATCGCATCATCAAAGAACAATATTTATTTATTTACTGATGACAATATTCTGACACTTTGCTGTTTTGACAGGACTGTCAATCTTTTGTTCAATTTATGATGATAGCATGGCCTCCTAATATTAAATTATCAATTTTAACAACGTGAATTCAGAGTAATTCGTGTTAAAATGAAGAAATTTTGATTTCACAGCTAATTTACTGAAAAATTTTTGGACAGAAAGGTATCAAATATGGTATTTTCTGAAAGCTAGTAATGTTATCTTTAACATGAAAGTAAAATATACAGGGTGTTCCATTTAAAAAAATTCAATCCAAGGTAAATTTGCAAAACTTGACCACCCTGTATAACAGTGGATAATTTTGAACGACTTACAAGCGATTATTGTAGTCCTAGATACAATACATTTTATAGAATATTTGGTTTTTCGATACCTGCTTCAATTGTTTTCAAAAAATGGTCGGAGTATAACCCTTTTTTCCACTTTAACCTCGTCCCATTCCCTTGGTATAAATTTTAGACCCAACTAACCTTATATCAAAATAATCGCAACGAATAGGAGAATCAACTAAAATAATAATATACCGGTATCCTATTTAAAAAAACACAAGTTTGGTTCACCACGAACTTTTCAGACCACCCTGTATAATGGGTATAATTTTAAAACACAGCGTTCTTGACTATCAATCATATCCCAAAAATGTTTTTTCAAATTCCTCTCCGTTTGCCCACAATCGTCCACCCCATCTTGGTTGCACCACCCAGTATATATGTATATATATATATATATATATATATATATATATATATATATATATATATATATATATATATATATTATGTTAAACATCACAGCTAGTTATTCTAGTACACATGTATGTACGTGAAAATGTGGCAATTTGTAATTTTTTAAATAATTTTACGTTTTGAGATTTGAAAAAGACCTATGTGCGGTCGAAACGTTATCGGACTTCACTATGTATTTTGCCAATTATATGATTTAAAACATATCTGCCGAGTTTTTGCAACGACCTTAAATAAAGAAAATTAAAACAGTATATATATATATATATATATATATATATATATATATATATATATATATATATATATATATATATATATATATATATATATATATATATATATATATATATATATATATATATATATATATATATATATATATATATATATATATATATATATATATATATATATATATATATATATATATATATATATATATATATATATAAATATATATATATATATATATATATATATATATATATATATATATATATATATATATATATATATATATATATATATATATATATATATGACCATACTCCTAAAAAATACGTTTTTTTGTTGCTTTTTTATTAATTTAATCTATAAGTAGAATCAGTAATTCAAGATAACGGTTTGGAATGTATTGGAAAATTAATAAAATATTTGTGATACCATGCCCGTATACATTTTGTTATTTTCCATGGATTAAATTATAATAAATTTGACTTAAATTTTTAACGTCTTGCTTGTCATTTACAGGATATTTTTCCCTTTTTATATGAAGCATTTCCTTGAAAACGAGTTTTTGATACCTTTGATCTGTATCTAATATTTTTGTATTGGCATAATCAAATTCATGTTTGGCTGTTTGCTCGTGTTTGTGTGGAGCTGTTGACGCATTTTTCGTGTTCTTGTGTCCCTTTAACCTGTTTTCCAAGAGTTGCGTTGTCATGCCTATATATTCCATTGGACAATTTAAGCAAGATATGGAATATACCAAATTTGATTTTTTTTTTTATGACTTTACTTTTTAAACGAGTGAAAAAAGAACCTACGATATTTTGTGCTTTGTGACACACTATTATATTGTGTGTTGCTAAAATATATTTTATTTTTTCTGACAATTGGTTTTATTTAAGGCATTGTAAAATATTTTTTTGTTGTGTTGTCCTGTTTTAAAAGGTTGTTTTGATTTCCTTTATTATAATATTTATGAGTCCTCTGTTTAATTATTTTTTTAATAAATTTTTCCGGAAAATTTCGGGAGAGATAGACAGGTGATGTTAATGATATGGCTCGATCGGTTAGCCCGATTACAACACTTCTCTTCTGATTATTAGGGTGGTGGGAGTTAAAGTTAAGGTAGCGTCCTGACCAGGTTTCTTTTGTAAACCATTTTGTTTTAAACTATTTTGAAATTGTGTAATTATAGTTAAATCTAGAAAATTTATTTTGTTATCTTTTACTACTTCCTAGATGAATTGAAGTTTTGAATTGTAGCTATTAAAGGCACGTAATAAATTATCTATTTTATTTTCTGGAACTGCAGCTGGGCAATCATCGACGTACCTTTTGAAAAAAGTTATGTTAAAATCCAATACTTCAAGGACTATTTCTTCTAAATACTCGATGACTATTTGCGCAACTGTGGAAGAAATTGGTGAGCCCGTAGCACAGCCGTCCAACTGCTGGTAATACTCGTATTTGTATTGGAAATAATTATTTATGGTCACCATATTTAACGCATCTAGAAATTCGTTGTAATTTAAAGTTGTAAATTTTTCTAGCTCATTCCATTTTTCTTTTACTGCTTTTGTTACGAGTTCGTTAGGTATATTCGTATATAAAGAAGTTACGTATAAAGATATAAGTTTATAATTTGGTGGTAGTTTTACTGAGTCTATAAATTGCTTAAAAGTGAAAGAGTCCTTTATATAATAACTGTTTTTCCCTGTGATATTAGATAAACAATTTGATATATATTTTGAAAGGTTGTAAAAAGGCGATTGAACACATGATACTATTGGTCTTAGTGGTATGTTTGCTTTATGTAATTTAGGCAGTCCCTATATTTTAGGTGCAACTGCATTGCGAATAGTTAGATTTTTAGCTCGTATATCCGTAATAAAGTTTTTGTTTGTAAGCTTTTTTATAAAAGTATTATTTTTATATTGAAAAACATTAGTTAGATCAGTTTTCAATTTTTTATATGTATTTGTAAATTATTAAGCATTAAGTGTAACATAAAGGTAAACTGGTAAAGTTGTGCGACGAATTCAAGATGGCAAAACAAAATGGCGGCCAAATAAAATTTTAAAAAATCAATAGGGGTATATATATATATATATATATATATATATATATATATATATATATGTATATATACAATTCTACAAAAGGTCCTAGAACTAGATATAACTTTTATTACCTCACTGAAAAACTGAGTTAATTTCCTATCAGTTTGGTTCTAAACTTATTGTTATGGGGAAAGGGCGTACAGAACCTTTTCTCCCCCTTTAGTGACGCCCTTGAAAATTTCTTTTCTGTGGTTGCACACAATTCACATGATATCTGCGGTGTGATAGATCGATGTGTGCCCCTGAGAGAAACTTCATTAGTCTAGCGAATAGTCCAAATGATCAGCTTCGGTTTAGCCTTCAGAGAATCAATGAAACTGCAGTTTCAATTTTTTGAATTATTCCTTATAAAGATTTAGCAGAATTGCTAGAAGACGTGACCATAGCTACTAGAATGAACTTGCGGTAACAGCATGATGGTTTTCCCGCCCATTTTAATAGTGTAGTGATGTCCAGAAATATCTCGACCAGCATCGTTAGACTGGATTTTCTTTGTCGGCTAGGTTTCCGGATTTAACTCGTTTGAATTTATTGATTTATGGGGAATAAGTTTGGTTTATAAAAATCGACCAACGACCCTAGAAAAGATCATTGAGAGGATCAGAATTGCCATAAACAGTATATCATAGGCAAAAATTTAAACTGCTGTTTGTGGTGACTCTCTGAAGACTAAATCGATGCTTCCTAAATGATGGAAAGCATTTCAAAAATTAAAATTTTTAGTTTTCATTATTATCTGGTTACCTTTTTGTTGTTTACTTGTTTTTCGCGTTACTTTTACTGTTATATTGTTGTTTTTTTGGCTTGTTGGCCTCGAACATCGGGACTGACAGAGTTTGAGCCAGCTCCAAGTCTAGATAAAGTGTGAAGGGAGGAAAGCCAAAAATAACAAATAATATTGCATTATTGTTATTTATAAATAATTACATTAAGCTTCAAATAATAATCTGTCCAGTAGTCAAAAATAATACTGTTTTCACAGTTCGTTCGACTACACCTAATAAGTTGTTTCATACCATTTTACGAGGATATTGGAGCAACTCTAAAACGCATCGACTTTTCAAGGTCTTATTTTTCAATCTACAAAAAAGTTCTTTTCGTTAAGATTATTTTCTTATTTTATTTCTTCGGTTTCAAAAAAATTTGTTTTTGCTTAACCTATATATTAACGAAAAACAACATATTTGTACTGCAGTTATTTCGTCTGGAGTTATTTCTTCGTCGAAAAATAAGACATTGAAAATTCGATACTTTTTTAAGGGCAGCCGCCATATCTTGTATTTGGCAGATCTTTTGGCTCCTTTGCTAGAGTAATGAGGTTTCTCTTAGAGGACCACATCGAACGGTCACATCTGATCATTCGATTTATGTGAGCAGCAGAATCGAGATTTTCCAGGGCGTCACTAAACGGAAGGTGGTAGTGCCCCGCCTTCCAATTATAGTACGCAACTGGCTAGATTGTGATTAGGTTGGCAAATTTCGTGACAAAATTGCTAATAAGCAGAACCAGCATCTATACCAAAATTACTGTAATACAAAAAGCTTGACTTTTTTTGTCAGCTATATGTTTCCCCTCACATTAGAAACTAATAAAGATATCGATGTGCGGTTTTCGCCAAAACTTCGGTCTTTTATTACTCTTGCTCTCTAACGTATGAGAAGTATAATCTTTTCAATTTAAAAATTGAAATGAAAAAACTAATCGCTACAAACAGCGCTATCTAACCAATTTACGAAAAACTAGGAGTTGTCACTCGATGCTAAAACAGCTTGAAATTCCCTTTTAAATAAGCCTAAGCTCACTCAATTTGGATAAAGGGTTCAGACGAGGGGTGTTTCACGCTAGGCAGTGGTGTACATTTTGTGAGAAGTGGAACCGCAGTGGCGGCAATATCGGCAATATTTTCAGTATTGAGCAGTAATAGGCAGTTTTTTATAAAATTGGGCAGTGCGTGGCAGTGTTAGATAAAACCTGGGCAATAACAGCAATTTTGGCAGTATTTAGGCAGTGATTGAGCAGTGGTCAGTGAAGACAGTGTCACTCCCAACACGTCTCATAACACGTGACAATCTTGCGCCCAATCAGAAAGCTCAATTATTAGCCTTGTGATGATGCTTCTGCCGGATTGTGCGTTGCGTCGGGTGGCTACGCGACTTAGAAGATGTTACATGACATCATAAAAAATAACCTATTTATAAAGTAGACACAAAATTCACAATTCTAGACTTAAGCACAAAATTCACAATTCTAGACATAAGCAATGATTTTTTAGATGATGTTTATTATTTTCCTCTGTATCGAAAGCTAAAAAAAAACCTCGAAATATACAGTAGGATTCAAAATTAATGGCTATAAAGAAAATTTTAAACGTTAGCACTAATTTTTATGTGATGATATAAACTCAAGGAAATAATTACGGGATATTGATATTTTATGTCTGTATTTAAACTTGAATGAAAAAGAACGAGTTATCCGATCTTTAAAAACTTTCATATTCCAAGTATGTATATGCTTCTACTTTTATTTTTTTGTAAATTATTCGCAAAATTGTGAGCATTATACAGGATAAATTCAAATTTAAAGATTCTGCTTGTTTTTTTTTTTCAAAGTCGCAGTGGTCTACACAAAAAGCTTTTTAGCTAACCTCTACCTTTGCATGAATAAAGCAATCTATCGTTAATGTTTATTTGTTTATTTTTGTTTTTATTGCTTCCCGTGAGAGAGATACATAGATTTTTTTAATTGCACGCGTATATGTTTTTTTTTGCATTAAGGTTGAAGTTAAGGTTACTTTAACTATACTTTATGTAAGGTTCCCATTAAAAAATAAAGAGGGTTTTTCACGTAGATTTTAATATACAGGGTTGCATAAATACAGGGTGCTCCTAAGTTTCGAGTAAATATTAAAGGAGGTGATCATTTGGATCAAAAAAAAAGTTTATATAAATATATCTCCTCAAATGCTTTATTTTCGAGATCAGGGTGTTAAACCTTTGTTTTAGTAATTCCATAAGAGTAAGAGCTATTAGATTAAGATATGGCATAACCTCAACGATGGGCATATGTATGGGTAACCATCCCTATCTTTCTTAATGAAAACGTGGTAAGCCACCGATTTTTTAAAATTTCATGAACAGTGTCGTTTAGCGCAAGTAAAAAATACACAAAAAAAGGCGTTTTAGTATTTTGTGATAATTTGGAGTTGGAATTGCTCATAGCTTTACAATATCTACTACATACCTCTATTATTTCTTGGATCGTTTTAAGAAAAAACGTTTTTATAAATATTTGTTGGTAACCAAAGATAGTAATATAATTTGTTTTTAAACCACTTGTATCACAAAGTACTGCAAGTCTTTTTCTGTGCATTTTTAATTGTTCTAAACGATAAAGCTGATAATTTTTTAAAAATCCGTGGCTACCAACTCTTTATCAAGAAAGTCACAGATGGTTACCAATACCTAAGCTTATGGTTGATAAAAACTATTTGATGCTGTTAAAATTTAGATGTTAAATACCTTTGAGGTTGTGCCAAATCTTAATCAAACAGCTTTCACTGTTATCGAATTAGGTAATAAAAATTTAATAATGTTAATACCCTGTACCTATCTCGAAAATAGGGCATGTCTAGAGCTGGAAGACCGCAACAACAATGATATAAAGATCTCTCTGGCTTGTTGCAATATAATGAAATAGATGTACGTAGCTACAATTCATCCTTAAGTAGAATGTAAGATCAGTATCTAAATATTCAACTAAAAAATGGCACTTCAAAACTAGTTAGATATTTAACACTGTGCTGGCTATTTTTTGATAATAAAGGTCATCTTTCTACAGACAGCCTTATAAGGATTTGTGTCATGAAGCATGAGCAAATACCTGATAAGCAAAATAAGGTGATAGAAAAAGAGTTAAGACAACAGTCTATAATACAAGTAATATTGTAAACAACGTAATTTTAATTAAAGAAGAATATTCTATATTCTATGACTTGACATCAAACATAATGGGTAATGGCCCTTTTCGAATTCCTAAATGTACTAGAGAAAGAATATTAAACGTTCTTGATTTACTTTTTAACATTTTAGTATTTTAAATTAAAATAAGATGTTTTAACAGTTAACTCCTTTCTTTTAATGGCAAGCCTCTATTAACTACCTTATATGAGGAATTGTATTGTTGTATTTATTCAGAATACACTACAGAATCAAGATTCTAAATGGTATACAAATTAAAAAAAAATGAAAAAAACTAAAGTATACTAGATTAAACTAAATGAGAATACTAAAACTAAACTAAAAAAGAAAACAAAAAGAGATGAACCTAGGGTAAACATAAGGTTAAAGGTAGGACTGGACTACTGAGGTAGAACGAAGGCTTATAAATAACTAACGTACAATTCATTAATGGTGAGACCATAGGAATACAAAATTCAAATTAGTGAAATAATATAAAATGAATAAAATGGGTGAATTAAAATAGAACGAATAAAACGATGAAGCTGCGCCGAATTTCAGGATTTTTTTGAGGGCAGGAGGACTAATGTTGAAGATGTCGCAGTCATTATAGAGTTTATTATGGTCATGACAGGCGGTCAATAAAATAGTTTTGGCCGTAATTGGTGCGGTGTCTTCTAACGAAGAAGAGGAAGGTATGTCGCGTACGCCGAGCTGGGACTAGAAAGCTCACCTAACCCAGCAAGGATGGATGCCATATGGTAGAGCGGTATTCAAAGTAACTCCTAACAAAACAGTTATAAAGTGATATGATGGCTCTGGTGTTGTTAAAATGTCAGGATGTCTCTTGATAAATCCTAGCATTCGAAAGGCCTTGCATACAATGAAATCGACATGCTCATTGAAGGGTAATACCCTGTCGAATACTACACTTCACCTGTACGTATTTCATATAGGGTTCGAGGATCATGAGAAGTGAATATAAGAACATCTTGCTATATTGACAGGTTTGTCTTGTACTAAAAGACAAAACGATCCAAGTCATAAAGAATTTAAAGTCATAGAAATAGAAGACAGTTGCTGTTAATAAAGCAAGATATGACTACGGTTATGAATAGGAGAAATAATATTGCATCCAATATAGGTGGATTCTTAACTGTGTCATAGTTCTCGATCTCGTCTAACTTTACACTTTATTTATTATCCATGTACAGGATGGACTTTTATATTTCGACATGCATTTTTGCAATTAATTTTTTTAGACAAAAAAAGTGTAAATACAAAACTCACAGTTCGTTTCTATATTATCTTTTACCGGTATCAAACTTTTAAAAATAAAGTTAAAAAGTTGAGTAAAAAACTTAGGTCGTATTTTTTTAAATAGAACACTCTATATCTTCTACTTATATATATATATATATATATATATATATATATATATGTATGTATATATAAATATATATATATATATATATATATATATATATATATATATATATATATATATATATATATATATATATATATATATATATATATATATATATATATATATATAGTAACAAATGCGGCTAAGAGCAACTGATTTCTGACTGCAACGGGGTAAACAATACATTTCAAAACTACAAAAATGCCCAAACTACATATAAATATACATTTTATTACCTCATTGGAAAGTTGAGCTAATTTCCTATCATTTTGGTCCTAAACTTATTGGAATATCACCCTTAATAAAGGTGGAGGGAGCTGTTGATTTGCGAAAGGTTTATCTCGCTTTTTCTTCTGAACCCTTTATTCAAATTGAATGAGCTTAGGCTTATTTAAAAGGGAATTTCAAATCGGTAAATTCGCCTTTGCTTACAACTTCCCTGGTACATAATTTAACTACGCATAGATAACACGAGTTATATGTATATATAATTATTTGGTAATAATTTTATACCAATCCTAAAAAACTCTAATTTATTTCATTTTTTTACGTTATTACCAAACAACTATATGGATACATAAAATGTGTTTTCTATGTGTAGTGGTATTCTGTGCAAGGGAAGTTGTGGCTAAAGGCGAATTTATTGATTTTTTGCGGTGTTTTCATTTAGATTTACAAAATGTGACAACATCTATTTTATAATAATTGGTGTATGACGAGAAAATTATGAAATTTTGAAGTATAAAAACCTAAGAATAAAACTATATAATTTAATAGTATGTGGAGATACTATTCCTAGAAGGTGTTTTTATTCATTTCTATAAACATTATTATCAACGCCATAATTACTATCTAATTTAAAATTTGTTTAATATATAATTTTTTTTCTTAGTGCAAAAGGAATAGTTTTTAAAACGTCTTTAACTTCTTTAAAATCTAGAAGTTTAAATAAATTAGCTGGCTTGATATGAATACCTAATTGTCCGTATTTTATCTTGTGATAAACTCTGATATTTGCCAATACCCAAGAATTGCTTTGCTTCGAATCTAAGGGTATTCAGCTGATAAAATTGCAGAGCCTTTTCCATTTAGCTATGTGGAAGCATCCTAAAAAAATAAATAGCTCTCACGAGAAGGATTAATCACATAATTTCGGGGTGGTATCACTTAATTTTCGATAACAAGTTTATTTTTCTATAACATAGATAAAACTATACAGCAATGATAATAATTAAACTAATTGCAGCTGTAGAATGACTTTTTTTAAATTTCAGATGTGTCTCTTGTAATGCCTGAAACATTAAACTGCACGAGATTTAGATCCGTGGCATGCCTTGTCTAACGCAATGTGATGGATGGACAGACAAGATGCAGCACGTGTAGTCGTTAACTGAAGCCACGCAAACTAGAATACACTGGCTCGTTAAAGAAAATTTGTGCTCACCATGATATCGCTTTTCGGACAAGGCTATAGCATACCTATATATCTTTATGGGCGGTTATAAATTTATTAACCTGAGGCATTTCGAGCTACTTTAACTTTCTGAAGGTTGTTTTCCGATTAATCCAATGAATTTTAATTTAAATGATATCACGTCATGGTTATGAAAAATCATACAATTGAAATCTAATCACAAACACAAACTTATACATCACAAAGATGGATTAACAGATATCGCATCTACAACACAAATACTAATTTAAATTGAAACTGCTCTTCCAAAATGTAACAATTGGGATGTCTGTATCCAAGTATTCGAAAACAGCTGTCATATTAATTAACCAGTTATCTTAAATGTTCGACAGTACTGAACATGTTGTGCAATCGAATGTTTTAATGTGAATGGAATATATTTATTGAATATTGAAAATAATCAAAATTTTATCAATATGGCACAATTCAGTGTCATTTCTAACCGTGTTTGCGAGAGACTAGATACAAATTATAACTATTCTTGTGCGTGGTTCACTATTATGTTTGGCAAAGTAAACATATATGTTTTTGTAAATATCACAATATACTCAATATTTTCAGTGATAATTTTAAATAAAACTATTTACCTCTAGGATGGTCCACATTTCATTGTAAAATGTATTAAAACACTTTTAACAACGTAATATTCACTTTACAAAATTGAATCTCTGAAGTCAAGATTTAAGTTCCAAAGTTATTTTTACCGGTATTACTCGCGCCTTCGAAGACCTGTTGCGCCAGGATAACAGAACGCTGTTTTCTGGATGCGAGTCGGAGTCAAACTGCGCCGCAGCGTCGGTAAGGATAGAGTGATATAGCGAAGCGATGCCTTTCAAAGAAAAGCTGATGACATCAACCCAAGAGACCAGAGAGCGTTAAAGATTTTGTCTCCTCTTGGGTAATGTTAGAAACAAACTGGACCTAAGGATTTTTTTTTTATAAAAAACAAATGTTGATCGATTCTTCAAATCCCCGCTACAAAATATCAAAATTTTGAACTGGTCTAGAAAATAATTAGTTGTAATGTTTAGGAATTCAAAACCTATCTACGGTCCGATTGCAAGTTTATTATAATAAGTGCACCTTAATAAACACAGCCCCAACAAAAGAACTTATAAACGTCTAAATTACTTGACCATAAATGAATATATATGTAAAATTATCGTTTTTCAGATTTTTTGTAAATATCTTGAAAATACTATTTATAAAAAACAAACCCAATAAAAAAATGGATCAAAAAAATAAAAAATCGGTAAATTGGCGTTACCTATAACACCCTCATTATGAATTCTTCCTTTTATTAGAAATAGTCATTTAGTAATATGTAAGGTGAAGTGGGGTAAGTGTGTGTATGGGCAAGTGTGTACTTTCGCATTAGTAATAAAAGTATGCACTATATAACCTAACGCCAGGAAGCTGTTTTGACGGTATGTTGATATAAATGACGTATTGATACAGAGACAATTTTAACCGTTTTGTAGAGAAACCAACCTCTTTTAATTAAACAACCGCCTATGAAGCAAGCGAGTGTGTTGCTCAGAATTTGATCTATATTCATCGGTGTCAGATTTATAGAGTTTGTTGTAAAATTTGTTTACATAGGTAAGTAAAGTATAATATATTTTAGCTTAAGTCCTATTTTTACGTAAAAACATTTTTTTTTAAATACTGTATACTAAACATTTGCCTCGTGAAAAATTAAGCTTGCGGAAACTGTGTAGTAAACATAAGGCGAGAGTGTATACTACATACTTTCCCCGATATTTGTATGTACATCGATTGCATTTTTTTTCCAGACTAGCAACCAAAATATGGTGCGAAATTATAAAAAAATCTAATAGACGCACGACACCTGTAGAATTTGCCCGTAAAAAATACTCTTTCTACAAGCCTGCGGAAAATTCACTTTTCCGCACTCATTTTAGTTTGGAAAGAGCTACTTTTTCGCACTAGTGTGGAAAAAATCTACTTTTCTTCACAAGTGCAGAAGAAATAACCCGTTTTTTTTTGGCATATTTCGCCGAAATTTCCAAAACATGTAAGACAAACACGCTTTGTTCGAGATACTCAATGCTAAAAAGTATGATCAAATTCAATTAATACATGGATTTAAGCAAGTTTTTCAAAGTCACGGCATATTTTAAAAAACAAAATGTTAGATTTAGACCAAAGAAGGCAAAAATTTTTTCAAAAGAGGGAATTTCTTAATTTATAAATGAGGCGCCTGACGAAATTTATCTCTATATTAAATTAGCTACTATATTTGGTTTGGCGGGCGCATGTCGCCGTGAAGAACTAACGAAAATGTCATTGGATCATATTGAAGACAAAGAAAATATTTTATTAATAAATATTCCAGACACAAAAAATTACCGTTCTAGAAGCTTTGTACCATCTGGTGAAGCTGAAAGCGGAGAATATTTAAAATTGGTCAGAAAATATGCGATTTTAAGAAAGCCAGAAACCCCATATAGGCAATTTTTGTAAACTACAAGAAATAAGCTTGCACAGTACAATCCATCGAAATAAACACCTTTGCAAAAATGCCATCAAATATTGCAGGTTATCTGAAGTTCCCAAATCCTGACCTATATACAGGCCACAGTTTCCGATGTTCAGCAATGCTTACAGATTCCGGAGAAGGAATAACAAATATCAAACGCCTCGGAGGTTGGAAATCTTCAACCGTGGCAGAAGGTTATATATTCCTTCCACTAGTCACCAACTTTCACCAGTGCAGTCTATCAAATCGACCTCTTCCAGCCAAAAAGTTACCCCCTCAGCGACGGTTACAACAATAAGTACTCGTAAAAGAGAACTGGAAAATCCAAACCCTACTTATCCCCGAGTTCCTTGGAAAAAATCTAGCCTCTGCTAATTTACAAAATGCTACAAACTGCACGTTTACTATTCATGTTGTTAATAAGAATTAATTTGTGATTATGTATTTTATATAAATAAACGATTCTTTTTAACTTTTGGGTTTTTCCGCACGCGATTGATGACCTTCAACTTCAATTGCGTGCGGAAAAGTAGCACTTTCCGCACTTGTTAGGTAAACTACTATAGATCCTTTCATTATAAACGAATATTTTAAGTTACTGGAGAAACAGTTAAATTAACTGCAGTTTACAGAAAAACCTCATCAAATTTGGAATTATGACGAGACAAGCTCTTGTCTCGATCCCTCGCAGACTAAAATTGTCGGTCAAAAGGGAGCACCTTCGTCAAAAACGGCGGGATCTAGTCGCAACAATACAACTGTGTTAATGGCTGCAAATGTTTTAATGCGTTTCCGTTAATTATATTCAAGGGGAAGAACAATTGGGATCAGTGGGTAGCGGCTCCAGGGGATGGAGACCAGGAAACCAGTTTCTAGAAGTTATTTCTAGAGTTTTTCTAGAGACTAATTAGCCATTAAAGATAATATTGTAATAATTAAAATTCCGCCACATTCCAGACATGTGTTACAACCCTTAGATTTAACCGTATTTAGATCTTTAAAACAAAAATGGGATAATTTGCTTGCTTGAGTGGCAGAGACATCACGAAGGGCATAATAAACCTAAAAGGAAGTTTAGTGATTTATAATAGGCAAGATATGGGCAAACACCGATCCAGATATTATTAAAAATGGCTTTAAAAAAGGTGGTATTTATTCGTTCAACTCGAACGTTGTCAAGAAAAAGCAATATCGGCGAATCAAAGGTGGGAAGAAAATACAAATAAAAACATTAAATCACAGATAATTTGGATCAAGAAAATAATATGCCTAGTATATCCAGTACACAACAAGCGAAGTAAGATAAATTAGAGTGTAAGGAACCTAAAGAAAGTAGCACCTGATGCCGAAGTAATACCAACAGAGGAAGTATTTAAGCGTCAAAAATACAAACGGAAACCCAAACAAAAAAAAAGGAAGGTACTACATGAAATTATGGGTGATAACTCAAATTATATTAAATTGATCCTAGAGGATGATAGTGACGAAGATTTTGGCGACGATATAAATGATGAACAAGGATTGGATGAGTACATGAAACAATAAACAAACCGTTGGTATTTTTCTTAGCAAAAAATTATGTCGGACAAGTAATTTTCTGCAATAAAGATGATCCTGATGAGATTGAAGTAAAATTCACAAAAAAGCTTCTTACTCTGGAACAGTCATCTATAGCCACATTCGCATGGAAGGACGCGAACGATATATACAGTAAACAGAAACGATGTTGTCATGATACTTCCTCAACCCACAATATGTGGCCATCAAGGCTTAATTTGATTTGATGTGACGTTTACTGGTTATAATGTTCTATGCATGAACATATTTATTTTCGTATGTACTATTGTAAATACAAACCTATTTCAACTTAAGCACTGTTTTATCTTAGACTTTTGTAGCGTTGTAGTTGACGTTTTGTTTATATATATATATATATATATATATATATATATATATATATATAAATTTATATTTTTGCCATCCGTTTAGTACAATTAATGGTACAACAACGCGACTTTCATATGGTCAAATTATTTGTATGACAGAAATTCCATGGTTAAAGACCGCTATTACTCATATGCTAGCATGCTCATCAAATTTCATCTGTAATGTCACAAGATATCAAGCTTAGAAACAATTGTTTGCATATACTTATCTACAACTTATCATGAACAATGTCATGCCACATTATTTAAATATGATTATTCGATGGATTTCTTCTTATTTGTTGTTAATATTTGTGAAATTTTACGTCATTTTAAATTCAAGAACAGCTTAAGTAGGGAGTTTAGAACAGAAATTAAAAAGTCTCTTAAAAATACACGACGCTATTTTAAAAGGGGTAATTTTAAGTCAACACAGTAACCAAATTAAACTACCAATAGGACCAAATACATAACATTTTTGCAAAAATTAAATTTAATGATGTGGGAGAAGACGGAATTTTATTAAGAGATTTGCCTACCTTTTTGCATGGAACCATTGATACATATTATCAATACCTGTATTTTAAATTACTTGTGTCCTACGATCTGGAAACAGGCAATCGTGAAGCCTCTAGCTATCTTTGCTAAACTAAACGGATGGCAAAAATATAAATATAAATTTATATATATATATATATATATATATATATATATATATAAACAAAACGTCAACTACAACGCTACAAAAGTCTAAGATAAAACAGTGCTTAAGTTCTCACCCAAGGGAATTTAAAGTCCTTAGGCCTATAAGTATAATACCGACAGTCTCAAAAATATTAGAAAAATATATTCTGAGTCGAGTTACCAATTTCGTAAATAGGTTCAACATTATTCGGAAATATCAGTCAGGTTTTAGGAAACACTTTACTACCACTCCTTCCTTGGTAAACATTACTAATAATATTCGTGAACATGAAGACAAAAAAGAATCCACCTACTTGGTATTGGTGGACTTTAGCAAAGCATGTGGAAAGTGTCGAAGCTAAAATATTTCGGATTTTCAGACTCTGCAGTGCGTTTTTTTAAAAGTTATCTAAATGACAGATTTTCTTGTGTCTCAATTAGTAATAATTCTTCAGCCGAAAAATCACGTTTCATCCACATCAGACAGGGCATACCGCAAGACATAATTTCTCCTCTTTTATTTCCTATGTTGCGGACATAACTCTACACTATATCAGTACGCAGATGATTCTCAGTTGTTTCTGGCCTTTACATGAGATACTGTATCTCTATCTGAAAAACGTTTGAAATCTAACTTAAGGAACATTTACAAATTTCGACACGAACCTTAACCTAAAACTTATTGCATCTAAGTCATAAGTTATAGTTTATACCTCGAGTAGAAACACTAATACATTTCAAGCTGAGGTGGAAGGTAATTTTATCCCTATCGTGAAAGAAGCCAAAAACTTAGGCGTTATTTGGGACATCTCATTGACACTCTTGTCCCACATTTAAAATAAAATTAAGGCATCTTATATACGTTTAAAGCAATTATACAAAGTAGCTAGATCTATGCCTCAAAAACCAAATATTTTCTTTGTGACAGCTTAATATTATCTCTTTTTGACTACTGCGATAGTGTTTATAGGGATTCTTTGACTGTACGCCTTCAGCAACGAATTTAAAAAGTTCAAAACTATTGTATGAGATTTGCTTATGATATTCAATATAGAGAGTACATAACCCCACACCTAAATAACCATAATATTCTCAACACGAAAAATCTTAGAAAAGGCCATATGTACTTCATCTATAGAATTATAAAAACAAGCCAACCAACTTATTTATAAAAACAATTCGTTCCTTTCCTACATCAACGCCCAAAGCCAAATATTTAAAGTATCTCCGCATAGAACCACTAACTTTGAAATTGAAATTGAAATTGGAATTGAAATTGAAATTGAAATTGAAATTGAAATTGAAATCGAAATCGAAATCGAAATCGAAATCGAAATTGAAATGGACACTTATCTTCTTAGGTTTAATGACGTTCTTCTCGACTCCTATCAGGTAAGTATGTTTCGCTATTGGAATCCCACTTTATCTGTGTTTTTCCATTTGTCCTATATGGATTCTTGGGTCCGCACTTCACACGGAGGTCTGTCGATACTTCCGCTAAAATAGGTAATTTACACCAAATGAAAAAGGTAGAAAGTAGTGCAACCTCTAAGAAAGAAACAGCGGTATCACCCGACCATAAATTTCTCAACTTCTTGACTAGGCCACCATACCTATAGATCAGCTATCAGATGGGCTTAGATTTAAATATTGTTTGAAAAAGACTGGGGAAACTGGCCGAAACGTCAAGCAGGAGAATAATAAAAAAATTGATGTGACTACCAAAAATCAACTAAAATTATTTAATTACCCAAAGCCAAGAAAACAGAAAAATATATATACCTATGTATATCAAAAGTAGAAAATATATAACGCGGTAAGAACTAGTATATAGCAGAAAATGGATTCGTTGGGATGACCGCTAAAGCAATGGAATTTGGCTAACCGTAGACACGTGTTTCTGACTTAAGGTCTTCATCAGTACAGTCAACTAGTTGAAAGACGAGTACAACTAGCGCCAAAATGAATACACAAAACAATACCAGAGTCACCAACAGGAGCAAAACCGACATTTGTGATTACCAAGAGAACATCCGAAATCTTCGCCGGACTTGATACTCTATTTACCACGGAGCAGCATATAACCACCTGTGGCGAAACTCATGACCCAAGAGTAGTAAATCAAAAGTAGAAAATATATAACGCGGTAAGCACTAGTATATAGTAGAAAATGGATTCTTTGGGATGACCGCTAAAGCAATGGAATTTGGCCAACGGTAGACACGTGTTTCTGACTTAAGGTCTTCATCAGTACAGTCAACTAGTTGAAAGACGAGTACAACTAGCGCCAAAATGAATACACAAAACAATACCAGAGTCACCAACAAGAGCAAAACCGACATTTGTGATTACCAAGAGAACATCCGAAATCTTCGCCGGTCTTGATACTCTATTTACCACGGAGCAGCATATAGCCACCTGTGGCGAAACTCATGACCCAAGAGTAGTAAATCAAAAGTAGAAAATATATAACGCGGTAAGAACTAGTATGTAGTAGAAAATGGATTCTTTGGGATGACCGCTAAAGCAATGGAATTTGGCTAACCGTAGACACGTGTTTCAGACTTAAGGTCTTCATCAGTACAGTCAACTAGTTGAAAGACGAGTACAACTAGCGCCAAAATGAATACACAAAACAATACCAGAGTCACCAACAGGAGCAAAACCGACATTTGTGATTACCAAGAGAACATCCGAAATCTTCGCCGGACTTGATACTCTATTTACCACGGAGCAGCATATAGCCACCTGTGGCGAAACTCATGACCCAAGAGTAGTAAATCAAAAGTAGAAAATATATAACGCGGTAAGAACTAGTATATAGTAGAAAATGGATTTTTTGGGATGACCGCTAAAGCAATGGAATTTGGCTAACCGTAGACACGTGTTTCTGACTTAAGGTCTTCATCAGTACAGTCAACTAGTTGAAAGACGAGTACAACTAGCGCCAAAATGAATACACAAAACAATACCAGAGTCACCAACAGGAGCAAAACCGACATTTGTGATTACCAAGAGAACATCCGAAATCTTCGCCGGACTTGATACTCTATTTACCACGGAGCAGCTTTTATATTATATATATATATATATATATATATATATATATATATATATATATATATATATATATATATATATATATATATATATATATATATATATATATATATATATATATATATATATATATATATATATATATATATATATATATATATATATATATATATATATATATATATATATATATATATATATATATATATATATATATATATATATATATATATATATATATATATATATATATATATATATATATATATATATATATATATATATATATATATATATATATATATATATATATATATATATATATATAAATGTGTTTTCATTACGCGTGTACATCCGTTCACTACTATCGTTCTGAAAAGAACAGTTTTGCTGACGTTTCGCCAAAATCACATTTGGCATTTTCGAAGCTTTCTTTCTCGGGTCCGAATAGAGACTGAAGTGTTGGTGACTGCGATGCTTTCTTTTATACCCCCACCCGGGGCTGAAGGTTATATCTGCACGGCCATTGGTCGTTATTTATGTTTTCCGGATGGTGCTGTTGTTCTTGTGCTAATTGCGCTTGAGTTTTTGCGATTTTAGATTTGTCGATTATTGTCTTCCATACTGTTGGTAGTTTTAATGATTCGTCCCTTTTATTCAAATCACCTTATTTTTCAATTTCTATGGCTTCTCGGATTATTCTGGTCTTATAATGTTCTATATTGGCAATCTCCCTACACCCATGGATATTTATTTTATGGCCGGTTTCCTGATGATAATCCAAATAAAGCTGAGGTTGTTAGTTTGTTTATGATGCTGAGTTTATGCTCTTCCACTCTTGCTGATATTCGCCTGTTACTTTGCCCCACGTAAATCTTTTCACAGTCCTGGCACAGAATGCTGTATACTCCGTGGTTTTCTAGTTTGACTTTATCTTTTGGGTTTCCAAGTAGTTTACCTATAGTTGTTTGTGGATTCTGTATTGTTTGTATATTGTGTATCCTAAGAATTCTTCCGATTCTGTCTGTTGTGCCTTTTAGATATGGTAAAACTACTTGTTGCTTTCCCGGTTAATAATTTTTGTTGTTCGTTGTTCGGGAACCCTGTGCACTAATAGCTTTCTCTATGGTGCGATTTGTGTAGCCATTTTTTCTTTAAAGCACTAGATATTACCTTAAGTTAGTTTTGTCTCGTCTGTTTTTCAGTTAATCGCACGGATCTGGATATTAGGGTATTTGCCACAACTTGAATTTGTGCTGGGTGATGATGTGATCTTGCATTTAAATGTCTGTCTGTATGTGTTGGTTTTCTGTACACGGTGTATTCGAAATGTCCGTTATGCAATTTTGTGACTAGAACATCTAAAAATGGTAGTTTGTTGTTTTCCTCCAACTCTAGAGTAAATTTTATTCTGGGGTGGATTGAATTGACGTGAGTCAGAAATTTTTCGAGCTCTGCATGACCATGTTGCCATATAATAAATATGTCATCCACAGAACGAATCCATAATTTGGGCTTTAAACTTGCTTTCTCAAGAGCTTCTTTTTTGAAGTATATCATAAATAAATTCTCGACTACTGGTGCTAGCGAGGACCCCATTGGAGCACCATCCATTTGTTTATACATTTGCCCGTTGAATGAAAAACAAATATTTTTAAGGCAATGCTCCGAGAGTTGTATTATATGTGCCTGGAAATTCTCGTTCATAGCAATCTTGTCCATCGCTTCGTCGATGAGAATACTGGGATATAACGATTGTCTGATGGGCGCCCCTGGTTCGTGTATTTTTGGAAAACCATAGAATTTGGGACATCTGCCCAACTTTTCACGTGGTATGATTTTTTGCTGAATTTCGGGGTTTATTGGTGAACTTTTTATTTGTTGTTGTCGAGTCCCTTGAAACAGGCCTATAATACTTGTCTTGTAGGATACCTTGCATTTTTTTGTTCGTAATCTTGGGTATTCATAACCACAGTTGCGTTTCCTTTATCTGCTGGAAGTATTGTGATGTCTTTATTTTTTCGAAGGTTTGTTAGGGTCCTTTGTTCAGTGGCATTTAGGTTTTGTTCTGGTGCTTTGCCACCTCTTGTCGAATTTCCTCTGCTTTTGTTTCTTCAGAAGAGTCAAGGACAGCTTCCACTCCAGCTATTATTTCTTTTTTAGGGATTAGGAGATCTCGCAAAATTAAAACCCTTACTCAGTACGGATTTTTCGCTTTCTGAGAGATTGTAGGATGATATATTACGCACTAATGTCTCAACGTCTTTTGTTCTTTTAATAAGGCCTTACTAGCATTTTGAAGAATGCTGTTAGTTTTTCTAGTTTTAGTATGATATATGGCAATATGGTCATGCAGAGCTCGAAAAATCCACCCCAGAATACAATTTACTCTAGAGTTAGAGGAAAACAACAAACAATTTTTAGATGTTCTGGTCACAAAACTGCACAACGGAAATTTCGAATACACCGTGTACAGAAAACCAACACATACAGACAGATATTTAAATACAAGATCACATCATCACCCAGCACAAATTCAAGCTGTGGCAAATACCCTAATATCCAGATCCGTGTGATTAACTTAAACACAGACAAGACAAAACGAACTTAAGGTAATATCTAGTGCTTTAAAGAAAAATGGCTACACAAATAAACCGAGAAAGCAACAAGTACTCTTACCATATGTAAAAGGGACAACAGACAGAATCGGAAGAATTCTTAGGAAACACAATATACAAACAATACACAAGCCACAAACAACTACAAGTAAACTACTTGGAAACCCAAAAGATAAAGTTAAACTGGAAAACCACGGAGTATACAGCATTCCATGCCAGGACTATGAAAAGATGTACGTGGGGCAGACTAGCAGGCGAATATCAGCAAGAGTGGAAGAGCATAAACTCAGCATCAGAAACATACAAACAACCTCAGCTTTATTCGGATTATCATCAAGAAACCGGCCATAAAATAAATTTCGGTGGGTGTAGGGAGATTGCCAATATGGAACATTATAAGACCAGAATAATCCGAAAAGCCATAGAAATTGAAAAACGAGGTGATTTGAGTAAAAGGGACGCATCATTAAAACTACCAACAGTATGGAAGACAATAATCGACAAATCTAAAATCGCAAAAACTCATGTCACGGAATGAAAATACATTATATTTTTCCATCCGTGAAGGACTAAGAATATGGTGAGGATGCCATGCCGGAGGGCTGTGATTTTGGGTAATAAGTTTTTTTAGAAATATTTTTAACATTGTTCTGCCATATTGAATTTTTACCAAAATATTACCATGTCAACCCCATATGACTCTTATTTTTTTGTCAAAATTTGACAGAGCATCAGACGGAGCGACGAAATTGATAAAACATATTTTTTTGGCATCTAGGGACGATAAAACTTGAGGATATGTAAAACTTGAGAGGGTGATTTTTTTCACGATTACAAACGTTTTATTTGGCTTGCCTGCCATTTTTTTCGCCAATCTTGAATTAGTACCACAGTTTTACAAGTTGATCCCTATACCACAATAAGTTATGGCACAGAATTTGAAATCAATCTATTAAGTAGTTTTTTCAGACTGAATTTTTAAATATTTTACTAAGCCGAGATTTAGTTCGGTCATGTTCGATTCGTACCAAAAGGTTCCAGTTGATTCCAACATAATAGTTTGATGTGTGGGCAAAATTTGCGATAAAATGGATAAGTAGTTTTTTGACAACAACTTTTTTAGCATTTCACTAGATCGCCATTTTGTTTCGCCATATTGGATTTTTACCAAAATATTATCAGGTCATCCCCATATGACACTTAATTTTTTATTAAAATTTGAGGTCAATCGGGTAAGTAATTTTTAAGCTATGTCGCGAACTGACAGACAGACCGACAGACGTACCGACTGAATTGATAAAACATATTTTTTTGATATCTAGGATCGCTAAAACGTGAAGATATATAAAACCTACCTAAACTACTCTTATTAATTTTAAATCATTGTCATATGAGCAGCATTTGTTTTTATATTGCCTTATATTTTGGTAATCATAACATACTACTATACATATTCTATTATAATTTGTAAGCCATTAGAATGAAATTGTTAGAAATTATCCTAGCTGCAATTTTTAACTCTATACAGGGTGACAATTTAAAAACTTGAAATGGCCATATCTTAGGAAGGAAAAACTTAATCAAAAAACGCTCAAAACACTTTCTATAAAATGAAGAGGGAACAAATAAGAGCGTATTATTCGACCCTTATCTGTAACCCCTTGGACAGGGTGAGATACACCCCTAAAATCTTAAATAGAAAGGGGGGTCGAGTGATACATCATCTTAAAGCTCTTGAAAAATACTTTCCAATGGTACCATAGAAAGCTGTTTTTCGTGAAATTCTTTTGTGTTTATTAAAGGAATCAATAAATTAAAACACAATTCTGAAATTTTTTATAATTATTTAATTAAATGTTCAAAATGGTTCTTGTTGTTTTGAAGACAATAATAAAGCCTTTGTTCAAATTCTTCGCGTACATTTGCAAATGTTTCTCTGGATATAGCACGGCATTCCTGAACTATCCTGTCCTTGTGTTGCTCTATTGACTCAGGTTGCGTTTTAAACACCACAGATTTAAGGTGACCCTACAAAAAGAAGTCAAGGAGATCCGGGGATCTAGGTGGCCATTCAACAGGACCTCTTCTTCCAATCCACTGGTTGGGATAATTATCATCCAGCTATTGCCTGACGGAACTACATAATGAGGAGGTGCCCTATCCTGTTGAAAATATAGTAAGCGTTCTTCTAATGCTAAATTTTCTTATATGTCCCTCTGATTTTCTAATTCCCGCACTATTAGTGGTTCAATAGACTTCTGTAGCATTTCAGCATACATGTCGCCATTTAAATTCCCTTCTATAAATATTGGGCCGATAATTACGTCTCCCAATATACCAGCCCAAACATTAATTTTCTGGGGGTACTGGGTATGCCCTTCTCTAAATAGGTGTAGGTTCTCGTCATTCCAGTAACGACAGTTTTGCTTATTAACATGTCCATTCAAACAAAAGGTACATTCATACAAGTTCTTGCAGTATGCGCAGTTTATAGGGATGCAGCTTATGAAATTTAAGTACCTTTCTTATTGTTTCACGAGATAAGCCAGTTGCTACAGCTGCTTGACGAGTTGATAAAGTTGAATTAATTGCAAACTGCCCCAGAACTTCAATTTGCGCTGCTTCGTCAACTAGTCTCGGTTGATTTCTCTTTTTATTCGCGACAGAGCCAGTTTCTTCAAATTTGGCTGCTAGTTGGCGAACATACTCCGGACTTACATTTTGACCTGGATGCCTTTCATTAAATCTTTCGGTTGTCCTTAAGAAACATTGATCCTGAGAACCATAAATGAAAATCATTTCTACACGTTCAGCTGTGTTGTACACCATTATTTAAGATAAGTGCTGCTTTTCGTTTAAAGTGAACCAAAAGTCGAACATATTATTGTTGTTATTATTATTATTTTTTAAATATATCTATATAGTCTATAAAAAATAAATTGTCATTTATTTTTTTTCCTCTTGAAGGTTTTTATTCCAAAAATTGATTTTTTACCGAATATTAAAACATTTTATTAGGCCAATAACAAAAAGTATAATAATAATTAAATTAAAACTTAAAAAAATTGAAGTAAATTAAAATTTATAGGATTTGAATAAAGTTATTACTAAATAATTATATGCATTATTGTTATATAGACTGTGCAATATGTGCATAGGGGCTTTCTGTGCGAGGAAAGTTCTGGGTAAATGCGAATTTACTGATTTCCTACAGAGTTTTACTAGATTTATTTTCTGCTCGTTTAGTTTCATTGCAATATTTCATTAGAGTTCGGGAGTAAGGATTTTTCCGTGCACGTGTGTCATGCAATGCAAGTATGGAAAAATCTATTTCCGGACATGTAATGAATAATATTTTTTATTATATTCTCTGAAAACAACAACACCAAAACAAAATATAAAAAAGAGATACGAGATAAACTAATTTTTTATTTATTTTCATAACAGTCTGAATCATCTTAAAAAATCTGTGTAAAAATAAGGAAAACTAACTAACTAATTGTTAATAATAACCCCAACTAATAATGTTAATGGCAAGTAAGGTTGTCAAAATCTAAAGATATATTACAGAGGTAAGTAGTTATAATAGGGGAGCGCCTCCTCCTCCTCCTCTTCCTCTCTCTCATGTCCCTCATTCTTAACTTCCTCCCCTTTTATTCTCATTCGCATCATATTTTTAATTTTTTCTCTTTGTTCTCCCACATTAGATTTTGCATTCTTAAGTCTTATAAATAGGTGCATCATGATCATTTTAGTATGCCGAGACACATTTACTAAGCTGTGCTCGAGTTGCGTAAAAAGTTATTTTTGAATTTTTCCACCAATTTTGTATAAAACAAAAAGAAAAAATGTGTCAAGTAATAAGTGAATTATGTGTAATCGCGAAAAATTAACTACAACTATCAGACAGTTAAAAGTTAAATATCTCAATTTCTTTGAAGTGATTTCGAAGGATGAATACACCAAGCTGTTTTATCCACTGAAACGAGATTACTTGGAAGCAATTGACTGTTATGATGATTATTTAGAAGGAATTATAAGCCTTACTACGTTTTTCCATACATTTGGGAAATCATACTTTGTAGGAGAATTAAGCCACCTAATAGAATTTATAGGAGAAGATTGCCAATTTATACCTGCTATTATTGCAACCCAAAAGAGGTTTCAATTATACGAAGATAAAAAACAGGTATTATCAAAGAAAGTTAATCCTATTCGCAAGAGACGTCCCCCTACATATTTAAAATATTATGTTAAATAAATGAAATGGCTGAGTTGCTGATTGCAGTTAAATTATTAGAGGAGAAATTTAGTAATCTTTCAAAAACCTATTTCTCATATTGTATGGCAAGTGGTCCGGAGTGGATAGACTTTTATTGTAATCAATCTGAGGAATTCGTAAAGGCTGCCCTCTGTTGTAACAAATACATTGAAACATTAAATTTTTTTCAACTTATTCAAGATCTAAAAGATATTGGCTTTGGTTACTATTTAAAAGACTTGAAGCAATTTATTGACGAGGATACTATTCTTCAAGAAATTGAAAAGGAAGAATAAATTTAATAATATTTACAATGGAGCAAATGGTTACTGAAATGTATGAAGAGTTTATTATATCTGCTGCATACTTCCAATATTTATCAATTGTAGGCGAAGAAGACGCAGAAGCACAAGATTTGCCAGCATATGTTAATAATATAGATCGAATGAAACAATGTAAATTAGCCGCTAAATTTTGTAATGATTATTTAAAATATAAAAATGAGTATGAACTTTTAAATGAATTTAGAAAATTAGATTTAAGGTATCATATTAATTGTATTTAATCATGGTTGGTTAATGCAAAATAAAAAGGTAATTAAGTTTTTTTTTTATATTTTTATTCATTCATAAAACAATTGTCATATAAAAATAACACATTTGTCAAAGCACACATACAAGGTGATTTTGAATGATAGAAGCATTTTGGTTCCATTAGCTTTAGCGCTGGTTGTTCATCTATTTCAATCACATGCTTTTTAGAATATTTCTGTATAAAATCCTTTTTTTCGCTTCCTTTTACAAAAACAAAATCTGCTTTCTTCGTAAGTGTTTCAATTATTTTTGGGAAATGATGTAATGGAGTAAATCCATTATTCCAATGTATACAATGATAATTTTTCGTTAACCATACCGCCTGCTTGTGACAATCAGGTGAAAGAAACTCCATTGGAAAAGGCTTTTTAAAAATGTAATGAGTCATTTCATAACCATCAAAAGCTGCAAGCTCTTTCGGTATAAATTTATTTTTTTCATCTTTGAATCCTTGAATATCTATAACCAATCTCATATTTTCAAAGCAGCAAATTTTTTAATGAGACTTTTTTTACTTGAATAATTTGCAATTTCTTCTTTCAGTTGATTAATTTTAAAAATAAATTTTTCAATTTGTAGTTGTAGTTTTGATGTCATGACTAAAACTAAAAGCTTTTGAAAATTTCTTTAAATTAAATCGAAATATGAAAATAGTGGGGATAAAGTTTATAATTGTTTCACAATTTTAGTAAGAGGGTTGTAGCTAAATAATTTGTCATGTAAAATAAGACAATAAGCAGAAGTATCTTTTTTAATTGCATTGTGTGTCTCAAATTCAATTCTCATTACTACGGATCCCGTTTGAATTGTTTCTTTTTGATGGGAGCAATCAATATGTGTAATAGGACTAATGTTTTTGAATTGTTCAGGATTAAAAATGGGTTCATTTGGAACACCATAGTAAGACTGTCTAAAGTTGGCAAACATTTCGTATAAAGCAGAAAATTTGTTTTCTTCGAAATTTAAGTACAAATCGTGATAAGGATATCTTTCAGAATTTAAATATACTCTAATATTTGACAAGGTAATATTGTCAAATTTACTCATATCTTTAACAATTTTCCCTTTTCTGTTTTCTTGAAAGCCAATCACAACATGACGAGGAGCTTCTAGTTTACTAGTTGTTTTTACCGGCCATGTGTGACGGGTTGTTTCGGTTAGAGAAGAATATTCAACAAGTTCCCAACTCCTGAATCCTATCAATATATCTTTATTTGATTCTAATATTTTTGATAGAGCAAGTTGTTGTGGCATATCAACTAGAATGTGAGGAACTTTCCAATAAATTTTATCGAAAGTAACCAATGGAGTGTCAGGAGCAGTAACAAGGTGTGCCGGATCTTCTTTGAAAATAACACCATCTAAATCATCAGTTGATCTAATAAGAACCAATTCCTGTTTCATATTCATAATAATTTTTCTGTAATCTTCAAAAAATCCTAAAAGCATTTTTAGTGGTATGGATACGGAGAATTTTCCATCATTATCAACTAAAATTGTATCACCTTCTTTCCGATGTGGAAACCAACCTGCATTTTCCAGTTTTAAACTTTCGTTGGTATTGTGAGAAAGGTAGCTTTTTAAGGTTGATGCTAATCCAACATTTCTTATTGAATCTATAGTAATTCCGTTTAATTCATAGCGGATTTCTCTGAACAAAAAGGCTATACCATTGTTAATAAATAGCAATTCTTTCTTATATTTACCTTCTGTATTAGTTAATTTTCCTTCGATATAAAGTAAACTATCTGATGGTAGAGTGTAAGCATCGAGTTCTTGAATTGGGATCCTTATTTCATCATTGTAATCGAATTTTGAAGAAATATATGGTTGATATGTGTGAAGCTCAGAACTGACGATGGAATTGTCTACATAAAGCTTTTCGTTTACGTTTAATATGTTCATTATTTTAAAACAGTGAAACCCAAGGATGTGAGAAATTTACGATTATCTCGTCTTAACTTGTTGGTGTTGGATTTGATACTGAACTGTTGTTTAGGCTTTTTCTTTTTATAAGTTTTTACTTTGTTGATAGTGGTAGGGGCAAGTCTCATCCCAAGGGCTCTATTATATCTAACAACCATTTTATATTTCACTTGTTTGTAAATGTAACCTTACTGTTATAGTTTCTCCTCTAAAACTGATAAGTTCTCCGTCTTGATCAACTATTTTAACTATTATATTGTTAATTGCTTTGACGCTAACTGGAAAATACAAAGTGGGCAAAGGAGATTCAACTATTTTATACCCTGGAGCTACAGTTGGATAAAACTGGTGAATAATATGAACAGGTTTACCATTATTGTAAGAACCGACACAAATATTACAGTCAATACAAATAGCATTCACCTTAGTTATTTTTGCAACATTATCTGATTCTTCCTCTTTCATAGCTTCTAGTATCCTGCTATTAAAACCCAACATTTTTCCTATCGAATCTTCCTTGGTAAAATCAATTATTCTACTACACATTAAAAAAGTTTTTAGAGTATTAACATTTGCTTTTAAAAGAAAAAAAATTTTTTCATTCGGAAATAAATCTTCTATACTTTCTCTTATGTATGTTTCTATATCTGTAATGTCATAAGTTCCGTCGGGAATAACAATTACTTTATTATCTATATAAAATTTATTATATCCTTCTTTAATATTGGGGATAGTCATAAACGTTTCAAAATCAGCTAAACCCAGGTAATATTGTTTTTCATCCTCTAAATATATGGGCGGATTAAAATCAGCAGACAAAACAGAACTGTTTCCTGATATGGCAATTGTGGTAGACATTGCAGTTTATTTATGAATGAGATATTACAATAAATAATGAGTTTATATATTTTTTTGCAAAAATTTTAGGGATAGTTGACCACAGTTATAGGAATTAAATTTTTGTTTATTTTCATAAGTATAAAATACATCCACTTTGCCATTCGAATTAAAATATTTGAGAAGTTCAAAAGGTGGTTTTAAATTTCCATAACTATCAAAATATATTACATTTTTGTTATTTTTAATATAAGCAGTCCAATGAGATCCTTTATTTTGTTTTTTATCCAAATTTACAATACCACATTGTTTCAGATTAATTTTTTTTGGAAGTTTATCGAGCATAAAAACACCTCTAAAGCCAGTTATTTTTAACAGCTTTACCTATTTAATAATATCATTGTTGGTAAGTGCTCTTTTTGGAAAACTTATTTTGAGTTTTTTTTTTGTCTGATTGCTTTCATTTTGACGGATCCTCCTTTATAAGGTCTAATAAATAGTCCCTTTCCTTTATATGGTCTAATATATAATCCTTTGCCTTCTTTAGAAGCATTTTCCATTGCAAAATAATGTCTATGTATTTCTTCTAGTTGCTGTTTAGCTGCTTTAGCATCATTTACTGCCTTAGCAATTCCTGCCGCGCCTCCACCTAGTGCACCCAGGGCGCCAAGAATGGGAAACAAAAGAGGTAGAAATCCTCCAATTTTTTTGGGTGTTAGAATGATACGTTTTTTTCTCAATTTAAGTTTACCCCCTTTTGTATTTTTTAATCCCAAACCGAACTTTCTTTTACCCTTCATTATTCCTGCAACACTTAAAGCTGCAATTTTTTTACCAATAGAAGAATCTTTAGCTTTTACCCTATCCCAGGCTTTTTTTTCTAATATTTGGTCAGATATGTGTCTTTTTGATAAATCTTCAGTCTGAGAGTAAGATATATCATGTTCTTTGCAAGCGGAATCCAATGGATTTATACCAACGTCACCTCTAGTTAATCTTTTTTCCAAGTTGGTGCCGGGACCACAATAATTATATCCTGGTATATGAACTTCGAAAGGTAGTTTACTAATTAATTTATTTACTAAACCAGAGCCTTTTCTATTACGTGTTTTAATAGTTTATTTCAACTTATGGCGACCCACAGTCATTGAAGTTCTTTTTATACTAAAAGCACATTGACATTTTTCTGGTATAAATACTTTTACAGCT
Source organism: Kuschelorhynchus macadamiae (assembly GCA_030620095.1). NCBI lineage: Eukaryota > Metazoa > Arthropoda > Insecta > Coleoptera > Curculionidae > Kuschelorhynchus > Kuschelorhynchus macadamiae. Next base: position 411,185 of record JAUTXW010002697.1, on the reverse strand, counting down.
AAAAATATTTACTAGTGTGATTAAGAATGAGGATTGAAAAACAAAAATTCTCATTACCAGTAAATAATCATGACGAAAAAATTTTAAGTAAACAGTTGAGAAAGCATGGTGACTTATTTTGCGGTGGTTCAAAAAGAGGGCTTATAGTTGGTTGCAGTGGTAGCGGTAAAACCAACGTTATGCTTACACTGCTCGAGCATCCTAATGGAATTAGGTTTGAAAATGTCTATGTTTATTCAAAGTCATTAGATCAACCAAAATATGAATATTTAAGAAAGTTGTTAAAACCTATGAAAGAAATTGGATACTTTGAATATGATAGCGATGAGAACATTATTTCACCTCATGAGATAAAGCCAAATTCCGTTATCATTTTTGATGATATTCCTTGTCATAATCAATCTATTATTAGGGACTATTTCACGCATGGAAGGCATAGAAACACCGATTGTTTTTTTATTTTTCAAGGATATTCCTCAAACCTTAAACGTCTAATTCGAGAAAATACAAACTTATTAATTTTATTTAAACAGGACTGTTTGAGTTTAAAACATATATATAATGACCACTGTATATTGGATATGACATTTGATCAGTTTAAAAATATTTGTGCTAACTGTTGGATGGATCCATATGGCTTTCTTGTAATTGACAAAGATTGTGAAGTAAATCACGGCAGATATAGGAGTAAATTCGATTCCTTTATATATTTATAAAAGTAAAAAATTTGCAGTTTTATTTCATTTAAAACTTGTACAGCATGGATAGACGTTTAACTCGAGAATTAATAAGATCGAGACAAGCCGTGAAGCAGAAATATCAAAGCTTGAAATTAGCTACTTCTACTGCTCAGTCCGAATTAGAACAAACTTATAGACCAATAAAACAACCACTAAAAGAGCTAATTTCAAGTATTGGTAAATCCGAACCATTCGATTTAAAAGAAGAAAGAGTTTCAAAGTATGAAGATTTCAAAACACCTACAAAGCTTTATAAAACATCAACTCCGACGAAAAATATTCAGAAAACAGGAAAAACTCCGTCACTCCCTACAGAACTACCAACATTTTTAAATGACAGTAGTATCACTTCTTCCTCTCCTGTAGTACAACCATTGTCATCAACTGTTATAGCAGAAACTTCAGATCCTTCTAGTGACACAACAACAAATTTAAACTTGTCAGACATATTGGAACAAACTAGAAAAACAATTCAAACCTATGTTGGTACACCATCATATAAAGATTACTTAGCAGATTTTCATGAATTACCCAGATCATATATTGATGAGGGTGTGAAAGATACACAACATAAATTTGACCATTATTATGGAATAGTTCATGACCTCGAAACGGATAAGTTTTCTTTTGGTTTAACACAGATACCGGTAGAAATTATTGGAAAAGACATTAAAGTGGGAGGAATAACGTACACAGGCACGCCCGCCAGGTTTATACGAATTGTTTTTCAAAAAAGAACCGAAAGGTTATAAGAAGGAAGATTTAGATAATTACATGAACATTCTAGCTAAAACAAATGTATATCGTAGGAATTTTGATTCAAATGAACAAGTTCAAGGAAATACATCACACAAATATGTTACAATAATAGGACCATATTTACAAAGAAAGAGGATTACAAAGACAAAAACCTTGCCAAGATTAGTTACAGCATTTAACAAACCAAAACCTCCGTTTAGAACAACTAGAGCCAAATCTACAGGAAAGGGATTAATTTTGAAAACAAACAGATCAAATACAGACTATGTATACTGGAATAATGTAAACGAAATTGTTGATAGGCTACGTTTATTAATTTCATCAAGTGATGCGGGAAATAATGCTCATAGTAACGAGATTATCTCTATTATTGAAGAATTAAGAGAAGATAAAGTAATACTATAAATAACAGCTATCAAATATAATCATATTTATTGTTTAATGAAAGCTCAACATGACAGTTGATAAATTTGGACGCCATATTTCAAAACAAAATCAAGAGAGAATAAGTGATATTAATAATTTAAAAAGGAGATTAGGTGAAAATGAAACAAATAATGAAATCTTTGCTAAAAAGCTTAAGGTTTTTGATGATAATTTTTTAAAGTATGAAAACCAGATTAAAGGATGTTATACCTCAATTGAAAACGTTAATAAACAGTTGCTAACGCTAAATCAAATAAGTAAAGATTTGCAATTTTTAAATGAACATGTTAAAAAGGAAGACAAAAAATTAAGTGATGATATCAACAAAATTAATAAAATAATGGAAACAAATATAAGAGAAGTAATAATTGAAAAACACAAGGAAAAAATTAAACAATTAAGAACTTTTATAAAAAGGTTAGATGATGAAAAAAAAAGAAATCAAAATAGCATTCTTAACAGTAGAACAATTGACCAACTCACTTTGGAAGAAAATCAACAATATATTTCCTTGGAAAATATAATGTCCAGTGTAATTAAGAAATTAGAACAAGAATTAAATAAAACAGAGGAGGAATTCAAAAATAGTGATAGTAGATCAACTACTTTCTACTGGAGAGATAAAAAAATCCTTTAATGCGTTAGAAAAGGAGATTACTAAAATTAGTAAAATTTTAAATGAAATTATACAATACAAATTGATAAATTGAATGAATGGGAAAAAACATATAAAAGTTATATTTCGAATTATTACAAAACATAGACAGTGAACTTCCTTAAAATTGAATAAACAAGTTTGTTGTCATGACAACCGTTAAACAACAAGTCGTTAATGAATTACATAAACCTGCTAGAAAAAACTACAAACGCAGAAGGGTGGTAGTAAAAGGGTTAAATGATCTTTTTTAAGCTGATTTGGTTGAAATGTTACCATATGCCAAATTTAATAAGGGATTTAAATATATCTTGATTACCATAAATGTATTTTCTAAGTATGTTTGGGCCGAACCGGTAAAATCTAAATCTGGAAAAGACGTAACAGCGGCAATGAAAAAAATATTAATCAGTGCAAAAACTCCACCAAAAAACTTGCAAACGGACAGAGGGAGAGAGTTTTTCAATGTAAATTTTCAAAATTTGATGCAACAATTTCGAATTAACCATTATAGCACGTTTTCCAATTTGAAAGCGAGTATAGTAGAAAGAGTGAACAGGACTTTAAAGAATAATATGTGGAAAATATTTAGCATTCAAGGAAATTACAAATGGTTTAATATATTAGCGGATATTGTAAAAGATTATAACAATACAAAACATTCTTCAATAGGAATGAAGCCAAAACAAGTAAATAAAACAAATGAAAATAGAATCTTGAAATCTGCATTTACTCATGCTAAAACGTTAGATATAAAATCTCCAAAGTTTAAAGTGGGTGATCACGTACGAATAAGCAAGCATCGAGAGGCATTTTCAAAAGGTTACACACCAAATTGGTCAAATGAGATATTCCACATTAAAGAAGTTAAGATGACAAACCCTTGGACATATTTAATTCAAGACGAAGATAATCAGGACATTCTGGGTGGTTTTTATGAGCAAGAATTACTAAAAGTAAAGCATACCGATGTGTATCTTATTGAGAAGATTTTGAGAAGGAAAGGAAACAAAGTTTATGTGAAATGGTTAGGACTTGATAAAAAATATAATACATGGATTGATAAAAAAAATATTGTTTAATTAAATTGAAATTAAATTTTAGTTAAATTTGTTTTATTTCTGTTCCTCACTTTATGCTTTAGCTGATACAAATTACAAAGTCTTAATGTGCTAATTAATTTCAAATAAAATTCACATTTACTAAACTAAAATTTTATTAAGTAAAACATCAAATACAATTTGTATTAAAACGTGTCAAATATATTTTATTTCTATGTTCCTCAGATAATATCGAATCTAGAATAAGTTTACAATCATTTATTCTTTTTTCAAAACGGAGTCTATCTAAGTACCACATCTGAAAGTTACTCCTACGGGCTTGTCTGTAAGCAAAGCTCCACTTCACTAACACATGCACCTTATTGTTCTCTTCCAGAAAAGATATTGTTTTCTTCGTAATATTTTCTTTTTGATCCATTTTCATTGTTTTCTTCGTAATATTTTCGTTTTGTTCCATTTTGCTTCAATTTGTTTTCCATTTGTTCAGGATATAAAGCAAGTAATTCCATCATAGTTGAAACATTTTCACTGTTAGGATTTTCTGTTGGAAATATTATTTTGAAATATTTTGAAATATTGAATTCTTGCCTTTTAAGTATAGATAATCTATAATCAATAATTTCCTTTAATCGCCACAAATTGTCCAAAGACTCTTGTCCTAAGTATATGAAGTGTGGGCCTTTTGTAATTTGTAGAACAGGGGTATCATTTATTTTCTGAACCTGCAGATGAATGTTGTTTATATTCACACTGGTTTGATCAACTTGAGGAAAGTAGAAATTGTTTACAATAATTCCTTGATGAACACAAATGTCTTTCCAATTTTCTTCGGTTAGTGCGATTGAAAATCCAGTTTTTCCACCAATTACAATTTTTGGAGAAAAATCATTTAAACTAATGCCAACAAGAACAAATTTTGACAAAGAATTATTTAAAAAATAAATTTTTGAATTAAGAAGCGTTTCCAAAGGTTTATGAACCACGGCGTTGTTCATAATGACTAAACGAGACTAAAACATATTGTGTTATTCTTGTACTTAAATATTCTCATCCCCACTTTCTTTAAAGTTTCGATTAAAATGGATTAATGAAAAAATAGATTTCCAGTTTGAAATTTGTAATAAAGATAAATAATTAAAATGGTAATGTATAAAAATAATGCAAAGTTTAATGTAACACTAATGATGGAAAAGTAATAATTTTTGAATCTGTCATAATAATTGGTACAGTTGGGGGTTAAAATTTGTAACTGATTATTTTTAAACTCTAACCTTTCTATCCAATTTGTATCAAAAATAGATCGATTTGGATAATGATACAAAATTTTAAAAAATTTACTTGCATTTTCATTTCCATTTATTCGTTCCATCCAACTAATTGTACTATTATTAATTAATCCAATTTTCATAAATTTACAATATTTACTTAGAGTGACGTCTGTTTTATTAGAAAAACATATTTCACACTGTGTTACGCCAGGGGGATGATGAACATAAAAAACATTTTGGAAAATAAAATAAAGAAGAATAAATTGAGATCTACTGATAGTCATTAAAACAAATTAATAATTATATTCCAAATTTATTAACATTAAGCAGATACTTTCACCACGAAAGCAAAAGCAGTTGTAAAAAAATAACAATAAAATACTTAATTTAAATATATGTAAAAGTTCATAAATAAGGATATTAATAATACTATATAAAATGTGTAGCTTGAAGACTTATTTTGAATGGTTACAATTATTCGATTCCTATTTTTCCATAAACAGTTATTTAAATCACAATTCCTAGCAAATTTCTTATGCTCCACAATAGGATCATCATAACTTAACCAATCAAAAATTTCAATACCACAATAAAAACATTTACAAATATCATTGATTGAAGTATAGTAAAAGCCAGCTCCAGCTAACACTTCTGGTCTCAATTTTCCTTTCCATTTTTTAAAAGTGGAAAGTCGTTTTTCATATGTTTTAAAATAACTGTTATCAATTTCTTTGTCAAAAGTTTCTAAGCACATTTTGTGAAAGACTTATGAAGACTAACTTTGGTTTCAAAAACAACAAATTTAAATACCTTATAATATCTACATAAATATATCTAAATCTTCATGTTCTGCATTCCATTGATACAAAGCAATATCTTGGTGTCCCCAAGCTAATGTATTAAAACTATAGGGAATTTTATACCGCTTATCATCTTCGGAACTCAAAGCCAATTTATTAATTAACTCTGTAAAAATTGTATGTTGTCTAGATCGAAAAACATACATTGAACAAAAGGTTTTAGAATGATTTTCAACAACATCTTTATAATGAATAAAATCCAACTGCTTTTTAATTGCACTTTTTTTAACACCTTTTGCTTTTTTTGTTAAACTGTTTTCCGTTTTAATACAATATGCTTTTGCTCCAGTACCAAAGAAAGCAGTAATGGGTTCACCAGCATATTCATCTTTGAATTTTCCTATAACTGACTTTGTAATAGGCATTTCATGAATATTATTAAATTCATAATTAGATGTGTCAAATTTGTGAATATTTTTTATCATGTCAGAATAAATATTTGGAGTTGTGACTTCTAAAATGAACGAATCGGTATCGGTGTATAAAAGTGAAATATTTTCCTGATAAAGAGGTTTTAAAAAATTATAAAAGAAATCATACATGACAGTTTTAGATGTATCTAATATTGAGAAGCCTACATATATTGGTTTATTGTAAGTAACTTGAATCTTTTGCATTTGAATAGCTACCAAGTTTTCAGAAAATATTGTTAAGTCCTTGAAATATGGTTTTGCAATTAAATTCTCAGCACCATCTTTTCTTCTATTTTTTTCCCACTCTGTAACAAGTCTTATGTCAATTCTCCTATCAACATTTTCCATAGTCTTGCCATAAATACTATTATTTGCCAACTTGTAAGTATTACGATCAAATTCATTCTTTGAATCATTTCTTAATCTTGAATTCAAGTCTATATATTTTTTCAACCAATCAGATTGAGAAAACTGTAAAACTCTATGAACTTTAGTTAACTTGAGTCCATGTTCCAAACATTGTTTTAATAATTGATAGTGAATAACATATTTTGATTTATCATTTAAATTGGGTATTAATTTTATGCATTTAGAATTTGGCGGCTTAAAGTTTTCTGGACAAAACGGAAAATCGTTATGATAGGAATGTAGACTTGTAGGATATTCTAAATCAACTTCTAAAACATATCCCTTATTAGATTTTTTAGAAATATTCATAATATTTAAATCATTGATTTCTTTATCTGTTAACCAAACAAAATCTCCCGTTGAAATGTGCTGTGACATTGCATAACCATACAAATTTGTTGCATCATAATAAATTATGTATTTAGTTGGCTTTAAAGGATCAAAATTTAAAAGAAATGGGTTATTAGCTTCAGATTTTCTACAAATGCAAGAGCTCACACCACCGCGAACGCTTTTTTTGAAAAAGTGTATCATATCTGGATCAGTTAACAATTCTAACTCTATTCCAGTATAACGCAAACACGCCTCCCAGGATAAACCTGGAAAAGTGTAAAAATGAGCTGGATCGAGCTTATATGTGGATAAACAGGTGCTTCTAAAATTTTCAAAAATATCTGCCAAAAGTAAAGTATCAGAGAGTAAGTAAACGTCGGAGTATTGACCAAGAGATTCACATTTAAACAATTGCCAAACCTTTACAGCTCTTTGGTATTCTGCATCACTGATGTGCTCATCCGTTAAAGTATTATAAAATTGGTCTTTCTGAGGTAAAGTTGTTTCTTCTAATTTTAAATAATCATCAATATAACTGTAAGGAAATACACCTTTTTGCCGAATAAGTTTAAATCTTTCTTCATCATTGAAAATTTTTTTTATTTCCTTACATTGTTTATCTTTTAAGCTTTCAGAGAGTTTTGATAAAGAATGGGATAGAAATTGAAAAGAATCAATAAACCTTAATGATATATTTTTTTTCTTAGCCTTTTGTGTCTTTTTATCAAAATAGTTATCCACATGAATAAGCTTTTCAAATGAAATATATTTTTCCTTGTTTTGTGCGATAACTGTTAGTTGTTCTTTGTTTAAGCATAATTTTTTAAGAAATAGATGAGAATCATAATTACGCAAATTATGCAATATAACTGGAATAAAGTTAGGTATTCTGTAATTTATGTTGCAGAGTGAATGAGCTGGACCTCTATAAAGATCGGTTATATGACAATGATCTGCAACCCTATCATTTAAAAGAGGTTTATTACAAATATGACAAACTTTTTCATAGTTATGATAAATTTTGTCCAGTTCGTTCAAAGGGATCATTTTTTTAGAAGCCTTTAAATATTTATTGTATATGTTATACACATCTCTTTCTAAAGAATTTATAAATAATGTATCACAATTTTGACCTCTATATTTTTCAAATTTAGAATAATTATCGTCGAAGGAACATTTAATGTAATAGGCAAATGAATGTGGAATATGTTCATATTGTTTTAAGGTGTATGAAGTATTAGGATTTTTATCAACATTGTCATTATTTAAAGGCTTTAAAATGCATTCAAAATCTGCATACACCATGAAAGGAACTTTCATTTGTTTATGATAATTTACAAATTTCAAAATATTATCATATGAATAGTTTCCAAACTTATCTTTTATTAATTCTTTAGAAGGTAGGTTAATTCGTAAATGATCACAATCATAGCTATTGTGTTGTAATAAATTTTCTTCTGTAGGGAAATATTGTAAACAACCATCGCAGATATATTTTTTTCCGTGATGTTTAGAAATTTGTGCAGAAACTAGTTTTGATAAATCTTTAATATAGCAATAATGAAAAGTTTTTTCATCATCATCACTTATTAACAATAAATTGACATGTTGATTTTTTTTATTCGATGAATAATAAAGTGGACCAATTACTTCATACCCCTTTTTAGGATTTATAATTTCTAATCCATATACATTAATAGAAATGTGATTTTTTTCTTCAAAAATCTTAATGTTCTTTAGCAACATTGGAAATTCTATACCTGACATATCCAAAACAGAAGAGTAGTGGGGGTAGGATGAAGTTTCAAAATCTAATCCGCGTGGTTGGTGAAGAGCAGACACAACTGCCCAGGCGAAGCAAAAGTTGTCATCATTCCTAATGTTGATCACAACTTGACGTCTCTTGATCTCTTGAGGAAGTTCGATAAAAGATGAGGCTCTCAGCGGATTGTGCTTGTTAACATTAATTTCCAAATGAAGTAAATTCATCAAAGCCCATCCTGCAACGTAAAAATTAAAAAATTACTTTTTTTGTTGCTGTTGTAAAATCGAAAATAAATTCTTTACCTGAATCTCTTTCTGCAAATTCGTCAGCTTTCTGGTCAATAATGGTGCAGATTTGCTCTAACAGTTCTTTTTTCTGATATCCCTGGCAAATTACTTGGAACGGCGCATTAAAAGATTTGACATCATAGCTGTCGCTGCTGGGGTTAAAATAGAAACCGAACAGTTCCATATTTAGCTTGATACATTTATGTTTCTGCAGTTCTTGATCTATTAGATGTGCAATTTTGTATTCCAAATGTTGAAAATATTCTTTCACATTTATGAAGTTTTGGTGTGAGGAAATCCTATAAGATATTATTCGTTCCCTGAATGCTGACTTGATAATTTCAACACCTTCCTCCAAGCCTATTTTGGAATTGTTCTTGTGCACACTAGATCGAAGATGTCCACCCCATAGACTTTGGTTTATATTTTTCTTGCATTCTTTACAATATTTTACAATATTTGTAGAATCTATATAAATTAAGAAAAAAATATTTTACAAAATATAACATGAAAAATAAAATGTTCTTACCTTTAACAAGCTTTGGTTTTTTCAACCTACTGTTGAGTTTTGTAGAATTTCCGTTAACATGTTTTTTAATATGTCGCAGTAAATTATCCTTTCTAGTGAAGACTTTATTACATGTTACACACTTATGCATTTCTGAAGTTTTCTGCATAATAATAATAATAAAATTAATATTGTGCAATTCTATTTAGTTATAGTCAAATTTTGAAAAAAGCAATTGCATTTTTGAAGTTCTTTGTATAATAATAAAATTAATATTGTGCATTTTTATTTAGTTATAGTCAAATTTTGAAAAAAGCAATAGAAATTAATTGACTTTATGAATCCATTTCTTCAAATGAGTCAACTAATTTGTCAAAGGCCTGTTTAACATAATTCACCGTACTTTCGTCTCCCTTTTTAATTGTGATCAAATTAGTTAAATTTTGAATAGCGAAACCCAGACACTTAAGGTTTGCTATTTGTTTTTTATTTTTTTTATTAATTTTAAATTTTTTTTTAATGATAAATGATGGTTTCGAAATTGAATTTTGTTCAACTGGTGAATTATTAGGAGAAATATCCGAAGTTAAATTTGCTTCAATTTGTTTTTCTTGCGAATCAGAATTTACAATAGCATATGGTGAATTAGTAGGACAAATAGCCAAACTTAAATTTTGATCAATTTGTTCTTCTTCCGAATCAGAATTTTCACTAAACAAAAAGGGAGAGCAAATTGGTCTCGGAGAATTAATTGGCGATTTTAATGTTAAATAATTTGGATTAGATTTTTGAAAACAAACAATATCCTCATAGCTAGAATTTTGAGTTTCGTCAATGTCATTCAGTTCTTTAAGAGTTTGTTTAGTTTTTGTTGTAATTAAGTCCGTTTTGTTGTCCATAATGTCATTAAGATCGTCAAGAGTTTGTTGTTGAGTAGCTGTAAATAAATATTTTTCGTTGTTGTGTTTGTTGGCATTATTCTGAACTTGGCTATTGTAAATAATTTCATTCAAGTCCTGAATAGTTTGTTGTTGACTAGTTGTAAATACGTCTGTTTCATTGTTTTGTTGGTTTGCAAAATTTTGCATTTGTGTACATGTGTATAAGTCAAAGTCATTGTCAATTATTTTGCTACTCGATGCCAAAAAATTGTCCATTATGAAAAAAATCGTAATAACAAATAAAAATGCCACAAATGTACATAAAAATGTCACCAATATATATATAAGAATTAAATCTTGCCAAATAAAAATGTTAGAAATAAAAATAAAAATTTACCAAATAGACACAATGTAAACACCAGAAAACTCGCGAGCTCTGCACAGTGTGAATGCAGAAATCAATTGCAATCGTCTCTTCGCTGAGGCGATTTTATATGCAAAAGTTAATCACATGTGTCCTACTTAAAGTTGAACGACAATCTCTAAAAACCACTTTCCCAAGCCGATCAACAACCTTACCCCTCCTAGAAATTTTTATTAACTTGGAAGGCGATTCCATCACTTATAAACATTCATTTTTGGACAAATCATCTAGGCTTGTTAGAAGATCATTCTTGTTTAACATCGACATTAATTATATTGAGGAGGAAGAAGAAGAGATGGAGGAAGATGATCAGGAAATTGACGAAGGAGTGGACATGGATGGACAACTGCTAAATTTAGGAACCGAGGCTGACGTAAAAGTAAGCAAGTTTAGGGCTAGTGAATTATTTAATAATTTTGAAGAAAAAGATGTATGTGTTATACAAAGCTACTCTAAAATTGAAAGTCGAAGACTAGGAACATTTGCTATTTGCCTTCCTTGTAGTGCAATTCACATGAGATATTTACGGAGAGGGGAGTCCGATCATGTGAGCTGCCACTACAAAAGAGCTTATGTTGTTAGTGCTTCTGATTTACATTGTGCTATTTGTAGGATACATCTTTTTCTACTAATTCCTGAACATGCTTGCTTTTACTGTAATAAAAATGAAAAAAAAGAGATAGAAGATTATGTTGTTAAATATTAATAATAAACATAGTTTGTAAAGGTGATGTGTAGATTATTTCAACAATATTAATTTTAAATATAGGTTATAAACGTAATGGGTAGATAATGTCAAAAATATTAATTTTAAACATAAATTGTAAAGATAATAAGTAGAATACGTCAACCATATTAATTTTAAAAAATGTCAACTGTTACTATAAGCGGTTATATATTTTCAGTGCTATATGCAAAATACTTCTTTTTATTCTAACATCTGACACTGTACTTGTAAATGAAATAGCTAATCATATGTAAAAAAGTGTCGATTATGTCAACTGCCACTAGAAGCACTCATATAACATTTTGTTAACGCTTGTTTCTGTATTCAATTAGGTTTTCTCTTACTTGATGCAAATTATATTAATATTATTAGTATAATTAAAAAGTAGTAGATTAGGCTATGCCGGTCCGACAATCAAAACCGTCATTTTTACATGTAAATTCCCATAAGAAAATTTAAGCTTCCATTTGCAAAAGTGGTGCCATTTTAGGGCGTGGCACTTTTTGTGTAAACCCATAACAATTGTTTTGTTATGTAATGTGAAAATTAGTATATATTAAAAAACTTGTTAGATCATTGTTGTCGTTTCAATATAGGAAAAGGAAAAAATGTGAGTCAATTATTATATATATTTACATTTACTTTTTTTTACAAAATTATTTGTTACCAGAGTTTTCACAAACACAAATTATAAAAAAATATTATCCTCTTTTTAAAATTACAACAAAATGATGTCTAATTACATCTTTGAAGATTTGTACCAAATAGTAATATCTAGTGCGACATACAGGACAATTGTTTACCATTATAGAACAACCATTTTCATCATTCCATCTTAAAATACATTTTAAACAAAAAATGTGGGAACATGTATTTGGTCTACATGAATCATATATTATTATTCAAAACAAATAGCACAAAACACTTTTTTCTCTTCACTCTCAGTTTTATTCAAATTTTTTAAAACAATCCCATTATTTTCTTCTCGAACTAATGGTATATTTTCTTCTTGAACTCCTGGTATAATTTCTTCGAGGCTAATTGTCTGAAGCGGAATGGATCGATTTCTTTCTCCAACTGATTCACTCATTTTATTTTAATATTATTATTAATAGATTTATTCAACAGATGTTTTTCTTTTAACAGTCACTCGTACCTTAACATACTAAAATGATCTTGATGCACCTATTTATAAAACTTAAGAATGCAAAATCAAATGTGGGAGAACAAAGAGAAAAAATTAAAAATATGATGCGAATGAGAATAAAAGGGGAGGAAGTTAAGAATGAGGGACATGAGAGAGAGGAAGAAGAGGAGGAGGAGGCGCTCCCCTATTATAACTACTGAGGTATATATAAATATTTAAACATTTACAAATTAAAATACAAAATAGGAACAGGTTAAATATCAGAGAGTATAAACTTTCTTAAACATAGTTTATTTTGCTGTATATTTCTGCTTTAAAGCCATATATTCGGTATTTTTGTTCAGCGCACCGAGATCGGGAATACTTTTTCGTGTGCAAAAGCCCGCTCTACTTTGTCCAAAAGTTAGATGAAAATAAGGTAAAAGTTTAATAAAAATACATTACGTAATCAGCAAAATATAGTTATTAAAGTCACAGTAATATAACCAGTCGGGTGACTGGGGATCTAATGTTTCTGGTGCGTTCGAACACGAAGTACAAATATAAGCTTTCTAAAAGACTGTTAATGGATGAATTTGTTTATTTTTACCATTAGGTATATTAGCCTCTAGGAAGCAACTGGCTGATTTAAATCCATGCAAGGGGTTGATACCAACGACATGGAAATAACATAGACCCAGTGGTTTACATTTTGGAGAAATCCAACATTAACCCTGGTTTGCCAAACCGTTACTGTGGCCAGATTATAACGGATATCATCCTTTACACTATTGTCTAAATAAACAAGGAATTCCAGAAATTCCCAGTATAAATTTCCTTATAGAATATTTTAAAACTGATAATTAAATAGCTTATTATAAATACTCAAACCGAATCTGTTTTAAATGTAATTTAAATCTTCTGTAATTATTATTCCTTATTTCAAAAAATAAAGCCCAGAATTATCGGCAACGTCGGAATTCTACCTTTTTCGAGTATACTACAGATTTCTTTCGGGATCATTCGGAAGACGCCGAAGATGGTCGTAGTCATTCATGATTTCGACCTATTTGATGCGCGGTGTTGTAATTGTTCTGGTTGGTGAAATAAGTGTTTTTCAGAAATCCAAATGTTTTGTGTGGCTATTTTCAAGAATCTGTTTAAAAAACCTTAAGAAAATGGTGCGAACTTGTTTTATTTGCAGAAAAAGAAACGAAACCCAGAAGTTTGTTTTCGAAGGTAAGTTAGGTTAAGTCATACCAGTGCTGTAGTTGAAGGGTAAAAGCACCGTCTAATAGCGTTCTTATATTTGCAAATGAAGTATTGTTTTTGTATTGCACATTTCCGTTGGGCTTGAATTAATTTTTTATAACTTCAACTTATCTATAAAGTCGAAGACATTGATGATAAACGGAGTACAGCGTTTTGCTAATTTATATATTTGTGAAAAGTCTCAAATATTCCTCTAAAATTTATCAAACCACCTTTTTTGAGGGGTTAATAAACAACATAAATATACTATTTGTTAAAGCATAGATACTAAATTTTAATTGACAAAAGCTGTAAGACCCACTATTTTATGTTGTCATTAATTACTCCAGGATGGTTTGCATTTTGGATGAAATTTTCAAGGAATATTTAGGGTAGTCGGAGTTCTCAAATAGCAAGCATATACAAAAAATGAAAATAGCGCAATAGCGTTACTTTTCAATTTTTCATTTAGTGTAGATTTTCTTTAATGAATTTGAAATGCTTTAGTTTATTGCCTAAAAATCTGGTTTTTAAAAATAAGTAATCAGAAAAGTAAATAAATACCATCCTGAGGTACATTATCCCAACTAGGGAAAATTTGTTTTTATCAGGTGATTTCGGTAATATAAATAATAATATAATATATTATAATGAATGTTAAAAATATTAAACATCTTGGCACAAAATATTTATATTGTCAATAAGTGAAATGTATAGCGGGAAGGTGGATGGTGGGGAAAAAAGGGGGTAAATTGAGGGATAAAAACTGTAAAGATATTGTTTTTCATAATATGGTTTTTGTGGTTTTTAGGGACACGAAGTTCAATTTTGTATTCATATTAATATTGGGCCATGTTTATTGCTGATTTTCTGTGAATATGAATAGATCCAATACATGTAAAGGTGGTGCATTTTTATATAATATTACTTGCCGCGAGCCTGGCAAACTTTTAAAAGTAGTGGACCCAATTTTTTACCTAACTTCGCGTAAATGGAACTAAAATATGTTGAAAAAAGAGTGAAATCAAAATGTTTTGAAAAACAAACCCGATTTCAAAAAATAGGTTGCATTAAAAAGTGATAAATTATATTTTATTACATATTTCGTATGAAGTCGGTGATAAGCTGATAAAGAAAGGTATTAAATAAGCATTATACTCTTAGTATATACATCAAAACACAAAGTGAGTTCATGTAACAAAATAGTTTTATCTTCATCTTTAGTAACAATAGTAATAAGAACTCACCCTGTTATTGGTTGTATTTTGTCTTGGAAATGCTTGTTCTTTAATGACTAAGCTTATTGCTAATAATAAATATTGCCACATGAACCATTACATAAATATGTCTTTTGCAGGCACGTAGCCAGGATTTCAGTTCTAGGGGGATCCAACCCTGTCAAAACCAATTCAATGACAAAAAAATTATTAAGAAGAATGCTTTTTTTTCACTTGTTGCTAGCCCCCTGCAAGTACAACAAAATATGAAAAAAAGTTGCAAAAAACTAGTTATTTGCCAATATATTAAAACATTATTTTTGCAGGTAGAGCAATTATGAAAATGTAAAAAATTATAGGTATATCTTGAGCAAATAGGATATTGGCGACTTTTGCTTAATATTTTTAGGTTTTATATATTTAATAGTATTTTAATAAATAAGCTAAGTCACTTTGTTAATATCGAGGTTAATATGGTGTTATCTTCCATAGAGGGTCTGGAACCATATTGCTACATTAAAAATCTGGATTTCTTTAATCATAAATGTATTCATCTTTCTTTTTAGTACTTTCTCGAAATTCTAAAACTACTTTTAATGAGCGTTTGCTTAAAAGTTTTTCTTTTTTTGAGAATTCTAAATATTCCTCACTGTCAAAATCGAATATTTTTTGGAGGTAATTTTTTTCAATTCCCAAAGGTAAATTCAATAATTTTCTTATTCCTTAAATCGTGTTTTGTATACGTAAAGATAAGAACTTCAAAATTGTGTGAAAATGGATCACGAAGAGAAATTTTCAGCAGCTACCATATATTCTAAGTTTAATAATAATAATTTTTGTCGGAATTATCATAAATTTGGTCTCGGTACGCATTCGCAATTTTGCTTATGACAGGAGATTTTTGTGGAAGAAAAATGAAATTTATTTTCCTATCGATTTATGTTAGAAACTGTCGTACTTACGAAAAAATCATTAGGTGCGTCTTTGTTTAGGGTAGCCTTTCTTAATTTTTTACATTTACATATTTGCGAAACTTCTTTGCAATCGCAGAATGTCTAACTTGTGACTTGTTAAAAAACCCGTCAAAAATTTAGAATTTCAAAAAAAAGCCTGCTCCCTAATTTTCCTGAGCTTCGAGTTAAAAAAATAGCTGTAGTAAGTAGGGCCGATACGGAACTGCTATCAGCAGTTATTGGAATTCTACTTTCGTAGGTTAAATTATGTAAAAACTCCTAAATATTTTTAGGGTCTCGCGCGGAGGGGAGGGGGGTCCGGACCCCCCCCCTAGACTACGTGCCTGGTCTTTTGTCACAGAGAATTATTGATACAATTATATTAAATCAGCTTGTTGCTAACCTAAAGTTTTATATATATATATATAAAATTTTCTCTAAATTTCCGATTTTGAAAATTGTCACTGAATCATTAAATATGTAATAGACGAGTTTAATTATATATATATATATATATATATATATATATATATATATATATATATATATATATATATATATATATATATATATATATATATATATATAATATTAAATTAATATGCTGTTACTTTTGTTTTGTCGATAATAATAGTTGTTTGTTATTATATCAAACTGTTTATAAATAAATTATACCAAACTTTTAAACTTTGTTTTATTTTTATAAACCACGAAAATTTATAAAGTGCAGCATCACTTTCAACCTTGTTATTTAAATTTTTATAAAAAAAATTAAGTTTCAAATATGCTGTAACATATTATACAGGGTGCTTCAGAATCATCAAAAAGTTTCGATGATTTTATTTTTTAACATCTTGCATTTTAATGCATTTATTTACTTTTTTTATTATTGATGTCTTGATAAAAGTTGTTGGTTCAAAAAAAATATTTTTGATAGTAATAAACTTTAGATCAGGATGTTCAAAAAAGTGGATTTCACTAACAATTTCAAAAAAATAAAATTTTTCTGACAGTAGTTTTAAGGGCCATAAAAAATCGTAAATATAAACTGAGTAAAATTTTTTATATTATAGTTATGGAGATATTTAAGGTCAAACAGCAAAAAAACATTTTTCTATTTAAATCTTTCCTTAGCTATTACTAATATGACATAACTAATACTAAACCTTTATTTACGATTTTTTACGGCCGCGGCAGTCACAAAAATTTTAATTTTTGCCCTGTATATCTGACTTAAAGTTTAATATTGTGAAAACTATTTTTTCGACAAACACACAAGTTTTATCAAGAAGAAAGTTTTTCGAGAAATTGATAATAAAAAAGTTTCCCATTCAGTGCAGACTTTTCCACGACATAATATCTAAATTAATTGTTTTCAAGTTATTATTAAAACTCTCACTTTTACAATGTGAAGTCGTTCCTGTTCATCTTAGAACAAAAAAACTGCCGTAACCACCAAACTAATATTTGGGCTCAAAAAAATATAGCAAATAATACATTATCTCAAAAATAGCTACGCCACTGGTAAGCCTCGCGAAGTTATCTGACAGCGTTGCAATTTTCACCGCAAATTATTCTTTATGCGATCAGTCCGTCTTTTTTCCACTCATACACAATAACAAATTGATGTTTGATTCTATTTCTTTAATTTTTATGAATGAAATGCGGGGTCTATTTCTTTTTGACGTCATTGGTTGATACCGCCTCGATACCTTTCCAAAGTGCGCTCGTTTGTTGGGATAATATAATTTAATGCTTTTTAACCTAACCATAAAATGTTTTTTAAACTCTAGGAAACACGAAATATTTGACTTTGACAACTTGTATATCGAAAACTACAGAGTTTAAGTGTGTTCATGAAAGGTATTTAAAAGGCATGTTTTAAGAGTAACTTTGACCTTTTACTTGTTGATGTATTCTAGTTCATGTTAAAAGAAGACTGTTTGATTATTGCTTCAGAGTCCTCTCATCATCCTCACATATAGAATTCCACTTTTTAAATATGCGTTTAATTGTTTGTTAATAGCTCTATACAAGTTCTATAAAATGTAATTTATTTACTTTTTTCAGCTATTACGAACTAGCTATATGTATTTATTCATATAATCTGTTATTTGTGTGTAGTAGTGGCATTCGATGCTAGAGAAGTTATAGGTAAAAGCGAATTTAGTGATTTTTTTATTTATTTTTATATTATTATTGTTTCTTCAGGAAATATGTTTTTACCGAATATTTAAACATTTTATTAAGCCGCGATTTTGTTTTGTCATATATGATTCGCATCAAAGTTTTACCAGTTATCTTTATATACACCTGATTTTGATCCATTCGGCAAGTAGTTTCGTAATAATGATTTTTTTAACTAATAACATGATTAAGTTATACTTATAAAAGGTATTAAGCACCATGTTGAAACACTGACATCAAATTGTCAGAAAAATGAACTGAAAGCCATTTCTTACAAAGATTCTGCGAGGTCATTTAATATGAGTATTTCGTCGAACCTTAATTACAAATATTATAGCAACTGATATTTTTTGAAAAAAATTAAATTTGACTTAAACATCATCCCAGTTACTTTAAGTAACTCAGTAAACCTATAGTTATCACAAAACATATATGTAGAACCTTGAACGAAAGATTTTTTATTAAATTTCCAATAAACACGGTCGTTTCAATTTTAAAATTTTTCCTTCTATTGCAAACTTAAATTTAAAGATGCGTATCTCAAACGACACCGTTGAAATATTTGTATTTCAAAATAAAAACTTTCACTGAATATTATTTATTTAACTGTAAAGAAATTTGCAGCATTATGAAACACTTTTATAAAGCATAACGTAGAGGTGCAGAAGTTACCAGGTACCAGGTACCAGAAGATGAAGATAAACCAAATGTGGGAATATTCTAATATACAATATTTTTCCAATAATTAATTTGGCACCATCTTTATAGCAGCTGAAATAGTTAGCATTGCATTTGTTAAATGCATGTTTAAAACAAATTCTTTTTTCTTTCCAGCCCTAGAAAAAGAAAACGAACTGCAGTGCAACAATCAAACATAAGCAAAAAATTAATATTCATTAATTAAATATACCTAAACAATCTAAAATTATATTAAATATAACAAGAAATGTCGTCATATTTGAGGAACTTTAAAAATGGAAGTTTTCTTTCTCCATTCCAGTTCAGAGATTCTGCAAAAGCTGGAGGAAGCACAAACCTGGTAAAAGCTCAATAGCTACAGATGCTTCAGGAACATCTCTTTGTGAGATTCAAAGATAAGAAGCGAAAAGAAGAAAGATATCTCAAAAAAATCAGCATTTCAGAAAAAGAACAAATATAAATGGTCTTAGAAAGCGAAAAAAAATATTGGATAGAGGAAGATACCATTTCCTGATTAAGAAAAGCTAGCTTGCAAGGTTTGATAACTCAACGATCAGAATAAAAAAAAGTGTTTGTTATTGTGCTATTTGTTCTGATGATGGACGGTTTGTTATATAATTGAAACTTTGGAAATTTTTATTTTTTAGACTTTGAAAATAAATTTTTTGGTTTGTTGGTTAAAATTATGGCACTTATTTCTTGTAAGACCTTTAGGGGATGAAGAATGTGCCTCTGGATTACCTGCGAACTCAGAGAAAGGAGTATTAATATTTTCCATTTGGTTAGTTACGGTATTTGGGTTAGTTTTTTCTACATATACATTCTCGTGCAATTGAATCGTATGATGATGAGAATACCCAACTGAAACGTCGGTTTTTTCGGAAGTTTGAGTTGAGTTTTTAATGGTTCGCCCTGTAACTTTAGTTTTAATAATTGAATTAAACAAAAGGTCATTTAGTTTAGTTAAATTTGGTACCTCTAGGGTACCACTGTCAAATTTGTTGCTTTGATTTAATCTTTGTACTCAGTGCCGCATTCGGCAGACACTAAAAATTGCTGACTAAATGATTTGTAGCTTGAAGAGCTTTGTAAGTTTTTATTAAGTTCCAAAGAATTGTCATTAAAAATTTGACGCTGAGGACAGCGATGTCGGTTGACCAGCAAATTAGGCAAATTCATAGAGTCAATTTCATCATGTAAAGGCTCCAATTCGACCCTACATGAAGTGTCAACATGATTTTTTGAATTTTCCATTTGGGAGTAGCCATTAGCTATTTCTATTAAGCTATTACTTTCTGTTTTTATGTTCTCACCTTCATAAGGTAGGTTTCTTATACTACTTAGTTCGTTCTTATTGCTAAGATTAACTACATCATGCTCGTTTTTCAAGTTAGTCATACTCAAGAGAATACTTTTTAAAAGGGTATTATTTATTAGGCCTAACCCCGAAGGATTAGTCGATGTCCCGCTACTATTTACCCGGCTGCCCTCTGGAAAGTGGGCATCCGCCTCAAAGAAAATTGGGAGTCCCCTGGACTCTACGTGAGAAGAAAAGTCGCTGGGCGTGAATTTAGCCATATTTATTGGAAAACAGAGCCTGAAGATGGTCTCTGCTCAAATATGCTATTTAATAATTATTTTTATTTTTACTAAATTTCACAACTGTAAAACAAGTTCTGAGGGTAGCGACGGGAAGGTCCAAAAGTAAATCAGTTTGTTTAAATGATTCAGTTTGCAAAAATACAATTCTAATTTACATTTCTTAAAATTAACTACGTTCAGTTCACCTTACTAACGTGGACGCCGGCGCCGCGCCAGGTGGATACATTTCTATCACTAATTTATAAATGTTTGTTAAAATTCAACCACCGACAAAGAAAGCTTGGCGTAAAGTCTTTCAAGAGACCTGCAGTTTATTTTTTGTTTAAAATCATTTAAAAGTTTATGTTCACTTCATTGATTTTTTGACTAAATCAATTATTTACATCGCAGTTTTTTGATCCAAAGTTTGTTTAACTGAGTAAGAGTTTATATTTACTGTCTTTGAAAACCAAAAGAAAACTTAACAACAAACACCTTGCGCTAAGTATACTGTTTACAACTAAATGTCCTGAGGACAACAATATAACTTTTACTGACAAGTTTTACAAAACGATTAAAAAATAAACCTTTTCTTTAAAATTTAAGAAAACATTTGTCCTATGGATCTTTCTGTATTTTTACTTTTATTGTTGTTTTTTGGTGGGAAATATTCCTCTTTTCGTCAACGTTATAAAATTATATCCTCCTCTCTGGAAGTTATCAAATAATTATTTTGATTAGTGACAATTAATACTTACGGACTATCCACTACGTTAACAAACGTGGTTAAAAGCAAAAATTTTGATGTTAGCAACAATTAAAATTTTGTTATAGACAATTTAGCAATAATAATTAACACTACTTATTCCACCACGGCGTTCCACGCGCCTCGAAAATGTTAGTCGCGAAATTTCTACTGTACGTTGGTTCTAAAATACCAATACAACATACACATTAAGCATCATGCACTAAATGAATAATAAATAAATTCAAATTTTCGATTGTTTGTAATAAGACACGGTTGTTCTAATGCACCTACTCCAGACAGGCCTCTACTGTTAAGAGAGCCCGTAAGTTTCAGTTGCTGTGGAGCCAAGAGTCTTGATAGGAATATTTAAAAAGCGTAATTTTCGAAGCTACACCTTAAATACTATTCTAACCTATACATGCCCAAATTCGGGAAAACGCTCGGTACATGCATGTACTACTACAAATTTTATCTTATAAATTTAGGAACCATCCAATCAAGGAGAGAACCTTTATTAGTCACAGTTTCGATATATCACGATTAGAAAAAAGCTAGACTCAATTAAGGTAAGCTTCATAGAATTGTTAATAACAAATACTAATACGTGAGACAAAGCACTTTACACTAAATAACAGTAAATAAAAAGTTATCATGTTGAATTGATATATAGCTCGCAGTATTAGACAAATGTTTAGACAAAATTGGAAAACAAAATTCGTTTAGTTTTAATGACACTTAAAAACAATGAACTCATATAAATTGTCGACTGGCTTATATTTTATCCATTTATTGTTGTAGTGTTTTGAAAAAATTCAATTCGACTTCTCTATTGTTTATTTACCTGAAGGGCTTATGATATCTAGTTAGAACTTTTAGGTTAACAACAAAATGGTATAATCTTATGGTAAAAGCTTTGACTGTTCTTAAAGTCTTTATTTACTTGTATTTTAAATGGTTATATTTGCGTCAATCGAATTTTCATACTCCGGCCGAGCAGGCCCTATTTTCCATTATCTCTTGTGTGTACAAGGATTGGAAAAATCATTCCTGCCGCCCACGATGTTTTTCAGAATAGTTTTAAGTAAGATATGTATGGACAACATTGGCTTAGGGCCTTAAATTTAGCTATGAATGTTTTTTAATAGTTATTTTGTTTTCTGCTTTTTAAGAAAGAGATCAATAGGTTTTTATATCGTACAAAATGCTTTTTATATTAAAAAGATACGATTTCAGGACATTTCCAACCAAAAAGCAAAAAATGTGCTATATTAGTAAAATATTGGAAGAGAGAAATCCATATTTAGAATATTTAATAAGACTCAAGGTGTATACTTTTATTGGTCAGATGGGGCTGGTTTAGCGTATGTTAATGAGCACGATATTAAGTTAATTTTACCAAAACCTGTAGGATATAGAAGAACAGCAAGGTAGGAAACGCATATTCCATTTGATTTTTCTTTAATAAATATTCTGTGGTTCAATTAGTTATAAAATTTAGATTTTTTAAAAAATGCTTTCTAATGTTTTTATTTTAGACATTTTCTTTTTGTTGTTATTCTTTTATCTTTTTTTAAACATAAGACGTTTTGTATCTAATAACATCTTTAAAAAAAAATATATATAATATATATATATATATATATATATATATATATATATATATATATATATATATATATATATATATATATATATATATATATACGTATATATATATAAATATATATATACGTAGAAAATATATTTTCTTTGTTTATTATGTAATCCATATTTTCGTACAAACAAATTTTCAGGAATTCTCTTATATTTTCTCTGTTAATTATGTGGAATGTAAATATATTGTAACACTCTCTACTAATTAATTAAATTTAAATGAAAATACAGTACGCGTTTTATATAATCATTTGAGTAAAGCGTAAATGCAAAAATATAGTAAAAATGTATATCGTACATAACTATAAATATATATATATATATATATATATATATATATATAAATATATATAAATATATATACTTATATATATAATAATCCTTATGAATGTCTTTACTTACAGATCTTCAAATCTTCTGCCAAATTTAATTAAAGTAAATAACTAATACAAGTAAAATATAAAACAAAGTGCTTTGTGAAATATAATCTACAAAGGAATTATATACATATGCATATATATATGTATATACATATATATAAATATATATATATATATATATATATATATATATATATATATATATATATATATATATATATATATATATATATATATATATATATATATATATATATATATATATATATATATATATATATATATATATATATGTATATATATATATATATATATATATATATATATATAAATATATATATATATATATATATATATATATAAATATATATATATATATATATATATATATATATATATATATATATATATATATATATATATATATATATATATATATATATATATATATATATATATATATATATATATATATATATATATATATATATATATATATATATATATAATATATATATATATATATATATATATATATATATATATATGTTGATTTTTACTCCTTCACGGATGGAAAAATACAATGTGTTTTCATTCCGGGTGTACATCCGTATATATATATATATATATATATATATATATATATATATATATATATATATATATATATATATATATATATATATATATATATATATATATATGTTGATTTTTACTCCTTCACGGATGGAAAAATACAATGTGTTTTCATTCCGGGTGTACATCCGTTCATTACTGTCGTTCTGAAAAGAACAGTTTTGCTGACGTTTCGCCAAAATCACAGTCACAGAGACTATTCTCTATTCAGACGCGAGAAAGAAAGCTTCGAAAATGCCAAATGTGATTTTGGCGAAACGTCAGCAAAACTGTTCTTTTCAGAACGACAATAGTGAACGGATGTACACCCGGAATGAAAACACATTATATATATATATATATATATATATATATATATATATATATATATATATATATATATAATCATTTTTGAATGGCTTTACTTACTGATCTTCAAATCTTTTGCCAAATTTAATTAAAGTAAATATCTAATACAAGTAAAATATAAAACAAAATACTTTGTGAAATATAATCTACAAAGGAAATATATTTTCTTTGTTTATTATGTAATCCATATTTTCGTACAAACAAATTTTCAGGAATTCTCTTATATTTTCTCTGTTAATTATGTGAAATGAAAATATATTGTAACACTCTCTACTAATTAATTAAATTTAAATGAAAATACAGTACGCGTTTTATATGATCATTTGAGTAAAGCGTAAATGCAAAATATAGTAAAAATGTATATTATATCTATCGGCCCATAAATAGAAATTATTATTCGATTTTAATTAACTAAATTCGTTTTAATGATTGGGTTAAAGTTTCACGTTTTATAAACTTTGAATTATTATCATTTATTTTATTTAACAAATTAAAAATTTGACGAGTTTATTTTATCGATATTGAAAAGAAAATCACAAATTTTTATATCACGCATAATTTTCATGCAAATATTGGAATCAATTAAATAAGTATTGTTTTAATACCTCCTTATTATACAATTTACTAGGCCGCCATTTTGTTTTGCTATTTTGGACTTACATCGAAATCGTACCATTTCTTCCCTATATCACCCTTGATTTTTGGCAAAAAGTCAATTAGATAAGTAGTTTTTAATACTGATTTTTAAAACATTTTATTAGCCTAGGCATATTAAATTCGCACCAAAATTTTATTAGTCCATATATCACATCTTCTGCAAAATTTGGAGGCATTTCAATAATTAGTTTTTGAACCTGATTTTTTTGAGTAATTTTTTAAATCGCCCTCCCCAATATACTTCATCTTAACTATGCTTAGACCGCCAACAAATTGACGGATATGAGAAAACATGTATTTCTGCATCCAGGAACCATGAAACGTGAAAATCTGCAAAAACC
Organism: Kuschelorhynchus macadamiae; assembly: GCA_030620095.1. Lineage (NCBI taxonomy): Eukaryota > Metazoa > Arthropoda > Insecta > Coleoptera > Curculionidae > Kuschelorhynchus > Kuschelorhynchus macadamiae. Next base: position 385,893 of record JAUTXW010002697.1, on the reverse strand, counting down.
TAGAAGGGTGATTTTTTTTCACCACTACAATACATCTCTCTTACGAGGAGAGTAAAAAAGCATCAAATTAACCAAGAGAAAACAAAACCATCACAACCACATCCTGTATAAAAACTGAAGACACTGACTAGAATTGACAGCTGAAAATTCATTAATAGTCATCAATCAATTTTCCAATATTATCTTCATATTTTTTTTGTTAGATCGGGATGTTCGAATATTTTATAAGGGTTTTCGGCCAAACTTAACATCATAAAGCAATAAAAAGCCCTTATTATTTAGGCTTGAGAGTTTTGTCGATTCGTTATAAAATAGCTGATACATGTTTATTGTTCATATTAAGAATGAAAGATTGAATGGATATGTATAATAGTATTCAAATTTTTTCTTATTATTCAATACTTTTTGTCGCGAATCGAGCGAATTTTGCCTCCATAAAACGTATTAGCACTGTCACCAGATATGTTAAGGACACACCCGAAACGTTATTGCAAAAAAAGATGGATGGTTTGCCCCACTTAGTACTTTCATTTTCTTGTAAAACTTAAAAATCAAAATAATTTTGTTAAAACATTTTTGATATGTGGCGATTTCTCTCCGAAAATAAGTTCCAGGATTTTTTTGCTTCTTCCCTTTCACCTAGACTTGACTTTTAAAAAAAAATAAAAATCCGGAAACTTATATTAAAACAAATTCAATATAGAGTCCTTTATATAAGATAATTTATTTTTATTAATAATTATTTTTGTGATGGCCACCCATTGATCTGGACAGGCAAACTTTTCGTTAAATTAGTATGTGCCTTGATGTTATAAAGCTGTAAACACACTAGGTATTACACAAATTTTCCAGGGCCATAAAGCAAGCAAATACATCGATATCTAAACGAACAAAGAAGTCCTTCATGATAAAAATCTTTTCACAACCTTTGGGGGTAACTGTTGGCCGTTGTATGGTTTGCCAGTCAGTATGGTAATGAAATCTGAGGGCACATCTATAATTTTGTTATTGTTCAAAATTGCAAACACTGTAATTTCGTTCAGACCAATTTTTTGTTTTCTCTGAATCTTAAAAAAGTTTCTATTAAGTACCATAAATTTATTATAATAAAATGTGATGATTTTTAATATGTATTACGCGTTTTTCTAAAATGCTTAAGAAGTATATTTTTGCATTTGTAACTTTTGCTGTTTAGTAAACCATGCTATAAGCTGTTTAGGATAGGCCTGCACTTGCAGATCTTGCGTAGAATGCCGTGACACAAAGACTTTTATTACATTTATTTGCTGCAGCCTAATTTTATTAAATTTATACTAATATTATAAAGAATTATAAATAGGTAAATCCTGACTGATTGTCTGCTTTTGTCAACTTTGAGCTGAAACTACTGAAGCCAGAACGACGAAATTTAGACAGTAGATATTTTTGTGACCTAAGTAAGCAATAAGAAAGTATTTTAGGAAATTCAACCGCCAAGGATGTAAAATAGAACATGAAACTTTGTAGGGGGAAAAATATTCTATTGACTTGAAATTTAGGGCAAATATTCTTCCAAAAAAATAATTGCACAAGCGTTTCAGCATTTATCAAAATTCATCACTTATGGGTATAGAAAATTGAGATGTATGTTTGTACGGGAAAAACGAAATTCTCATAAGGAATATAATTGAATACTAATAAACAGTATTCTCACGCCAAATACGTATGATTAGGTGACATTATTCTCTCGGGCGAAGCCGAGACCGGGAATGTAGTATTATATATTAGAGATAAAATATTTTCTGAATCTAACTAAAAGAAATAATATTGCATTTTCATTCGGCCATTTTACAGTTAATAACCACAGATAAGTGAGGTTGCACAGAATGAATGTCTTGGCATAAATATAGATCCGTTTTTAAAGTGGTCCCCTTTAGGGTTTCGCGAGACCATAAGACTAATCTTGGTCTTGGTATCAAGCCCAAGACTTGTAAATCGTCTCAAAACCAATACCAAGACTTGACTCTGACCAACCAAGACGAAGACTGCGTCTCAAAACTCTTGTCTTAGTCTTGAGGCTAAAATTAGAAACCGCTGGTAAATTTGTCCCATTTAACTTAAAAGCTTAGTTTAACAAATATTTGACACTAAAAACTATATATAGGGCTATTATGATGCTGTCCCATTTACTTTTGGTGACAATGGTACGTACCTGTCCTAAAAATCATATAAGAATTACTAAATAAATAATATATATAATTTCATATATGTATACGAATACCGGAAATGTTCTTGCGAAAACCACTGTTGCTTGGAAAGATCAGCTGACCAAGAACTGACGATATTTTTTAAGCATTAATAATGAAACTACTGAAATTGGGAATGAGAACGAATATGAAAGCAACACCAAGACTGAGCTAAGTCTTGGTTTTGACCCACAAGAACAAGATCAAGACGATCGCATTTATTTTTCATTACCAAAACCCAGACAAGTCTTGTCTTGGTCTTGGTCTTGCGAAGCCCTAGTCCCCTCATATTGAATCTTCTACAAATAAGATTTGCAGTTTAAGTTTAAAATGTTCCTTATTAAATCAATTATAACGACAAAATGTTTACCATATTTTATAAAACTCTTGTAGAATCATTGATGTTAAGGCTGAATTTCATACAAAAATACATATTAAAAATCGATTATATTAAAAACAGATTATATTTTTCTAAGCTATTCTTCTCAAGTGATACTTGTAATATAAGAACTTAGATCTTAAATTAGATCCCAAAGTATATAAGATTTCATACATTTAGTTTGAAAAGCTTCACATGTCTGCGTAACAATAAAATAGAGTGTACTTTATTTATATATAATGATTTTAAGAGCTTCAATTACATCGTATAGCATTATAAAAATTAAACAGAGTTATAAGAATTAAAAAAAAATGTAAAAACTATCAAGATGGTACAAATATAATAATTAATATTATTATAAGTAAAAGAAATAAAATTAAAAAACAATACGGCATTGTAATATATAAAGTACAAATTGCAGTATTGGAGATATCTTAGTTCAGATTTTTTTTGATTGTGAAAAATATTGTTATTAGGTAGGCTAGTTTTAGTTTTTAATCTGTTTTTTTTGTATTATTTTTAAGAAAACCCTTGTATATAAATAAAAATAATAAACAGTATTAAACGCAGCAACTGTTTCTGAGTAACACAGCTTTTAATAACAATTGGATATTTAATGTATGATAGAATATGAAACAAAAATGATTGCTTTCTAGAAGAGTGTTACACGCTATATTCGCTACTAAGCTATAACTTATAATGAACTGATTTGGTTGAACTTATCATGAGATATCAACAGCTATACTCGGATTAAGTTGCAACCGTAAATGATTTTCATCAGGAAACCGAGAAAACAATATTAAATTTTTAGAAAAACATACTGAAGGCAGTTCCTATAAACTTAGTGCTGGGTGTTCCATAAAACTAAATTTTTTGTTTCTTTACTTTAATTCCTTTAAATTAAAAATAAAACCTGATTTGTGATGTATAATCACACGATTTCCAAAGTAAAATGGCATAGTCATTCGCGGTAAATTGCAGCATGTCTAAAATTTATGGTCATTTGCTGTGTCATATTACTGCCCTGAAGCTGGCAATAAAATCCTAATGATATTATAGTGCGAGGATGACTTAATTATATAAGTCCTTTTTATGCTCTTAAACCATTACGTTCAAACCATATAAAATTCATATAAAAAATAAGTACAGAGCAATAAAATAATATCTTGAAGTTCCTTTAAATAGTATGTTACAGTTCTTTTTTTATTGTTTCAATTAACTTTCTTTACTTTAGCGCCCTTTGGTTTGATAATTTTGCACAATTTATTAATTTCAAAATTTTAAACCCATATTTACAATTATTTCCTAATCAGTTTTTGATGCTTTGATGGTATTTATTCCGGGGAAGGTCCTTTTAGGCTCGCCCGTTTAGGCCCGCCTCAAACATTTAAAAGTTAAAAAACGCGAAAGTAAGAATAAAAAAAAACATCATTTTTACATAAATCAGTCATCTAGTATATGATGTTTTATAGTGATTTTTCTTAAGGAATAAAGCCAAGTGGTAAGTCTTAAAACAATTTTTAGGCTGTCTTGAAAAAAGCCATAAACAGTTACCGAAAGCTTGGAAAAATCACAAAATGCTTTAATCAAAGGTCCCACCTTTCTTTGAATGCAGGCCCTCTAAATTTAGCACGTTTTATTCTAACACGGATTAACCGTACAGATGCGAAAGTATCAATATTCTCCGTATACCCAAAACTAACATTCTCGATCGCAGCGAGGTCGACTGAAACAGCCACGCGCAACGGCGTGACATAAATCAGTTGGACGAGGTAAAAAAGATGTACATTAACTGGACTTGGCAAAATTAGATACAACTGAAAGTTTTTATTTAATGTTATTGTATATGAAAATGAATATTTGCTGTTGTTTATAGCATTGGTAAAATATTGTTTTAATGAAGTTAATAAGAAAATCATTTCTTAACATATGTTAATCTGTTACCAATTATCTTATCAAAGAAATTATCTATATTAAAACATAATTACTGTGACGAAAGGACGCTTTTCGGTGACAAACTAACTGATTCGGGTCTTATTGTAAATATAATACCGATGTTACTTATTTGTTACTTGACCGATTTCATTTGTTTTGGGCTTGTTTAAAGGAGAAATAAATAAGCTAGAGGCTCATAGATACATTTTTTACATTTTAAAGAAATTGAAGATGGCGGATGCGCCTAAAATTTATCATAATTTAAATGGCGTTGGAACTTTTTTGTGACACTCTGTATATTTGATTTTGACAGAATATTAAAGCCTATTCATTTCTGAGTAATTTAGGTCTTTAATGAGCAAAATCGGTCAAAAAACAGGTGAAATATTAGCAATTTACCAAAGGTCATTTGCCCGTTCAATGCGCCAAATGAAATGTTTCTACGGTTATCGGCATTTGTATTTCCTCTGTAACTTTTTTGTTATAATACCAATATTATTCGCTTTGGGCTTGCTCGAAGGAAAAAACAATAAAAAAGGACATTAATTTACATCTATAATATTCAAGGAAAACCGATACGTCTAAAATAATGCCATAAATTGAATCGTTTTTGATATTTTTTGTGAAACCCCGTAAAGTCTTAAACCGTATTTATTTCTAAATAATTTAAGACCTTCATAAAAACGTTTTCTTTTAATTTATTGTTTTTTAAATTCAACAATACTAAAACGGAATATGGCCTCCATTAGCGTTAACGACTAAATTTAATCGCCGGCGCCAAGAATCAATAGCTTTAGCAATATCTTGCTGATCCATTTCGTGCCACCAGTCTATAATTCGTTGGCGCAAGTCTGCAATACTATTAAATATTCGCCCGTTTTTGTGAATCCGTTCTTCTAAGTCTCCCCAAAGATAATAATCACAGGAATTAAGCTCAGGGTTATAAGTTCGCCTAACGACTGGCCTCGTTAGGCTCTATAAAATCAGCTACTTGTCCTGTTAAAAAATGTGTTGTATACCGGCTGATATCGCACCTGGCACCATCCTAAAATCAGTGCTGTTAATTTAGAACATGAAAATAATGTATGCAAGAACTAATTCTCGGCTAAAAAGAAAACTTTAGTTTAAAAAATACAAAGAAAATACCTGCATAAAGATAAAGTCTGGTGTAAGACGTTCAATCTTAGGTAGCATTTGCATTAACACAAGTTCACAATAAGTATGCGAATCCAGCCATATTCCTTGCTCAATAAAAATTAGTTCTGCTTTATAATATCTCGAGATTGCCGCCGATACCATAACATACTTGCCAAATTCTTCTCTTTCTTTTAGTAAACGATTTAAGGGTACATTTATTTTAAGTGAATCCATCGGAATACACAACTGATCGTTTTGTAAATTTTTTGTTCCCGATAACGTAACGATATTTTCATCAGAAAACGAAATCTTCGAAATTTCGTCAGGCGTTCGAAATTTATTAAATAAACGCCTAGACCTGACTAGTCGCCTTTGCTTCATATCTTCATTCAGTTTAAATATGTAGCCACGTTTAACATGTTTCAACTCTAAATCCTTGTTAATAATTCTTTTACTGAACTTTTAGAAATCTGTACTTCATTTACTAGTTGAGAAACCGTTAGGCTAGTACTAGGTGCTCTTTCTGGACTAACTACTAAGACTCTTACACGATCTATATTTTCCTAAATTTTTTAATTGTTAATATTAGAGAGAACAGTATTTATCTACGTATGCAGTACCTGTGTTCGTGCAGTTCTAGGTTTGCCCCTAGTTGGTCTTCTCTCAATTGATCCCGTCTCTCTTAACTTTTCTACAAAATCATACACTGTGCTTTTTCTTAAGTCGTTATTAAAATGCTTTAAAATGTCACACACTCCGTATTCGCGGTTAAATAGATTTTTTATCACAACTTTTTCAATAGACAGTACCATAGTTATGTACTTTCACGTAAAAAATAGCTATGAATAAGAAAAATGCTTTAAAATTATTATTATTTGAGAGTTGCAGTGCGTTTGCTTTTGTCGTTACTCATTCATAAAGACTTTTATTTTTGTTGAGGTAAATTTAATGTAAAATATTTCATTTTGGTAAATTGTTGACATTTCACGTGTTTATTGACCGATGTTGCTCACCGTAGTCTTTTATTACTCAGAAATGAATAGGCTTTAATATTCTGTAAAAATCAAATATACAGGGTGTAACAAAAAATTACTAACGAACTTTAAATTATGGCAAATTCTAGGCGCATCCGCCATCTTGAATTTCTCTAAAATGTCAAAAATTTATGTTTGGGCCTCTAGCCTATTAACTTCTCTTCTAAACTAGCTCAAAACAAATAAAATCGGTGAAGTAACAAAAAAGTTACAAAGAAAAAGCCAAATCCCGGTAACGGTAAAAAACATTTCATTTGGCGCATTGAACGTTATAACGACTTTTAGTAAATTGCTGATATCTCACGGGTTTTTTTGACCGATTTTGCTCACCAAAATCTCAAATTACTCAAAAGTGAATAAACTTTAGGATTATCAAATCTACAGGTTGTAACAAAAAAGTTCCAACGGCTTTTAAATTATGGTAAATTTTTGGCGCATCCGCCATCTTGAACACCTTTAAAATGTCAAAAATTTTTGTTTGGGCTTCTAGCTTATTTATTTCTGTTTTAAACAAGCCCAAAACCAATGAAATCGGTCAAGTAACAAATAAGTTACAGGGGAAAAACAAGATTCCGGTTTCTTTTGGACCACCTTATATATTAAATTTTCATTAAGTGTAGTATACTTACGTATGAGATTGTATAGAATAGCTCAAAAATTCTTTACATGCAGAGCTTGTATACAGGGAGCTTTTATTTTTTAATGATATACACTATTACGTTTTTGAAATGTCACATGCTACTCATTGCCGCATTGCCGCGAATTCGCGAAATTATTTTAATAAAAGTGATATTAAGCACGGACTTGTCCATTATTAGGTTTATTTACTTTAAATAAGGTGCTTGTTAACAGTAATGATCGTAAAGACGAAAATAGTGTTTTATTATAATATTATTGCTACAAAAAGTATTATTAACATAATAAGACCTATAGCTTTTAAAACTAATAGTATAAATAATCTGAAGTTCATTCATTAAGAATCTTGAGATAAACATTATTAACGACCATAAATAAAAATTAAATTTAAATTTCTATCCCAAGTTTTCAGCCGATTGAGATATATCGTAAGGTTTTAATTTATGTGTTCAATGGCAAACCCTACCCAGCTGGCACTAAAGTAGCTATAACTTTCTATTACTACTCTTTAAGGGTTTGTACGTATTTATTACTAATAATCCTACTATATATCAATAAACACTCTGGGTTATACGTTTTTAAGTATTATGTATGTATTTGTTACTGCGAATAATACTTTCTAGTAATTTCCTATGTAAAGTATATATATAATTACTACTGCCAAGCACCTACTTACGAAATTGACTCCAAGTTCATCGTTTCTTTTAAGTGACATAATAGTAATTTTTCAAAGTTACTACTTCTAATCTGATTACGAAATTACAGCTTTTAAGTATCAGAACCTTCCTGAACCTTGCAACGACTGCTCCAGGTACTCCTATAGTGCTCCTATATAAAACAAATGGTTATGGTAGATAACTTTATTCGTACCACATTAGTGTTGAAGACTTCAAAGTGATTGGGTATAACTGACAGCTGCGTATTTAAAGAATCTAAAACTATAAAAATGTATGGGGGCAGTCGTAAACACTTGATCTTGCCTGCGTTTTAATTTTAGGTCCTTAACATTACTAGAAAACTAAGTAAAACGCATGTATCCTACCTCAACAACTAATAACGTATCCTATATACGCTCTACACTATTTTCCCAATTTGAGTGTTTGTAATCGCCATAACTGTTTTGTTTGTATTAAAAAGAACCATACATATTTTTAAAACGGATTAAATAAAGACAGAAATAAGGAAGTAAAAAATAGGGTGAATTATTACTATTCGGCTACTTAATTAAATGGAATCACACAATTCCGTACTATCTACGTAATAGTCACAGTAACAATTACATATTATTCACGAAATAGTTACCCTAAAATTGTTCCCCATTTTGGTAATGACTACGTAGTCTCAGCTCAGAACGTGGCGACACCAAATTCCGGTTACTTCATCGAAAATACTTGTGCTAACAATGACGTAATCACGACTGAAAGGGTAGGGCTGCTGTAATAATTGCTCAATCTGTAAAACCATCGGCAAATCTAACTCCTCTTATTTCAAAGTGCATTTTTAGGTATAATGATATTAGATTAATATTTTACATTTTGCAGAATGGTAAAGTAAATAATAAACAAAAAAAGGACAAAACATTCTCCTAGATGTTTCAAATGGCTTTACTCGAATAGCTGTTAATTAATTATTGTTAATTATTGTGTTTTGTGGGGCTAAATAGGCAAATACAACCAGGGATTATTAATATATGTAAAAGAGTCGCTAGTCTACTCATTTTTATTAGTAAACACATCTCCTTAAGAGAACTTAATTACGCTTTTATTATATTATGTAATATATAATATCGTTTACTAAATGAAATTATTTAAATTTTAAGGGCCTCTAAGAAGAAATAAATGTACATACCACTACAGACTAGATATTATGTAATAACTATTTGACCTAAATCATATATGGTGAGGTTAAAATATTGTATTAAATAACCATAAATCGTCATATTTTTCGAATACTCCAAAACTTATTGATAGCAGATTTCTATACTACAAATCATAAAAATGTCTTGTAATTCTGAAAACGTGGTCCATTCAAACACGATTTTATTCGTGCTGTTGTCCCGTGAAAGAAAAACTAATCGAGAAAAGTGGTATTTTATGGAGAAAGTTACGAGGAAGGACGTGCAAAATATATTTTTTATCACCAAATTTCTTTTACTTCCCTTGTAAGATATCGTTTGGTACGTGCTCGGCAAATTGAAGCGACCTTTGGATTGCACGTTCGGATAGTTTATGTAAACTTTGATTGGTTACAGTATAAAGAAGTTTATTTTTGAAGTTTTATCATAAGACGATACATAATATTGATAATTTTGAAATTATGGAATATATCATTACGACTTTACAAGGCAAAATAAAGTTTCAGGGCAGTTTTAATTTTCTATTGAAATTATATTTTCATTTGTATATTTTACAAACAGATTTATTTTTAAAGTGGAAAGTTGGCTTAGTATGTGAAGCTCTTCTATAATATGTAGAGCAGCTTAAAAGAATGAAATAAAAAAGACTTTAAATACATTTTTGTTTTGGGAATAAAATGTGTATCATGAGTTATATCACGGTCCATCCCTGAGAATTGCTGATTCAGCTGTTCCGATGTCTTTACAATATTACACCATAGCAGAGCCCAGACAGTCAGTTATAAGCATCCATTTCTGTCACTTAATATTAATTAGTAATTTTGTATATAGAATGTTAACCATTTTTTTTAAAATAAAACTTTTTAAATAGGGAAACCGTCCGATCGTGTTAGTTGACTGGTACAATCGGAATGGTTTTCGGGAATCGATACATATCTATACATATAGACTTTACAGCGGTGGGTCACATTTCAGAAACACTAGTTATATTTTTTTCGTTTTCGGTGGGCTGTCTCATCTTTTTGGGCTATTCTGTATAAGACGCAAAAATATTTTGTTTACGAAAAATAAATGAAATTTTACGGGAGCCATTTTTCGAAATATTACGTGTATTTTCTATTCAACTATTTCTGTTTCCAATTTAACTGTTACCGTGTTTGCACATTTTCAAAATATTTTTTTTTACATTTCCATGACCATTAAAAATATCGAAGATCTACGCCCATCAAAACCAAAATCAAATCCCCGCGAGAGATGAACTAGACTATTTTTAATGCAAACTTGAAACAAATCGGTTTGACCGTTCTTAAGTTATCGTTCGACAGAATTTTATTTACATACAAACACATTTGTACAGACCCCATATTTTTTCTTTAGAAATATGTTTTTCGTATTTTAGCGATTAAAACTTATACCTATTTTTCGAAAATTTTCGCGACTGCAATACTTTCCCTGCATAGGTTATATTTTAATAACATGATATACCGGCTATTACGTATACGGAGAAGTACTTGTGTTCATGCTCTTACTATACCAAATTTCATTCCCATCTAATAATTCCGTTTGAACATACAGGGAAAAGCAATTTAACCATGTGCATCTTAAAAGTTACGCCTTCTGAGACCCTTTCCAACATTTTTGTCATATTCTATGTCAAAGAACAACCCATTAAGGGATGGCCATATTTTTTGAAACACCATGTATGTGTTTTCAAGGATAAAAATCCTTAAATTCGGAATTCACACCCTCATCCTCTCCACCGCAAGCTCCACCTTAACCATTCTTAACCTCAAGGTGCCCTGCTTTCCGAAAAAAATAAAAAATAATGAAAATTGTATAGTTAGGTAACTAAATTTTAAAGATTGGCCAAAATCAAATCGTAAAAAGTAAATGAAGCATACAAAATGTTACACAATCTACAAGAGTACTTAAATTTTATCAAAGGTAATAAAGATATGTCTAATTTGGAAACTACTAAAGAGAACTTTATAAAATCTGGAAATTTACTTATTTTCCCAGAAGGTAAATTCACAATATTATACAAAAGGTAATTTTACTAGCTATAATCTTACTTAAATTCGGAAGATAAATGCAAAATATATTACAAATGTTGCTTAACGATAAAGACCAAAACATATTACAAAAGAGAAAAATGTTGGAATTTTAACGTGTCAAAAGTCACAACAAAAAGCATATAATAAAAGTAGGTATTTAACTTGCAATTAATTAAAAGTGGATATCCCAACTATGTCCAAAATCAGCCCACCAAATGCATCAAACAGCAAAGTGGTTAACAACCACGGAGTGTTCCCAACCAAAAAAATCCCAATCCGACACTTATATCTGCAAGCAGATTCCTCTACCGCAAAATGGTCGTCAGATTTAAGGAATGGATCAGGAGTATCCACCAAAAAACTGCTAATAAACTACCTTAGTGTTGCTTTTCTCGGGAATCCAAATTTTAAATTTTTAAATTTTTGAAAAGTCAAATATCGAAGTTGTTCATCCTAGAAGTTGTAACTGTATAGGTATTAATCAAAGATAATTATAGAAAATCATGGAAAAGCCTGAAAAAAAATATTCTGCAATGGCGGCCACGTTTGAACTTAAGACCTAAGATTTACAAGGATTCTCTATAAGTTTTTTTATTTACCTATTGGTCTGACTTTCTTACTGGTCGGTCCCTTGCTGCCAAACTCCCATTTAAGGTATTTAGAACTTAAAAATTTAAATTCAGCACATGCTGTATACAAAAAAAGTTACACATTATTTTGCGAACGTACAGCTCATTTTCCGGAACCCCTGATCTGGTCTCTGCATATTCATGCTAAGAACAGAGAGCGCCCTGCTCCTTTCAATCAGTTTAATTGACACACATTCATAAAAAACTCTCTTAAAACATATAATCCACAAACTTTTAATTATACGACAAAATATAAACCACCTTGCACGAAATTATATTTTTGGTTGCACATATGACTCAAATGGTATATGCCTGGTTGCCGATACTGCTCGCCAGTGGCAACATTAAATTTATCTTTAAAATCGATTTTCCAATGGTGTAACAAATTGCAATTTAATATTTTAATTCATGTGAATAAAAATGTAACTCTATGTTGTAGAAGAGAAATCTCTTTGAAAATTGACTGTTTAAGATATTTAATAGAAAATTTTGTAAAATTTACATATATGTGAATAAAATATGTGCATAAAAATAAAAAAGATAAATAATAGTAATACTAATAATTATAATAATATCGAGGGTAGCAATGCGGGGCAGGGGCGCAGGTTATCGAAACTTCAAAGTAACAAAGACACCAACAGGTTTATTGCTGCAGTCAATCATGTCTTACAGAGATAATGTCAGAATATAACTCCGCAGGCAGATTACACACGTGCAGCTACTGAGCAGCTGTAGCAGCACTTAGAACTCATAACCAGTAGATCCAAATTCCAAATAACAACACTAAACGAGCCACTCAAAGAAAACATGTCTAGCAGCTCAGGATAACGGCATATCGTAGCAGTAATCAACCATCTAAAAGCCTAAAAATACTAATAAGAAAAAAACTTTCAGAAGATAAAGACATATACCGTTCATTCAAACCATCAGCAATTCCTGGATGAATACATGGACACCCTGAGATAACACTTAAGGCTAAGTCAAAACGACTTGGAATATATCTAATATGTACAAATCGAAAGAGACAAAATCTCCTTTTTAACAACAAGCAAAAACAATTTTACAGAGAGCTCGATAATAACGAACATAAGGGTGAACCCAAGCTGCCAGAAAAAGAACACCTTAAGGAATGCTGGTTCAAAATTTGGTCCATGCTAAAAGATCATAAGATGGATGCAAATTAATTAAGGACAGAAAGAAAAAGAGCATATATCTCTAACATACAATTTATAAACATCAGCGTGAACTAGGTTAGAGAGCCCATCAAATCCACTAACAACTGGAAAACACAAGAACCAATCCAAAACTACTGGTACAAGAAATTTAACTCGCTGCACGAAGCTCTCGTTCAACAATTTACGCACGTCCGCTTAGACCTAGAGAATGCCCCGTGATTGTTAATGCATGGCTCGACCTATGGATGGATTGAAATCCAAAACAATTGGACGACCATTTGTTTAACCAACAATTTATATATTTTTTTCCTTAAAAATTGCATATTTAAAAGTTAATAAGTTCTATTTAAAAAATTGTCTATAAATAACTTTTTTTATTCATTTTTTATTAATTAATTTAAATAGTTTCTATTCAAAAATTATCTTAACATCACGCACGAAATAAAAATATTATTCCCATACTATTTAAACTTGACCATCAAGTATACGATTTCGTCGTTGCATTGTTGTAATGAACTTGAACTAAATCAGTATCAATTCCGACAGTGTTTTGTACTCATTTACATGTACTATTAGTACTTTAAACACAAAAACATTAAAGCCTAATTATATACCAAGGGAAAGCGCCCCTAAATCCACAGAAGATTGGGATACATCCTCTGTTTTGTTCACCAGTTAACTAGACAAGTGTAAAACCCGTACACACGTATTCACTAAAGAGGTTTAAATTTAGACCTAAGGTCTTTAGGTCTAACTTGACAGGTTAAAATGACATTTTTAACATTTGAACAAATATTTTTTCTAAATGTCACAATTACAAAATGACAGTGACATAAGCGAAACATAACTGGCGAACTAAGAGTTTTAAGTACCATGGCAACTAGACTTGGTTTAACTCTTAAACCTTTTTAGTGAATTCGGGGATAGATATTTTAAAGCGCAAAACGGTCGGAGGCGATATTACCCTGCCAAAGAGATAGACTTCAAGCAATCGAGGATGGTGAAACCTACAAATATCTCGAATTCTAACAGGCACGCTTTTCAGAGAAAAAAAACAGGTTAGGCAAAATCAAGAATAATAGATCAGTATTATAACAGAGTCAGAGCGCTACTGACGACCAAGCTAAATGCAAAAAAAAACGTATTACTATAGCTTTACCCGTACTTGCTTACTTATTTGGAATCCTGAAATGGGCTGAAACAGCTCGAATGAACCACCCGAATCATGATGACCAAATACAGGGTGGCCATCCCAAGGCTCTTATGCTCAGGACTATCCTGCCCAGAAACGAAGGAAGAAGAGCTCTAGTTTACGTAACAATCTTACATTCTAGCCAGCTGACTAAATGGAGAGATTTATTTTTCAGGAAAGCTGAAAACTCTTATCTGCATGGGATGACAAAATAGCCGACAGGTCAACACTCAACCTTGCGAACGACCACAAGAAAACAAAGACAATCTCTGTTGCTAACAAACGAAAGCAATGGGCACAAAGCTTTGCACGATACTATAAAAATTTAAACCAAACGCACATAGACAAATCAGTATCAAACAAGTGGCTAAGTAATGAGTTGCTCTTCCCAACTGTGATATCCGTCATCGTGTCATCAACGGGCCTGATTCCAGACCTTAGAAGAATGTCTGGTGAAAAAAAAATATATATATATATATATATATATATATATATATATATTATATATATATATATATATATATATATATATATATATATATATATATATATATATATATATATATATATATATATATATATATATATATATATATATATATATATATATATATATACTGTATATGTACATTATACGTAGTGGAATTCTGTACAACGGAAGTGGCTAAAGACAAATTTATCGATTTCTTGAAAGATCCTGTATACCTTCAATATTTTTAGAATTTGACCGCTGTTGTTTCTTATACCTTTGTGTTTAAATTTTTGTTCTATATCTTGTAACAATGGACCTATTGGAGCTGAACGCACTAATGGACCGCCCTGTAGCACTTACAACAGTTACAACTACTGTTTTGGGTCCGTTTTTTGTTTGCAGCTTTTTCAGTGTAAAATACTTTCTCCACACAATTTCAAAAATCAATTTAAAAAACATGTGCTCCCGATAATTCTTACGATATGCTGAAATTTTAAATTTCTGTGTGCATCAATCATGGGAATTGCTTTTACAGCTGATGCTTTGTTATAATGCCGCTCCGAGCTTTATAGACTAATTAGTATTAATTGTTGATTAGAACTTTATGCAATTTTAATTAAAGTTTTCCAATTACACTTAAGTTCCCTCATTAGGAATCATTCCTTTGCTTTAAAAAAGTGAAATATAACCCAATTTGTATATGTAACTAATAAATGGCTATAGGCGAAACTAAAAAGGATCATATTTTTTACTATTCCTAATAAAAGGGAGGTTCCGGGTAAAATAAATATACTAATTTTTGTATACTGTTTTTTCAAACATGTTAGATTCGTATCCATATTTTATTAGTTTCCACTAGGTTACACTTTCTTTGGACACAATATAAAATCAATTAATCTAATAGTTTTTTACACAGATGTTTTCCAAATTGTATGGAATTTGTACAAATAATTTAACAGTTTAGCAATTTGTCACATTTGTGCAAAATTTGACGTCAATAGAATAAGAAGATTTTGTATGCAGGTTTTTAAAAAAATTTAATTGTCCACTATTTTGTTCCAGCATTTTGCATTCATCCAAAATTTTACTACTTCATTCCCATACCGCACTTGATTTTTGCGACAACTTTGAAGTAAATGGAATAAGTAGTTTTAGTAATAATTTTTTTAACATTCTAAGCGGCAGCTATTTTGTTCCGCTATACTGGATTTTTACCAAAATGTTACCATGTCATCCCCATATGACCCTTAATTTTTAACCAAAATTTGAAGTCAACGGGTAAATAGTTGTTTAGCTATGTCGTGAATACAGAGAAAGACAGACCGACAAAGAGAAAGACAGGCAGAACTAGGGAATTGAGAAAACATTTTTTGTAATCTAAAGGACTCCAAAACTCCAAGAAATCTTGGAGGGAAATTTTTTCACTTAACCAATACTTTTCTTTCACGATGGAAGGAAAAATATTGTCATTCCTATAATTTTCATGAAAAAAACATCACATTTTTTATTACTACTGAATCCTGTACAAATAATACATTTTTTTACGTTTAGGATGTTAACAAGACTTTTTGGAATCAGAAAAAAATTTCTAGCTATACATTAATTGAAATATATTTTAAGAAATTATGCATTTCAACATATAAATCAATCTTACTACGATAGTTTTAGTTCCTTAATATCAAGAATTATTTTTTAGAATTTAAATGTTTCATTCAAATGGTCAAGCTACTATCAGACTTTAATATTACAGCATTGGCCAACACAACCTTAGCAAGACCAAAGGTTTATTCTACTTCGCATAGACAGTCCATGGGATACACAAAAAATTCACCACATTTAATCATTCGGGTCGCCGTTTAATTAAAATTGTGACAAAATATTTATTACCCGCCCATGGAGAATTTTGTATCGACCGGCCCGGGTCCGAGTATTGTAAACAAAGTAGTGAGTCATGGAGATAAGAGTCAGGCCACCTAGCAGATTATTAGGGATATTGACATTAGAGTTGACGGAATGATGTCTTGTGTCCTTTAAAACTAAATAATTTTATTAAATTGGAGTTTGTTTACAAAAATTGTTATTTTTGTTATAAACTCTACAGTGCAGCGGTGGGATCTAACCACTTCTTACGAAAAGATTGGTGAAAATTGTTTTGTTTTGTGTTGATTGGACAGTTATTATTTTTTTTTTGAATTAAAATGGGTCGGAATAAAAGATACAGAAGCTCCTCTAGTGATTCATCATCAAGTTCTAGCTCTTCTAGCCAGGATACAGGACGGTACAAAAGGAAATCAAGAAAAAATAGAAAAACTGTAAGTCTAGATGAGTCATTAACAGTGGGTAGAAATAGAAGAGGGTCAAGGGAAAATTTAAATGTGGAAAAACGTACACAGAGACGCCCCATGGTGGAAAGTGCTGTTGTGCAAGTGCATAGGCCAAGTTTAACGCCTCCTAGGCGCGATATTATTTCACCCCGTCACCGTGGCGGGTCTTCAACAGGTAATTTTAGTGAACAACACCAAAACCAGCGGAATTCTGACATAATTGAACAGGCCAATGATGTAAACGTTACATCACAAAGTGGTAGTTCAATTATTGAAGAAAGCGATTCGCAGAGGCGAATTAGACAACTGGAAGATTTGGTGAACCAATTATTACACAAAAATCGTAGTGGCAGCAGCTGGGGTAAGGTTATAAACCCAAATTGTACCCCAGAGTTTAATCCAAGTTTAGAGGCCCAAAGTTGCAGTAAATGGCTTGATAAAATTGAACAATTGGGTCAAATAAACAACTGGGACGACAATATTAAAATTATTCATATGCAAAACAGACTAGAGGGTCTTGCTAAGACATGGTACAATGAACTTGACAATTACAAACACACATGGAATGAGTGGAAGAACATCTTAATTCACGCTTTTCCAGATCACCACGATTTTCCTACTGCTCTTAGAAACCTTATCGACCGCAAAAAGTTGGCGGAAGAATCATGGACAGAATATTATTTTAATAAAATGCAACTACTTCGCCAGTGCAGTATTTCGGGCAATAATGCAGTAGCGATGATTATTGATGGCATACCCGATAAAACCATTAAATCTGGGGCAAAAGTTGGCAGATATTCTACCCCTGAACAATTTTTAGAGATTATCTGTCTAGCTGTTCAATATTGCCAGTAAAAGAACGCCTGGATCTGCCAAGAAAACAAGAAAAGCGTAAAGAAGATGACCGAGAAGGTAGCCCTGATCTGAGGCATAGATTCAAGAGGTCAAGATGTTTTAACTGCCGGGAGTATGGTCATATGTTCAAAGATTGTCCAAAGCCAAAGGTTCAGTGTTCCAATTGTAAACAACTGGGTCATCTCGCTGCCAAGTGCCGCAAGCCTAAGTCAAATGCTCCTCACAAGGCCTTAATATGCGAAACCAAGCCAAATCCAGACAATGACAAGGGCTACTACGTTATGTGCGAGGTAAATGGGCAGACTTTGCGAGGCCTTATAGATTCAGGGTGCGAAGTGGTTCTAATAAGAGAGAGCGATGCCAAAACAGTTGGTTTAACCTGGACAGAAAGTGATGTTCATTTGAATGGCTATGGAGGGGCTGTTTGCAAGGTGTTGGGTACCACCAAAACTTATCTAAGAGTAGATTTGTTTGAGGCTGAGGTATCGGTGTTTGTTGTGAGCGACAATTTACAGACCATGCCAATTCTGATTGGCAGATCAGTTTTAAATCAGAATGATGCTGTAACTGTCGTTCAAAAGGGGGCAGTTAGACTTTTTACCAACGAAATTTTGGAGCTACCACAACTTGACGACCTTCCCCCAAAGAAGGTAGTACTGATGACCAAAGAAACGACCACAATTCCTCCTAATAACATTGGTTTTGTGAGCTGCCTACCCAGAGAAGATTATGAGGGTGATGTTTTTGTGGAGTTGCGAAACAGTTTTGAGCCTGGCAAGGAATATGTCCTACCTCGGTGCGTGGTAACCTCCACAGAAGCAAAGATACCAGCTCTTAACCTTTCTGAGAAGCCAATCTGTTTTAAACAAGGCCAAGTGGTGGCAAGAGGTGCTTCATGTAGTCCTGAATCAGAAAATGTAAGTATTTTGCATAAAGTTGATATTTGTAAGTTATCAAAATGGTCCTGAAAATTTAAATAGTTGTGTTTCTAAAAATCTGTCCGAAACCGAGTTTTATAATCTCTTGCTACTTCTAAATAACTTTCGCGATTGTTTTGCTGAAAATGTGCATGAATTGGGTGAAATTAAAAACGTAAAAACCTATCGACCCTACCGACTCTCATTTCACGAAAGAGAGACTGTAAGAAAAATAGTTAACGAACTGCTGTCAGCCAACATTATTCAAGAATCCAGCTCGCCATATTCAAGTCCCATAGTCCTAGTCAAAAAGAAGACCGGTGAAGTTAGAATGTGTGTTGACTATCGTGCCCTCAATGCAAAAATAGTGAAGGATTGTTACCCGTTGCCTAGGGTTGACGACCATTTGGAGGTTCTGGGGGGCTCTAAATATTTTACAACTCTAGACATGGCATCGGGCTACCATCAAATACCCATGGCTGATGACTCCAAAGGTAAAACGGCTTTCGTGACACCGGATGGGCAGTATGAGTTCCTCAGAATGCCATTCGGATTGGTCAACGCTCCAGCCAGGTTCCAAAGGACAGTAAATCAGATTCTGGGGTCAATGAGATTTCTAACTGCACTAGCCTACTTAGATGACATCTTAATTCCTAGTCCAAGTGTCTCATCTGGTCTCATAGCTCTTGCTGAGGTTCTTAAAATCTTTAGGGAAAGTGGTGTCACATTACGTATGTCAAAATGCAGGTTTTTCCAAGAAAACATTGATTACTTGGGTCACGAAATAAGTGCTGCTGGCATAAGGCCCGGTACTACGAAAATAGCTGCTGTAGAAAAGTTTCCTGTTCCAAAAAATGTGCACCAAATACGCCAATTCATTGGGTTGTGCCGCTATTTTAGGAAATACGTAAAAGACTTTGCACAAATTGCTCGTCCATTGACTTCTTTAACTAAAAAAAGATACTGCTTTTAACTGGGGTGTAGCGGAGCACAGTGCTTTTGAAAAACTTAGAGGAGTTTTGATCAAAAGACCCTTGCTTGCTATATATGACCCTAAGTTAGCGACAGAGGTTCATACCGATGCTTCGAAAGTCGGACTCGGTGGAATTCTGCTTCAAAAACAGGTTGATAACAATTTAAAACCAGTTCTTTACTTTAGCCGGCAAACGACACCAGACGAGCAGAAGTACCATTCTTACGAATTGGAAGCGTTGGCTGTGGTAAATTCCCTTCAAAGGTTTAGGGTATATCTCCTAGGGCTACCGTTTAAAGTGGTAACTGACTGCAATGCCTTGAGAACAGCCATGACTAAACGCGATTTAATCCCAAGAATTGGAAGATGGTGGCTTAGTATCCAAGAGTTCAACTTTACGGTCGAGTATCGTCCAGGGTCAAGGATGGCTCACGTGGATGCGCTCAGTCGAAATCCGGTCGAAGATGCTGTCACCTCAGAGTCCCTAGATAGACAGCAAGCAGTGGATATCTTACAAGTAGA
Source organism: Kuschelorhynchus macadamiae (assembly GCA_030620095.1). Taxonomy (NCBI): domain Eukaryota; kingdom Metazoa; phylum Arthropoda; class Insecta; order Coleoptera; family Curculionidae; genus Kuschelorhynchus; species Kuschelorhynchus macadamiae. Next base: position 365,579 of record JAUTXW010002697.1, on the reverse strand, counting down.
TATAACGACTGATGATTGGGTTTTGTCGGCACAAGTAAAAGATGACCAATGTAAGCAATTATTGAAGATACTTTCTAGAAAACCGACTGATAACAACGAAAAGCAAGTACACAAAGACTACGTATTGAAGGACAACAAATTATATAGACAAACATCTGATGGTCCAAAATGGTATGTACCCAAGGCAAGCAGACGGGTAGTGACAATGTTCCATCATGATAATATGGGCCATTTTGCTGTTGAAAAGACGCTTAAGAACATGGTAGTCAAATATTGGTTTCCAAGGATGAAAAAGTATGTAAGCCGTTACATATCTGCTTGCCTACCATGTACATATAACAAAGCTCCCACTGGAAGGTAAGAAGGATTCCTACATCCTATTGAAAAGAAGTCAACCCCAATGGATACCATCCACATCGATCATTTGGGGCCATTTGTCAAGAGCACAAAGGGGAATAATTACCTTATAGTGGCTGTCGATGCTTTTACGAAGTTTCTACATGCCAAGGCTGTTCCCAGTGCCCAAACTAAACCTGTTATTAACTTTTTGGAAAACATATTTTTTACTTTTGGAACTCCAAGACGCATTATTTGTGACCGAGGCTCTAGTTTTACCAGTAAATCTTTTGCTAGTTTTGTAAAAGATTTGGGTATCAAGCTGACTTTTAATGCGACAGCAACCCCAAGGGCCAACGGGCAAGTGGAGCGGTACAACAAAACGTTATTAAACGCCATCTCCACTTCCCACGATGATGAAAGAAAATGGGACGAGTCGTTACGTTCTATTGTATTTGGCATAAATTCGGCCATAAATAGTTCGTCTGGGAAGAGTCCCTACGAATTATTAGTTGGCTATAGACCAAGAGCCATGAGTGACTCTTTTCTGAGTGTAGTGGTAGTTGAGGATGCTGTCCAAAGAGACCTTGAAAAGTCAAGGGAAGAGGCAGCTACGAACATCCGCAATGCTCAGATTAAGCAAAAGGCTTATTTCGATGCTAAAAGAAAGAAGTGTCGTAAGTATAGTGTAGGGGATCAAGTTGTCCTCAGACGGGCAAATGTTTTAAACGATGGTAAAAGTAAAAAGCTTATACCAAAGTTTAGTGGTCCTTACCAGATTAAAGAGATTTTAGATCATGATCGATATGTTATTGAGGACCTAGTGGGGTCAAAGCGTGCACAAAAGAAGTATCAGGGTATCTGTTCTGCAGATAGGATAAAACCCTTTGAAGCTGCATTTATGAGCAGTGACTCCGAGTCTGATTCTGGGTCTGAATCTGAGAATGTCTTAGAGAATGATAAATCTGAGAAAGTCTCGGAAAACTAATTTTTATTTTCAGGCAGATTATGTATTTGTTTTGTAATCATTTCCAGTGATTGCTTTTATTGTTTTCTTGGGGATTGTAGATGTTGTTGATGACTGGCCATCATTGATAGCGTTTGCAAGGCTTCAGAAAATAATAATATACATTTTCAAATAAGTTGCATTAATATGTTTCCTTTTCTTTTATTTAGATGTGAAGAGCTTTTCCGGGACGGAAAAGAAGTAGCGTGGTCGACTGTGACAAAATATTTATTACCCGCCCATGGAGAATTTTGTATCGACCGGCCCGGGTCCGAGTATTGTAAACAAAGTAGTGAGTCATGGAGATAAGAGTGAGGCCACCTAGCAGATTATTAGGGATATTGACATTAGAGTTGACGGAATGATGTCTTGTGTCCTTTAAAACTAAATAATTTTATTAAATTGGAGTTTGTTTACAAAAATTGTTATTTTTGTTATAAACTCTACAAAATATTGAGGGAGTTGCCATGAGCGCGAGTTAGGTCTATTTGTTAAGAAATATTTGTATGCGGAATTCAATTCGGAAGTACTAGACTCCTAAATGCTGGCAACAATAGCTGTGCAATTGTTTCGAGCTACGCGGATATGTCTAGATGGATCTCTTCCACAGAGATTACAACGCAAAGTCGGAATCCATTTAGGGGATGTTTTATTTAATAGTACGAATCTAAATTTGTTAAAAATGGTAGTAAAATTACTAATTGCGATTTCAAGAATTTGATCATCAAAATATAGAATTCAGTTATATAGTTACATGAAATAAAACATATTTGCAATTGCTAATGAACACCATTTTATAACTATTAATTTTCAATAAATACATAAAAGTTGTTCAATACTTAATAAGTAATGTTAGTTTTTGTGTTATTTTAAAATTAGAACACGCTATTTCTGAAAAAAACACAAAGGTGCGATGTGCAAATCATTGCTTTATTGCACTCTAAACAATCCAGTTCTATTTGTATTATATACAATACCTTTAATAGGCATGTAAGGCTTAAATTAAAAATTAAACAATATAATTTATATTTCAGGTTGTTCGCTTATCTACGCCAAGTTATGTCCACGGTATTAATCCATCATTATAGTAGCATAGGAATATGCAGCTTTCAATGTCTAAAAAAGATTATTAACTTACATAATATATATATATATATATATATATATATATATATATATATATATATATATATACACTACGCATCAAAATTAACGCACCACTATAAATTGCACAGCATTTCAATGTGGATTTTCTTGCGTGAACGGATTTTGATGATTTTTTTTTTAAATGTAGATTTGTTTATCGCTAAAAGCGCCGCGATGTGAGTTTTTGTTCAAATTTTAGTTTTGAGCATATACAGGGGCCAACAATGAGAGTAATTTTTCTCCAGAATATTTGAAACACCCTGTGAATCGTTTCAGCCGTAACAGCGGATATACGCTTGATGCAAATTATAGCCCCATGTTATCTTAACAATTTGGTTTTTGTTTCATGTCAATATCTCTCTTTTTAAATGAAATACAAAAAAGATTAAAGCGCACTAGTTTATTTTAACAATTCAACATCTTGAAATAGGGTAGGCCATGAAATGAACAAGTTTAACAAACTGTCATGTTTGTTTATGTGTGTCAATTTTATCTTTGAAAAGTGTTAAGGGCCGAGGTTAAATGCAAACCATCGTAGAGCGAGACTGCAATTCGCCAGACAGCATCTAAACTGGAATCCTGAGGATTGGGAGAGAGTCTTGTTCATGGACAAGTCGAGGTGTTGTTTGTACAGCTCCGACCGACGCGTACGAGTACTACGCAGGCCAAATGAGCGTGTAACATTCGTCAAACCACGCTATTTAATGGAGGTTCTGTAATGCTTTGGGGAGGAATTTCTTTGACTACCCGAACAGAACTTATTTCTTTACGTGGTGGTCCATTGAGCAGTGAACGGTACATTACTTACATCTTATCCGAACATATTGTTCCTTTTGCTCCTTACATAGGCCAACATTTCTTATTAATGCACAACAATGCAAGACCCCACGTCGCTGGTATAGTGCAAGAGTATTTACATGAGGTGGGTATTGAGACTCTGGACTGACCTGCAAATAGTCCAGACCTCATCCCTATTGAACATTTGTGGGACATCATAGACAGACAACTTAGAAACCATCAGCCCTTACCAGCCTCTCTTGACAACATTCAAAATTTTGTCACAAATTTATGGAACGACATTGATCAAGAGCAGATTAGCCGCCTTGTGCCAAGTATGAGTCGTCGATGTGAAGCTGTTATTCAGAGTAGAGGCAGAAATACGCGATATTAACATTCTCAATTTTTTTCTAATTTTGTCCTTGCCACCAATATTGTTATTATTGTTATTATTTGTTAAATTGTTAAAATAAACTAGTGCGCTTTAATATTTTATTCTGTATTTCATTTAAAAATAGAAATATTGACGTGAAACAAAAAGCAAATTGTTAAGAAAACATGGGGCTATAATTTGCATCAAGCGTATACCCGCTATTACGGCTGAAACGATCCACAGGGTGTTTCAAATATTCTGGAGAAAAATTGCTCTCATTGTTGGCTCCTGTATATGCTCAAAACTAAAATTTTCATAAAAACTTACCTCGCGGCGTTTTTAGCGATAAACAAATCTACATTAAAAAAAAATTCATCAAAATCCGTTCAGTTGTTCGCAAGAAAATCCACATTGAAATGCTGTGCAATTTATAGTGGTGCGTTAATTTTGATGCGTAGTATATATATATATATATATATATATATATATATATATATATATATATATATATATATATATATATATATATATATATATATATATATATATATATATATATATATATATATATATATATATATATATATATATATATATATATATATATATATATATATATATATATATATATATATATATATATATATATATATATATATATATATATATATATATATATATATATATATATATATATATATATATATATATATATATATATTATATATATATATATATATATATATATATATATATATATATATATATATATATATATATATATATATATATATATATATATATATATATATATATATATATATATATATATTTATATTTTTGCAAGGTGCAAAACAGCTACGAGAAGAATTGCTTTCGATTACGTCAGAGGGTACCCTCCTGCGATCATGATTTCTGGGACTTTACCCTCATTAGACATGCTTGTACCCCTGAACAGATTGCTCGATATGACAAAATCGAAAACAAAACGTCGGAACAATATATTTGATAGAATTGATTTAAAAAAGAGTGTCATTTTATATACGGGGTATGTATATAAAATGAAACAAACATAGGTTGCAAAACAAAAAAAAAAGAAATTCCAACTTTTGAGACAGCTAAATTAAAGTCAAGTGCAACTACAGGTCAAAAAGCCTTTAGAAGTTTTTTGATAATAGATTTAGTTTTTGAGAAAATTAATGGAGAATATGTAAAAATGAAGCATTTTTTTACATATTCGCCATTAATGTTGTCAAAAACTAAAACTATTAACAAGAAACTTCTAAAAGCTTTTTTACTTTTATTTACTGCTCTTTAATTTAGTTGTCTCAAAGGTTAGAATTTCATTTTTTTTGCTTTAGAAACTTCTATTCTTGTGTTTATTTGGTACATATGAGGTACCAAATAAAATGCAATCGTTTTAGGGGTTTTTCAAACCTATTAAAGTAAATAAAAATTAATTATACTGGAATAGTAATAAATTCATGGCAAAACAAAGTTGCATGTTTGAAATGAAATACCCTATTAATGGGTCTCTTCTTGCTGACTATAAATATAAGGTTTGATACCTATTGCCCTAGTTTTTGAATAAACTATTTAGATACTTGCTAGGTAATTAATTTTTACCGTTAAAATTGTACTAGTCGTCATTGGACCAAAAGGGCCAATTGTCATTAACATTGGTTTTTGAGCTCTCATTATCATTATATTCAACATCATTTGCACGTCCTTGCTTTCATTATACCATAACGTGTTGTAGGCGCAATCGGCTATAGCAAGGCTCTAAAAAATATTTTGTTATGAAATCTGTATATATATATATATATATATATATATATATATATATATATATATATATAAATCTGTATATATATATATATATATATATATATATATATATATATATATATATATATATATATATATATATATATATATATATATATATATATATATATATATATATATATATATATATATATATATATATATATATATATATATATATATATATATATATATATATATATATATATATATATATATATATATATATATATATATATATATATATATATATATATATATATATATATATATATATATATATATATATATATATATATATATATATATATATATATATATATATATATATATATATATATATATATATGGTTGATATATAGATAGGCAATTTTAACTTCGTCACATACTAAATTGAATGGCATCTTTCTGTTTATATCCTAGTTAGAAATAGGCTGAGAGTCATGGACACCACAAGGGTCATAAGATAAACGGAGGAAGTAGGTATTAAAAAATCTCTCTTACTGTTGCCTCTTATAATTCCGAATATATGATATTTACTCGACAGGTAGGACAACATCAACAGGTGACATAAGATATACAAAAACAATAATCCAAGTAGCGCCATTTTAAGAAAGTACAATTTATGCGACATAAAATAAAAGGTAATTGCGTAACTTCTTAGAAAAATTTCAATTCATTAAGATCCCATTGCCAGGAACCGAGAAATCGAGATTCTTAATGAGATAACTGACTAACAAGAGTAAAAAAATTTATACATAAAAGGGGTGTCATCTTATACACCAATGATTTTTTTAATGATATATTATAACGATAATAAACGCCCAGATAGGTAATTCAATTTTTCCATGTCGTCTGTGTGTGACAATACAATCAATCAATCAAATATTTATTAGTGTCATTGTACAATTATTGTGCACTTACAGTCAATAATTTAAATAATAACAATTACAAATAATAATCTTTATCTTAGCATTATTTAGACAAACAGTAATTATTAAATTGAAGTAATTTAGGTACAATAAAATGATATAATAGATATAAATAATCACGTAACCAATAGTAATAATATAAGACATTAAAAATAAAATCAAACACAGGCATATATAGAAATATAAAAAATAGTAACACAATAATCACATCTAACGAATAAAAGGCATTTTGTTCAAGATAAACTTTAAGTCTACACTTACATTTTGTAGGACACAAAACCCTAATTGAATGAGGCAATGTCATAGTAAGATGTCGCATTACGGGATACAGAGATCCAGACGCTTGTGGAGCTATGAAATGAAAAGTAATTGTGTAACTTCTCAGAAAATGTTTGATTTATTAAAATCCCATCGCAAGGGGTCGAGAAATGCAGATAGTTAATGGGATAACTGAGACAAAAGAAGAAAAAAATGTTTATATATATAAAACGGAGATCATCAGATACCCAAATATTTTTTTTAATAATAGCTTATGTAATAACGACAATAAAAATGCAAGTGGGACAAAAGTTCTACTGTTACGATAATTTAAAAAAAATTCGATGTTGCCTGCATGTGATAATTCGCCAATAATTCCAAACGCTTGAGGAGAGCATTCATATTCAATGCCGTCATTTTTAATGTTTTCCACCTTTTTTTTATATATATGCTTGGACTGAAACTATTCCGGCAAAATCTTGAAATCTTTCAAAATACAAGAGTTCTAACCACACTACACCACAACTTGTTACGTTCTGGACGCGCGTTTCGCTAACCAAGTTAGCATCATCAGCAGATGATATAAACTAAAGTAACTTATCCTAACCGAGACTATTTATAGGTAAATGTGGTCACACTTGGTTGCACCCGACTGCACCGTTGTCAAGTAAACAATAGAGGGGACTATAAGGAATAGGCCCTCTGTCTTTATTTAGTGCTTTCTTACCACATTTAACTATTTCTATACTCTCAAATGCATCCAATAATCTATTATTAGATACATTTTTAATCAACTTAAGATTATTTATTCCTATTCGGTGATTGTTTTCCAAAGCATGTTGGACAACGCTTGACTTTTCTGTTCTTCCGTATCTTACATGTGCCATGTGTTCTTTAAAACGAATGTTTATGGAGCGTTTAGTTTGCCTGACATATTTTAGATCACAGTCATTACAGCTAATTTCATAGATGCCACTCCTCTCCCTCAAGTCGACTTTGTCTTTGGGGTTTCCAAGGAGATTTTTCAAACTATTCTCCGTTTTGTAGGCTACTCTAAAACCTAAGTTTTTAAATACTTTTTCTAGACCTCTCGTATATCTGGGATCATATGGGATTACTATGAATTTATTGGAAGCCTCAGGTATTTGAAGAGTAGTGGCATCTTTTAACATTTTCTTATGCTTATGTCTATTTACTAGTTTATGCACAAAACTATCATTATATCCATTAGTTTTAGCTATATTTTTAATCTGATTCATTTCATTGTTAAAACGTTCTTTACTTAGTGGAAAATTGACTAACCTGTGAGTTAAGAAATGGAATGCTGCCATTTTGTGTTGAAGGCAATGAAATGAGTCGGATGTTATATATCTATCAGTATTAGTAAATTTCCTATAAATATCAAATTCTAATTTATCGTTATTTCTAATAACTAACGTGTCGAGAAAAGGTAATTGCCCATTGTTCTCCTTTTCGTACGTAAAATTAATGGAAGGATATTTATTGTTTAATGTTTCTAAGAAAGTGTCCAAATTTTCTGTTTTAGTATCAAAAATAGCAAATATATCGTCTACGTATCTATACCACACCCTTGGGAAATACTTGAGTTCTTTTTTGAATTGGGTTTCTAATCTGCCCATAAACAAATTTGCAAGGAACGGAGATAAGCAATTGCCCATCGCAGTTCCCTCTAGTTGTTTATAATGTTGTACTGAAAAAAATTTTGATTCATACATAATTTTGTGAGAAGTAAATACTCATCAATAATTTCTTTCCTAAAATTATTGATTTCAAGTAGTTCCTTTAGGTACTCTAAAGCTAGGGGTATGGGTACACTAGGAAACAATGAGCTTACATCAAAAGATATTAAAATTTCACCTTCTTTTAAGTGAACATTCTTAATTTTATCTAAGAATTCTGACGAGTTAGTAACCTCAAAGTTATTATACGAGATATTTAATTTGCCGAATTCTTCTACTAACCATTTTGAAATATTGTACGTTGGTGATCCAACGGCTGAAATAATAGGTCTCATGGACTTCCCAGGTTTATAAATTTTGGGAAGGCAATACAGTTTAGATAACTGTGGGTTACTATGTGTTAGTTTGAATTTTAGTTTATCGGACACAAGGTTTTTACACTGTTTTAAAGTACTTTTTACTTTTGTTATCATTTTTGATAACGGGTTTTTCTCAATTAAATCATAAGGACCAGTTTGAATCAAATTGTCTACTCTTTCAAAATAATCTGTTTTGTCTAGTATAACAACCTTATTTCCTTTGTCAGCTTTTAAATAAAAACATTCATTTTTCTTCAGTCCCTGGATAACTTCAGTGTTTTTACGAGAAACATATTTTGACTTGTTGTTAACAACGTTTTTTGAGATTTGATTTCTGCAAGCCTCTCTAATGAATCCCTTAGTTGACTCTGGCACGTATTGAATGGAACTTTCGATATTCCCTATAATAGTTGGTAAACTATTTTTTACTGGAGGCTCTGCAAAATTCAAACCTTTATTCAAAAGGGCGATTTCTCTATGGGCGATTTCTCTATTATCAAAAGACTGAGAAGAAAGATTTTCTACAATGTTCTCGACTTCCGAAGAAATTTGTTTTTGTGGTTTCAACTTTCTCAGTTTGTTTTTAAGTGAACACATTTTCTTCAAAAATTTGGCATTGATAACTACGAACATTTTTCTTTGGAAATCTAACCACTGTTCAAATTCTAAATTACTAAGCTTATAAGTGAGTTTTTTAAATAATCCGTATGCTTCAATTTCAAGCATACTTCGTTTGCTATACAGATTTTTAATTTCTAAATCTAGCCACTTTTGTTTGGCAAAAGATTCAATCTTACCAGTAACGGGTGATTGTTTAGGGATCTTGACTGAAATGAATTTAGGGAAAACTGAAAAAGACTTGCATGATTTTAGAAACCAAATATCTGCTGGTATTAACCTAATCTTAGTACAGTACTTACAATAAAGGTTTTGTTCCGTTGACCGTGAAGCCATGTTAAGTCCTAACACTGAAACCTGTGGTGGAAGATAGATCAAAATACAAGAGTTCTAACCACACTACACCACAACTTGTTACGTTCAGAACGTAAAAAATACATAGGGTCGAAAATTATTAATTATTACGCAACGAAAAAAAATTTAGATGAGTTTTAATCGCATTTTCAGTAATAAATTGGAATATGTACGTTTAAACTCGAGCAACTTTGCCGCTCAAAGTAAAAGCGGTTTAAATTTAGGGAAAAGGAAATATTTTTAATAGAAGATTTAATGAATTATACATCCCTAACAAAAATATAATTTGGAAATTAAATGACGAGTTAATGTCGGGCCACACCGACTCAGCCGTGTGTCGATGGTGGATTTAACCTAATCAGCCTAATCAAGGCTAATCTCTAGTCTAATAAGAACAGGACATCTTTTTACCCGACTTCAGAAAGGAGAAAGTTGCCAATTCGACCCTATTTTTTTGTGTATTATCGCCGATTACTCCGGGATATGGATCAATTTTTCAGGAAGTATTCAGGGTAGTGTCGGAGTGGTCCCATAGCAAAGATATAAAAAAAATGCTGGAATGGCGCGAGTGCTATTTCACTAAGAATCCCGACTCCTCGGCTTCTAGCAATGTGATTTTAATAAATCGAAAGTTTTCTGAGAAGTTACACAATTACTTGAATGCGTTCCTCAAGTATCTGGATTGTATTGATAAATTTTTACACGCAAGCGAACTCGAAAAAGTAATTTTTTTAATTTCCGTTACAGAAGGACCTTGATTTTTATAATCGTTATAACATAAAATATCTTCTAAAAAAAATCATTCGTTCGTCTGTTGACCTCCCTTTTATACATATTTTTGATTAACCTTTTAATTAATTTATCTTGATTTCTCCTCTCCTGGGGATGGGATATTTATTTATAAATTTTAGAAGTTACACAATTACCTTTCAGTTCATACCGTATACCTTGCATTCTCTTAAAATGGTGCTTCTTGGATGCGCTTGCCTTAATATCGGTAATGTCACATTCAGGCGGAAACGAAAAATATATTTTTCTCAAACAGCGTAACAGTAGTCCTTTTGACCTACCGGTGCTTTTAATATCGTTATAACATAAGTTATTATTTTTTTCTTTTGGAAAAGCTTTATTGATTCGAAAAAAAAACATTTTATGGTAGGAATCAGCTAACATTAAGAGTTTGGATGTTTCTAAAATATGGTTAGTACAAACCATATATTAGTCTATATATGTCATACAAATTCAGAAATTGATTAGACTTATGTATTGCTCTGTTGAGTTCAATAATGGAGGTCCAAATATATGTTTTAAAGCGTTTTCAGAGGTTTGAGAATATATTTAAAGACATTGCCTCAGACTGAGATAAGGCATTGCAAATGACTATGTACATAAGCATAATAAAGTTGTTTGCAGATGTGAGTGTTTATTAAATAGTTGATTCTATACAAAATACCCGCAGAGGGAGCAACCTTCCTCCTGATGGCAGAATTTTAAGATTATAATTAACCTCTAGTTTTATCACAGCCCACTAATGTTATGTCATCCGCATAATTTATTCTTCCCATTTAATGACAGTTTACAAAATGAATTAAAATATGTTAAGAACAAGATTGGGCCCATTATTAAGTCTCGTGGGGGGCTATCATCTCTTTTTAGTTACTGGTGTTATTTACAGTAACTAGCTATTTTTAATTTTTTAATTAATTCTATAACCAAAGAGGTGGCTCTCTAATACCAGCTTGTTCTAATTTTAGCAGAAATATCCTAAGATCTACTGTGTCAAATGTTTTTTGTTAGTCTATCGACATAAGAGAGCAAATGTTTCCTTGGTCAATTTTTAACTATAAGTCTGAAACTAGGTCTATTACTGCTATCTCCGTATTAATGGCTTTGTGAAAACCATATCAAAAGTCATTAAGCGCGTAAGCGCTCTTTGACACATGTTTCTAAAACTTGTGAGAAAACGCGAGGTACTGACATCGGCCTATAATTAGACATATTCTCTTGATAGCTATTCTTATGTAGGGGCGAACTCCAGCTATTTTTACTTTATCCAGCATTGTATCATTTTTCAGAGATAGGTTAATAACCTTTCTCGGCAACCGTCCGGAAAGTACCTACCCAATTCTCGGAGGCTTTTCCTTTGAAAAAATAGCATTTTTCCGGCCTAGTTTGGGAAATACGTACTTCCCGGACTAGGCCGGGAAGAACATCATTGTTGTCAGGTAACTTAATAACCAAATCATAGTATGCAAATATAGAGGCATGCTTTAGAAGAATACAGTTCATCATTACCATAACAACGGAAAAACGGCTTACTAATTTGACATTAAAATAGCTGACTTTTTGCCTTTTAAAAGTTTGCATGATCTTTGGATGCAATTATTATAATAAATAATTGAAAGCAGCAGTGAAAGCGAGGTTGACAATGTGTCTGACATAGCAGCAGCTGCTACTACATCACAAAATTATTACCTGAAAAATTTAAGTTTAGGTATGAAAATGTTTATAATTTGTTCACGAAATGAATGGATATAAAGATATGCAAAACTAATAGCAAGGACGTAATTTTGGCTTATTTGGCACAGAAATCAGTAATTGTTAATTCTTCTACCCTGTAAAGCATCTATTCTATAGCGAAAGGTACCATTTTAGTGAAGAATAATGTAAACATAGCCACGTTCCCGAAGGTTATAGCATTTCTTAAATGGAAGAACGTTGGTTGTAAAGCAAAGAAGTCAGAAGTCTTCAGTAGAGAACAAATAAGCAAATTTATTAGGAAAGCAGACAATGAAACCTACTCCGTGCTAAATGTAATTTTAATAAAAAGTCACAATTGTAGGAAAAAATTATCAACTTTTGGTTTTTTTTTTTTCACTTTCAGTTAGTAACATTAATTATTGGCTTAACCGGTACGTGTAGAAGAGAGGAACTAACAAAAATGTCAATTGATCATGTAAACGACATGGAGGACATGCTGCTTGTGAAAATACCGGATTCAAAAGCACACATTCAGAAAACAGATGTTTTTATTAAGGAAAAAATAGTATTGTACAGGCAATATTTATCTTTAGGGCCATGTGATACTCCACATAACAGAGTATTTTTAAATTACAAGAAAGCAAAATGTTCGATTTAGCCTGTTGGTATCCATAGTTTTGGGGATCTAGGACTAAGGATTACAGAATTTTTAAAGCATCTAAATCCTAAAAACTACATAGGCCATTGCCTTCGTAGAACTTTAACGACATTATTTCATAATAATGGTGGCAATGTTACAAATTTAAAGAGACACGGTAGCTGGAAGTTTATCAATGTCTAGACAATTTACCTCCAATTAAAATTAAAATTGCCAAAGCCATTCAAAAATGATCACATGAAAATAATCAACATGAATCGGATATCTTACCTTCATGTTCTGACTTCAACAATAAGCATTTAAATGTACCAAGCATTTCGAACCAATTAAGTCCCTTTAATATCAGAAATTGTTCGAATTTCAATATAATTATTAATATAAACACGAGTTAGGACGTTCCTAATTTTGGTTTACAAATAAATATCATAAAGAAAGGTGCTTTATTTATTTGTTATTCCACACGGTTGCCGAAAAAATAGTGTACATCCCGACCGGAAATTGGATTTCGGACTCAGACCAGGACTTGCCGTCTACTAATCCAAAAAAAAAACAGTGTTTTCCGGACTTGTTAGGTAAATTACTATTACAAGGGTCATTACACAATATTTTTAGTTTATGAATTTCATGCATTTTTATTACATCCAACCTACACGTTTTATCCTTGTCCATTGCATTTTTAAAATTGTTCCGCTTCTATCGCCGTCACTGGTAAGAAGAATAAAGAGTTAAGCTCGTGGTACCTAGTTTCTTTGATATCAATGTTGCGGAACTCTTTGACAGTTGAGAGCCAATATCTATGAAGTAATCATTAAATGCATTACAGATATACTGTGGTATCTTGCAGAACTACATTACTGGCTCTTTTTATTGGAATTAAATTGTATGAAGTTTGTTCCCGTTTCCTAAATGTTTCTGTTTTTTATTGTGAAATTCTTTCTTCTCCCTCCTTATTTGTTTTACCGGTTTCTTACTGTACCCTTTGTGTTATTGTAAATGTTTTCGGGTGCAGCTTTATAATTTTTGTAGTAGCAGTTTCTTTTTTCATTTCTTTAAAAACCTTGTCAGTAATCCGTTCTTTACCCTGAATTTTTTTCAGTCATCTTTTACACGACTGCTACTTAAAAAAGTGCTTTCTAATTTTCTGTAAAACTCACTTGCGTCATTTTACAATTTTAAATTTTCATTTAGGGTCTCAAGTTTCATGTGGACTTTCTGAATGTCCAATTTTTGTGTAATACAGTATTTCGTTTCGAGTTTCTTTCAATTGCTTTGGATTCCTGCCAGGGAAACTATTTATGGTCTATGATGGTTTATGCAATAATCAATCATAGCTATTCCAACGTCACTTTGGTAGATAGGCATGGTCATAAGGGAAGGGCTATTGTCTGTCACCCTTATTTGCTGGAATGTACAGTGGTAGGCATTATACATATTCCTGTATAATACTGTGTTTCTTTCTTCAGTAAGTCGGTCAATGTTGAAATCACCCACTACTGCATTCCTATACCTAGAAACAGTTTTCAGTATTACATTATTATTACGCAATGCCTTTTTTGCTAGAATATAATATATTCAACCTCCCCGCTTAACTCTATTTATATAGTAGGCGTTATATCCAGGTAAATTATAACATTCCTCTTCGCCAGGGTTTAACCAGTGATGACTATCAGTTCTATTTTTGTATTAATTTTTTTAGTGTTACCTCCAATCGACCCATTTTATTTTTAACGCATCTGGCTTTTAAATATAATATATGTATACATTCAAATGTATATGTCTCGATGTAATCATATACAGAATGCAAAGTCCCCGGCTCTGTGGAAATTTTCAAGGTGTTTGATAATTTCAATAGTTTCTCTAATTTTTCGTTTATAATAACCCAAGAGATGCAAGATATTTTGGTACCTTTTACATTAATCATGAGTCCTGTTGAGTGGTGGTATTCAACGACAGCGGATTGAACAATTTGTTTCTTACTTATATATCTTTCATATTCTTTAAGTCTAATAGACACAGGCCGTCCAGTTTCATCTATATCCATCCACGTTACTACATGAACAAGGAATTTTAGAAACTCCTTTTGATTGCGAGGGAATTAACGTCTTTTGTGTCCTTAAGCATGTTGAGTGTACTAAAGATTGTCCGAATATTGAAGCTCCGCAGAATTATTGATATTTTATTAGTGGTACCCTGAATAAAAAGTAAAACTGCACTACTTGATGATTGAGTATCCAATACTGGTTTGGGTCTGCGATTATTATATGCATATTCGAACGCCTAATATCTTCAGAGCAATAACCGTTTGATTTTAAAGCTTCAGTCAGTTTTTCTGTTTCGTCCGGAATTGAATTTGTATCACATATTGACAAAACCTTAAAGGCTAATGAACTTATGATGGATGGTTTTTGAGATGGATGACGGTGAGAACTAAAATTTAAATATCTATTCGTAGGTGCCAGTTTCCTGTAAACAGTATGACCTAGGGTGCCGTTCACTTTCCTTTGTATTAACACATCAAGGAAGGTAATGGCCCCATCTGACTCAATTTCTATACTCAATTTTATATTAGAATGGTTTAGATTATCTAAAATTATAGTTAAATTTTCTTCTCCATGAGGCCATATTACAAAAGTATCATCTACACATCTAAACCAAAATTTAGGTTGTAAATGAGCAGAGCTTAAAGCAATTTCCTTGAAAGCCCCTATAAAGATTTTCGCTACCCCAAGAGATAGCGGACATCCCTTGGCGGCGCAGAAGGTTTGTTAATAAAAGATCTCTTGAAAAATGAAATATGTGGATGTTAAGCATTCTTTTATCAATTAAATTAAGATTGAATTAAGGTTTTTTATGTAGAAATGTCAAAAATTATAAAAACTAAATCGTTAATAGGCACTTGTATACAGCGATTCAAAATCAAAACTGACTAAAATATCACCTGGACCTAAAATAAAATCTCTAAGTTTTTCTACGTTGGAGTGTTTGATATAAGAATAAAAGCATCCTGTGAGGGCTTTAAGATATTGGCTAAATATTTACATATTTCGTAGGATGGTCAACCTATTGAATTGACGATGGGACATAACGGTACATTAGCTCCACATATTTTTGGAAATCCGTAAAATCGAGGAATCTTCGAACCGCTTGGCTTCAATTTCTTCTTCTCTAGATCTGGCAAATATAAAGCATTAATAAGGCTGCAAATTTTCCTTTCAATTTTCTTAGTTGGATCCATTCGTATTGCACCATAACCACCATTGCATTATCTTTATCTGCCGCGGCTATACTGTCTGGTGTGTGCTGCGCAGATTTTCGAACTTCGTTTGTTGTTTTGCTGTCAGTTACTGGCATATCCTTTCTGCTTGCTGGAATGTAATTTTGTCCAATGTTGAAAATGAATTGATTTCAAGCATCGAAGCTAATTTTAGATGTACCTGTAGGAAATACAAGCCGTTACTCCCATCGTTAGTGCAATAGGTTCGCCTTAGAGACTTAGAGATTTTCCTTTAGATCTAGGTGATATTTTAGTCAGTTTGATGTTGAACCCCTGTAAACAAATGTGCCTATTGACGATTAAATTTCGATAATTTTCGACATATTTCTACATAAATCTCTAATCCAGGTTTAATCGAATTGATAAAAGAATGCTTAACGTCCACATATTTCATTGTTATGAGCACCGAAATTGAGTCAGGACATCCCCTTTCTTGATGTATTAGTATAAAAGAAAGAGAACGGTACCATAGGTCATAGTGTTAATAGGAAACACATACAAATAGATATTTAAATTTTAGTTTTCACTATCATCTAACTCAAAAACAATCCGTTATTATATCATCAGTGTTTAGGGTTTTGTCAATACGTAATACAAATACAATTCCAGACGAAACAGAGAAACTGACTGAACTTTTAAAATGTTTCTACGCGGTAAAGGGTATATAGGTAAAACTAGACCATCTGTGACTACCAGACTTAAGGAACATGAGAGATGTTAAAATAAGAAACAAATTGTTCAATCCGCTGTCGCTGAACACACTCAACAAGACACATGATTAATGTAAAATATATCAAGGTTCTTGCATCAATTTCGGGTTATTGTAAACGAAAAAATTAGATACTGTATTGACATTATCGAGCACCTTGAAAATCATGCGTGGAAACCAATCACCACATTGAGTCACGCGTCGATGGGCACAGGTCAAGTATAAACTCCTGAACTCTGCTCATCGGAGCTCATTCAGTGTTTTGATCTTGTGCAGTGAAGATCCCTGAAGATTCCTCGTGCAATCGCAGAACCGTCGGAAAGTAATTTCAATTTGACATGATCTAAACCCAAGAACCATAATTTCTTAATTAATTCAAGCCGAAAAAGCTTTCGTACTTTCATTTTATTTTTCATATTATATAATACAATACTGCTTTAATAGCACTAATTGGATGATTTTTTTGTGTATCATATGGCCCCTGGTGATGTTGTCCTACCTGTCAGGTAAGTATGATATATTCAGATTCATAACACGTAACAGCAATTTTCATTGTAGCCATTGTGTTTGTCTACCTCAAAGGCAACTTTTCATACCTATTTCGCCTATGTATCTTATGATCCTTTCATACTGTCACCGTCACTGAGACTATTACATTAAATTTGTGTAGGTTATAACGTGTTTTTTAAAGAAAATTTGAACTTTATTTAAAATAAAAACGCTTTGTCAATAATTAGCGTACACGCTGATAAGAACATTTCAGATAAAAATCGTGTGAGGTATAAAATATTTCAGTTTTGTAAGTTTTCGAGAAATTTTGCACTTTTTTGTTGAGGTATAACATATTTACATATTGTAGCCACTTTGAATTAAATACTTTAAACGTCTCATAGTTTGAGATAAATTAAGGTTGCAATGATTTTTTAAAAGATATGCTACACGACCCTTCTTCCTTTTATTTTTTTTTCAAAATGAAAATATTTGTTCAGTTATCAAACAGTGTAAAATTTTTATTTTGACTGGTTCAAAAAATAAAGTGGGAGGCATATAAAAAATCATCACTGTGTAAATATAAAATCAGAAAAATTATTTTATTTTACCAGGAAGTTGAAGTACTTAAAAAATAGATGAACACCTTATATATTTTTAATAAAAATGTTTATATTTCGAAAGTGTGTGATGCTGTCAAATATTATATTTAACCGACTTCAAAGAAGGAGGTTATCGATTCAACCCTATGTATTTTTTTATGTTGTTATGTACACCGATTACTACGGGCTGCTTTGGCCAATTTAGATAACATTTTTAGACACTGGGATAGTGCCAGAGTGATCCCATCATGGCATATTGAAAATAATTAAAAATGGCGAAATGACGTAATGTATGGGTGATTTTTTATAAATATGTACCTACAGATGGCGCTTGTTATGTAATATTAGTACCTTGATCTGGTAAAATTTGATATGCGATGGACCTAGTAGTTATTTGTTTATTCTATTAAGGACGTCCAAAATTTTATCTTAGGTTTAGGCCTCAAAACTTTAAAATTTCATAACGTCTAAGAGTTTCGGCGATATATTTGAGATGTTTTAATATATTGCCTTAAAATTTGATGTATGAAATGTTATTATTCAAAAAAGAAATTTTGCCACGAGGTACATACGATTCTAGGGGGCTCCATTTTTTCGTGACGTTATTTCGATTATTATAATTCTTAAAGAATGTTGAAAATATCAAGTATCTTTATTCTTGGCCCAAAATATTTCTTGTATTAATGAGTGAAGTGTTTAGCGGGGGAGGGCGACTTAGAGGAAAAGGGGACTATTGTAAAATATCGTGTTTTATATAGTTTTTGGTGTTTTTAATGGCACAAAGTTAAATTTTACCATCATTATATTTTTTTTTGACAACGCGTATTGCTGATTTTCTAT
The DNA here is from genome assembly GCA_030620095.1 of Kuschelorhynchus macadamiae. NCBI lineage: Eukaryota > Metazoa > Arthropoda > Insecta > Coleoptera > Curculionidae > Kuschelorhynchus > Kuschelorhynchus macadamiae. The sequence goes on along the minus strand of JAUTXW010002697.1, from coordinate 346,840 downwards.
AAATATGTATAGATGGACCTTTTTATTTAATATTAGTACCGTGATCTGGCAAAATTTAATATGCGATGAACTCAATAGCTACTTGTTTATTTTATTAGGGACGTCCAGAATTTTAAATTTAGGTTTAGGTCTCAAAAACAGTAAAGCTGATCTTTGCAATAAAGCTTTTTATAAATAGAACTAAAAAGAATGGAATAAAAAACACTAAATAGTAAAAAATAATTTTATTCAATCTTGAAAATTTGACTTAATTAAGTGAGCGTTAAACTAATAAAGACAGTAAATAATCATTTTAGTCGTGGTATACATGGTAAATTCAACATCACAACAGGGTTTTCCTTCATTAGAGCTAAACTATGTTCCTAGTTTTCAGGTGTTAATTTGTCTCTGAGGTCCATGATTTATTATGACGAATATTTACACTTCCCATATCCCGCACTGTTTGGAACGCTAAATGTGAATTCTGTCTACATTCAGCATGAAAAAGTAATATGTTTGCGTATTCATTATGTATACATTTTTAAAATTTACTACGTTTTTAATCAGTATGTTATGTTCATTCAGCCCAACGAGGTTGCCGTTTTTAAGTATTTTTATAATTTTTAAAGTAAAATCGAACAGAAGATCCGTTTTTTATTCTATAAATTTAAATTGTTAAGAAATTAGGGATTTTGTTAAAAATGCTATAATTAATTGTTTTACAAAATAAAATTAATAAAAGAATTAACGCTTTGCTTAACAATTGATAAAACAAAATACAACTTCAAGGCGATTTTTCTCAAAACTGGTAAGGAAAAGACTTTTTTAAACAAAATAGGCCACACTATTATTTGTTAAAATATTTGTAGTGAATCCCTTAACTCCTTGTATATAGACACCGAAATATCTTTTATAATACAACAATTAAGAATTAGTTTGACGCCGAAATCATAAACTCAAATTCTCAAGCTGGAATAAAATATTATTTTTTACTTTTTAGTGCTTTTTCTTGGGTTTTATATAAACTCAAGGAAGAAAATATTATTTTTTCATTTTTAATGATTTTTTGAAATCGGTTTTATTTTTTTTTCTGATATTTTAGTAAACCTGGGAAATTTAAAAAACATAATTTATCTTAATACTATGGAAATATTTGGTTATAATAACCATTTTAAAATATCTATTATATGTGACGCCTAAGTTTAAAATAGAAGTATTAATATATCCTTTACCTGTTTATGAAGAAATAATATTTTTTAATTATTTACCTGTACTTTTACTTCGTTACACATCCACCCTAAGCAAATTACCTCTGATATGAGCATAAAGAAATAAAATATGGGAAAAGCAAGAATTGAAGGATCTCGTATCTAAAAATAAAAAGATACAATAGAATTAAGCCTTGATCTGACGGCTTGAAGACCAGCTAAAAACTGATTTTTCTTTTGTCGTTTTTTGTTAACAAATCTGTAACACGTCACTAAATATTTTTTCATTAAAAATCATAAGTTGAAGCTATATCAGGATGGTACAATATATATGTATATATACAGGGTTATTTACGCTCATTGGCCTATTAAAAGTACCCGGAGAACTAATAAATAGATTAGTTTGAAAATTTGGTTCAGGCTATAGATAAACATAGTCTCTCTTTTAAAAATCTTTTAAATTGTGCTGCGTCGCCGCTACCTTAAACCGGTGGTAACCGTCTTTTTTATTTTTAATGGAATGTCCTGTATATTATTACATTTTTAGGTGGTTCTGAATATTCTCAACATTGTTTATGTTATGTTCCTTATCTAAATTTAACAGTTTTCGAGAAAATGTCGCTTGAAAATCGAATTTTTGACCCTTTCAAGCTCTCAAATCACTTGAATTGCAACAAGTAATATGTCAGGTTGTCCTTGTGGATTCTGGGTGCGTGTATTAGTCGTATCCATGATCTTATGTGCCTAGTGTTACACAGTTATTCTTAATCCTATTTTACTATTATCATAACATTGACGGCTATTTTTAAGAAAAAAATTAGCTATTTAAAAGTTAGGAATCATAGACTTTTTTTGAACATCTGCAAAGATATCTCTCTAAAATAAATTACGACATTAAAAGTTACAAGAAAAAATTTAAGCAGTTCAGAAGTTATGGGGAAAATAAATTGTTTTTGACGTGTCAGTTTTTATTTAATTACCTTAATAAAACGTACCTACCGTATTTGAAAATGAAATTACGGGGATTTTTTTTTGCAGATGTCAAAAAAAAAGGCAAATCAATGACGCCTCTAAAAGTTACATGGAACTGTGAAAACCGTATATAAAAATTTTAAGTAGTTCAGAAGTTACAGAAAAAAAACAATTTTTTTTGAGAGCTGTCACAAATTTTTTTCAAAATAAATTACTCCCTTAAAAGTTAAATCGAGTTTTGAAAGCCATATTTAAAAAATTTAAGCAGATTAAAAGTTAAGGTAAAAAACAGTTATTTTGTGCAAACTTCACCTCGTAATTGCAACTCCGGTATATATTCCAAGATCCTTCGTAAACCGTCAATTTTGTGTATCTTTTTGAGTACTTCTCGACGCCGTAACCAGTTTTCCGTCCAAGCTCCTACTTTTTTATTTGATAGTAGTCTTGTAGATAAGGAAAAGCTGCTAAGATGTAAAATTTATTTTGTAATATCTCTTCAAATGCAGTATACAGATGATTTCCGGCTGTATATGTCTGCCTTTCAAGCTCTCTAATTTAGACAGTGCAATGGGTACATTTACGCATCTGATGAGACACTGTAAAAAATACTCTCAAAAGCTAATTATGTGTACCCCTCATAACACATGCACAATTTTAATATTTTTCAGAAATAATCGGTAAAAGTAGATACAAAATTGAAAATAAAAAGATCAAAAAGTTCGAAAATCTACCCATTCCGGAAATGAGTATACAAAATTTCATAGTACAGTTCAAACATTGACTAAATCAACAACGAAAATGAAAATTTCAAAAGTCGATAACTTTTTCGAAAGAATTTACTCAAATTTACACCTATTAATCAAATAAAAAGGGTTCAAAACACAATAAATAATCATCATATTGTTAAAATACCACGCCGTTATCAAATATATGAAAAATATGATATTAAGATATTACTAATTGCAAAACATTATAAAACGGAGATGGTGGTCACTTCACAGAAACTGCCTGGGCAGATGCCTTGAACCTCGTTTATATTTTCTTCGATTTTTCAATAACTCAGGCAAATTCTCGTTGAAAAACAGTTCTACTGTTCTCTGAACACAGTACATTTACGTAAATCGAAGCGATAAAAAATATCAGAGACATATTTGCTTTAAACAAACCAAAACTCAGCCGTGACATGTATCACAACTGGCATGTCAAATATCTCTGTAAAGTTTATTATCATCCTAGGCCAAGGCTACCTATCATTTCGCATCGTATATGGATCGGTACCTATTAATTTTATATATGTGTGCTTTTTTCTTTAAATCGAATTTTCACCCACTTGCTGAGTAGTTAGAGGGATATGTTATTAGAGGTTTTTTGCAGCCAAATAAATGTTCCATTCTCGGGTCTAATTTCGATTATTATTCGCAGTAAGCGGTAAAAAGAGGTTAAAGTTGAATTTAAATTATCAACTTTAAAAAATTGTAATAATTTAACCGTTAAAGTTATAAACCCGAAATTTGGTCACGGTCTACCTAAAAATGTCTTGTTTCGTAGAAAAATACCCTTAGGCTTAGATATATTACTTTCCTTATAATATATGATAATGTTAAAAAACGTAGCCATTCTTGGAAACTTTGGTGCAAACTTCACCTCGTTAGTGCACCCCTTGTGTTTAATTCAGAACCCTTCCTAAATAGTTCATTTTATGTAGCTTTTTAAGGACTTTTCGGTGCTGTAATTCGTTTTCTGACCAAATGCCCACTTTTTTATAAAAAAGAAAAAGTGACAAAAGAATTAATTTTTTATGACTTTTCAATTTTTCTTCAAAAAGTCTCGCCATTTTTTCGACAGAAATGCATTTAGGTTTCATTCTCCTAGACATTTCCTATGAAAAACGTTTCTTGGAAAATTTCCATAGCACTCACCCACTTTGATATATAAGCGTCCCAAAACACCCTTTTTTCGAACGAAAAAAATTCGTACAATCGCTAAACGAAATTGCAACTCAACCAAAAACAATACGGTTCTGTAAGACCGGAAGAACGATCGTTCCCAAAAGTTTCATCAGAAAACAATCAAAATTGCGACCTCAACCGTGTTACATCCAAGTTGACTTTTTTGGTCAACTTTGCGGTACCATATCTTCGGTATCAAAGGTGGTACAGAAAAATGTTTCAAATGGATCTTGAGACCCACATCTCTTCTTAAAATGCATATCAAATTCAATGTCCTATCTCTAATAGTTTCCGAGATATGCCCGACGAAAGGTCGAAAAACACGGTTTTCTGAAATGACACGCCCCACACCAGGTTTTCTTCCCTGAGTATGAGAGCCATAGTCAGTAGCTTCGCGGCCGTTTGTTAACAATATGAATTGCACTGTCTTATCTTAGTTTTCAGTTATCTATCTTCAGACACCAATTTCTACTTTGACAGGAAATGTCAAATTTTGAAACCTCCTGTCAAACCAGAAATTGATGTAGGGAAGTAGACAATGAAAAACTAAGATAGGAAACTGAAATCCATTTGGTTACAAGTTAAGTAGTTTGAGAGTTGCAGAGCTTCAAAAAGTCAAAAATGTCAATTTTCAAACGCCATTTTCTCAAAAACAGTTGAATTTAAATATCGGAAACATAACACAAAAAGTGTTTAAAATATCCAGGACAATACAAAAATGTAATAATATATAGTACATTCCATTTAGAAAACGGATGTTGCCACCAGTTTAACGTAGAAGCGGCAACCCCGCACAGTCTAAAATATTTTAAAAAGAGAGTTTATGTTCATCTATGGCTAGAGCCAAAATTTCAAAAATCATTTCATAGGTTCTTCTGAGCTTGAATAACCCTGTATATATATTTTTTCGGATAGGCCGGTACACAAACAGGTACTTTCTGAATGTATTCGGCTTGCAGCTTACAGGTAACACAGATAAACACTGATCAAAGGTAACAATGGTAACTAAAGTAACTTGAAACTTGACTTGACACTGTCAACTTGTTAACACTTCGGAACCTCAAACTAAACGGCGGGCTTATACAGTCCTAAAGGCCGTTTTACATGTTCTAATTCTTTCTTGCAAGTTGCAATAGTCTTGAACAAAAGCATGCGCAGTGGCAAGACATTTGTACCTTTTGTCAAACAGCGCATGCCTTTGTTCAAGACTATTGCATATTGCAAAGAAGAATTGCAGCATGTAAAACGGCCTTTAGAAAAGGGGTAGAACGATTTACAAAATTCAAAAAAAAAGTCTATATGCTACAGGGTAAAAAGAATTAAACTTCACCATTCAGGACAGATTAATGACATAAACATAGTCGTAACATGGCTCAAAAGCTAAGGTATGTCTAATGGATTAAAATAACAAATAACAAATAAATTGACCTAAAACTTAACAAACCCATAACATCATTTAAAAAATAGTTCTATTACCGTCCTGTTGGCCACCGGCTTTAAGTACCTTAAGGACAAAGAAATATTCATATTTAGGTCTGAGTGTAGTAGTAAAAAAATCTTTTTAATTTTATGCCAATAAAAAATCGATGCTCATTAAAGAGGACCTAATTTTAAAGGGACTTTTAAAAAACAATTTGGGAAATATTCATCTTAGGTACCGGATACGATACTCTCTTTTGCTTAGATGATAACTGTATGAGAGTTTTTTCTCTAGGCCCTTAAATAATGTATATGATGTTTATTTTTTACACGTGTCTGAGGGTAGGTACTCTTATAAAATATATCCAATTTGGATATGTAGGAGCATCTGGCGAAACCGGAGGAAAAATAGCCTTGTGTTCTAAATGTACAAATATTGGACAATAGACATTTTACAGTGCGAGTTAGATCTTCAAAATTTTCATTTATTAAAAATATATTAAGATCAATGGGTGAAAAGATTGGTAGCGTGTCAGTTTGTTGCAAGTAACAAAATATAGATTTGCCTAACTATTGCGAAGCGGACACTTTCCGCAGGTGTTGGGTACAACACTTTGTTTGCCAGCGTCAGGCAAATTAACTAGTTTTGGTAGTTATTTTAAATAATTTATTTCAGTATAGGCCTCAAAGTTAAAATACAATTGAGAATTCAGTCATATATTATTTTTATTTGTTTTTAACGATATTAATGGAGAAATAACAGTTACTTGTATTCGTTAAATTTATAACTGAACTTAATTCGTTTTTAACTGCTATGGAAAGATTTCTTGTCATTTCAGAATATTTGTGTTCAACATGAGGTGGTTGAAGGTCAATTGTTGCTGGTTGCTGCGATTGGAAAGAGGTAGCTTTGGTTTTGAATTATCATATGTGCATGGCTGTTGTTTTATAATATTTGCTCATATTAAAAGCCCAGATTAAATCTGGGACAAAAGAATAAATTTTAACATTAAGTATCTCGACCATAACGTGGATGGTTTGCAAGTTTTTGAAATGTAGGAAAATTAGGTATACTAGAATTGCCTTTTCTTGATTTTTTTTGTACAGCGTTTACTAGACATTTGCATTTATTTGGGGGTAATGCTTTTTACTAACAGTCGACATTTATATTCTAGGCTTCTTCGATAATGTCTTCCGGTATTCCATCAATCATATTTCCTCCTCGATCTCCATACAAGTAGAAAAGCCTTTCAATTATTCGACGGATTCACAATTTTTGGATTTATTGTGAATTTTTCATCAGTGATTTATAAATATGTTAAACTGAACCTCTGCAGCCCAGTTCCTGTAATGTTCTTCAGCATAGGAAGTCTAATGAAGTGGCGATATAGTTTTGTGATAGTTTATGTATTTTTTTCAGCTTCAGCACTAGGGCTGAAAATACTTTGCAGAAAAATGGAATTTTCTGTACAAAAGTACTCACTATACAAAAATATAAAAGAGTTTATTTAAATCAAATAAAAGGTAAAGCATTTAAATAAATGATAACGATTAAGCTGTACTGACAATAATTGATTTTAAAATTGTTAAAGCAAAAATAAAGATTTAGAATTTCGTTACTCTAAATTTTAATCTTACCTTATATATTTGCTGATATTGACTGATATACGGTTTCTTTCATTCTGCATGAGCATAAGGAAAAAATAGGATTCACCATGGTGTATCTCGAACCAATATCAAATACCATTTCACATTCCCAACCTTAAACATTTCCAGATACTACCAAGCTAGAGCCATTTTTTAAGGACGTAGTACTTTAAATTTCGACGCTGGAGAAGACTCGGACTTTTCCTAGTTCGGATTTATATTGCTAGTACAAAGACTCTGAACATGTCCCTCTTTCCCACATTTCTAGTGGTTAATAAGAATCTCTTGCAATTCTTTTAAAATATCTGAAGTATTTTCAGGTTTAGTCCGATGTTCTGATGCATACTGTAGTTCTAGTAATTTTCCTTGACTACTAGATATTTGTTTGACTATTTTAAACTGAAAAACATAAGCAAGAGCTTTCGAAATCTTTTTTTTTTTTAGTCACTCTTAATGACTTGTTGGTGTCAGGCCTTCGTGATGGCCTTTGATAAAACTGCTTACTGCTAATTTTTACCTGATCTCTTCAGGGTAATATAGATAGGTCAAGTTGATTAGTCGCACTATATCTGCTTCATACTTTTGAGGAATTTTATTATATTTTTGTCTTCAATATCCACCATAACGCATTTCAAGATGCCTTACTAATATCCAAAGGTCATTTTGTTTTTCTTCGGGTATGTTCCTGGGTACCTCCATTGCATCACCGCGCAAGGAACGAACAAGTTCTCGTGCCTTTTCGGTAGAATCCCAATTATTTTTAGCTGCGTAGGTTCAAATTGTCTCAGATAAGTAACCCATGGCACTTTATTATCAAACGTAGGTGGTTTTGTCAATTGTGATGAAGAGACGACGTTGGATTTTAACTCAATTTGTTTTCCAAACTTTGGCCACTGGGGTCGTAGACTTTGGACTTCCTGCTGCATTTGGTCATGAACCTCCTGAACTTGCTTTTGTACCTTCTTCCCCATTTGACCAATTTCCTCATTTGCATCTTCCTTGGTCATTATCAATTCAAGTAACATTTTCCTAGTTACTTCTTCATGGTTCTTGCTTATGTCTTTTTAGCTTTACGTTTTCTTGATTCTTCCTCATATCTTCTGTAAGTTCTTCATGATTCCTCTTCATGTATTCTTTAAGTTCATTCTTCACGCCTTCTTAGGTTTTGTTCAATGCCATGAACAAATTCATTATGGAATGCTTCCATAATTATTACTGATTACAATTTCTTCTTGAAACTAAACTGAATCAAACAGATTTTTTCTGATTTTAGGATTAGATATTATTCATTATCTCTTTCAATCGCTGTGGGTTTTTATATAGGATCTTCTGTAGTTAAGTAGTTTTAGCTAATACTCTATTGACTATGATTTGCCATATCAGCGGCGTGTTTTTATTGTATCTCTCTAATCATTGTATAAGTTCTTGGGGAGTTTAGTGTGTAGCATTTAGTAAATCGCTGTCTGTCTTATGAAAATAGTTACGAGTTTTTCCAGAAACTCTGTAGCAGTTACCTGACGGAGATAATACAAGCCGCAAGCACTTGTTTTGGGATCTTCGTAGCTTCTTAACTCGATTCTCGTATGGTATTTGTCCCTTTGCCTTTGAGTCATTCGATTTGTGTTGGCAATCTTATTAAGTCTTCGGCCAAAAATGAGTCTAAGTTATTTTACCCTGCCTGACCAGAGAACGTTCGTACCAGGTACTTTTATTTGATTTCCAGGAAATACCAGACTAAGAACAAGACGCATTTTGTTTTTGCGGAATTGATTATATAATATATTATATATTGAATATTGAATATATTATAATGGTCCATACAATACTGATACTTCAATACATCGATGTCTCATTTCATGTATTCTGGTAATTTATCCCAAACAAGTGCGATTTCATTTGGGGAACAAGCAATCATTACCTCCTTGGGCATATTTTCTAACTCTTTAGAAGTCATTTCTAATAAACTACTGGAACGATGACATGCTTTCAACGATGAAACCATATTTTTATAACCATCTCGATCCATCTGGGGAGTTAACGACATACTGATTTTTTTACGACTGAGAGAGAAACTTTAAGCATAGATGTCCACACAAGACTGTTCCAAATCTCTGCTGTCAATTGTATGTATAGCAAATTTCTTTTGCTGCTTCCCGATCCATTCGCAGATATCGAATCAATTCAATTGGTGATAGCAAATCACCTAAAATTGTCTTAATATGTAACTTCTGAATTATTTTTTCGATATGCTACCTCATGCGTTCCAACTCCTCTTATACTATTCAAATTAATAATAGCAAATTCGTAACGTCTGGGACCACGTCGAGGAAGTGAATCTCTCATATATACACCTTTAAAATATTGCCTTGTAACTTTAATGCATACCTTTTTTAGTTTTTTGAGTGGTTCATAAAAAGTCCTAAACCTGTCCTATATGGTTTCAAATACATTCCATCTCCTTTAGAATTTAGACGTAACTCGCCACCAGTTTTCTGGGTGGTTGGTACTGCGCGCACTACTCCAGCCACACCACCTGCTAAGGACCCTAACTATGAGAGTCCGGCAAATATTGATACTAAGGGTAATAATCCACCAAAGGGGTATGATTCTAGGTGTCCGTATCTTCCGTTTGCCACCGCGGGCTTTTATTAAATATGTCTTTTTCGGCTAATTTCTTGCCACCAGCTTTAGCTAATTCAGCTCGAATAGGTTGTTGCAACGCCGATCCAAAAGCAAATTTAGATATTATGTTGTGTTTCGATATACGTTTCCCTTTCACAGATCTACTGTCGCGCCCTCGATTTCCTTTGGAACATTTCATCTTAGTTGACAGCTTCGATACACCCATACCAAAACGTTGCTTAGCCTTCATGATATTTGTTGCCAACCAAACAGATGTTTTTTCCTTTTATTTTACTCTTTCCCAAGCACGTTGTTCAAGCGCGTGATCGGGTTGATGACGTAAACTTAAAGTCGATTGAACACAAGATAAATTTGAATTGGAAAAATTTTATGAGCCGATTGCTAAACCTTTTACTTCTTTATCCGATGCTGTAACACAAAAATATATTAAGAAAAAACAAAAACTTTTCAAGGCTGCCGGCACATCTATAGAATTTTTAGGTTGGCCAAGCAAGCACATTTCAGAGAAGCCTCAGTTGGAAACATCAACACCATCCGCAACGCGTTATAAGTTTATTCCTGAAACATCGGTGGAAGCCCTAAAAAACGAGTCGTTTGATGGAATCTATGCAACACCATCTTCCTCAAACAAATCTACGGCATTAACTAACTAAATACATACTTAAATGATTTAAAGAAAAAACCATCCCGATTCGACACGGTTTATGGGGTACGTTGTGATGCAAAAGTAAAATATAAAAAGTATATGGGTAATTTCGAAATACGTTTTTTTCCTGGTAAAGTGACATTATGGTGCCAAGCTAAGAATATTTCAACATTTGAAGAAAATCTGGAAATTTATGACTTAATATTCTTAGAAAAACCGCCGTTATTAGAACACATAGAAAAGATGACTCCAGAAGCCTTAGAAACCTATAAAAATATGTTTCAGTTGATAAATGCAGCGTACAAAGGTTATGACGAGATGCGGGGATTACAAGAAACCAGGTGGAAAAAATATGAACAGATTATAAAACCTTTAAGGACAGGAAATCGTTTGGGAAGTGGGATCGCAAGAAGAAAAACATATGCGAAAGTAGCAATACCATTAAAAAAGCGTGTTTTATCGAAAATATTAACTACGTCTATTGGAATAAACCGAAGGAATTAGTGGAACAGTTACGATTGCTATGGAGTTCAAAGATAACTGGTCACGATAATGAAATAATGTCAATTATCGAAGAACTCCGTGAGGAAGGTATAATTTATTAAGTAATCACCTAATTTGATCAGTATCTCAAGAGACGTAAGTTGAAACTATGAATCCTAGAAGTGAAAAAATAAAAATTCTCAATGAACTTCATAGGTCTGCGAGAACCCGATGACTTGTGGCAAATAGATTTGGCCGAAATGCAACAATATACAAATGAAAATGATGGCTATCGTTATATCCTAGTGTGCATAAATGGCTATTGAAATGAAAGAAATTTTTGAAGAAGCCGGATATATACCAACAAATCTGTAAAGTGATCAAGGTAAAGAATTTTTTAATAACAAATTCCAAAATCTTTTCAAGGAATACAACATTAATCATTATTCGACGTACAGCACTAAAAAAGTAGCTATAGTTGAACGAGTCATACGCACGCTCAAAAAATTTCTATACAAGGAGTTTTCAGTTAGAGGTTCCTACAAATGGATACAACTTTTGCCGTCGATACAAAAACCTATAACAATACGAAGCATCGTACTATTGGTATGAAATCAATAAACGTTAAATCCACCACACGTATTAATGCATGCAGTCAGATAAAAGTCGTTCCCAAAAAGCTCAAATTTCGTTTGGGTGAGGTAGTTTGTATAAGCAAATACAAATGCGTCTTTGATAAAAGCTATACACCCTCATGGTCAACGGAACAGTTTAAAATCACAAAAGTTAACATTTCCAATCCACCACCATACCTCTTGGAATCAGCAGAAGGTCAGCCTATTAAAGAATGTTTTTATAAAGCTGAACTGGAAAAAACCAATAGTCCTAATGCTTATTTAGTAAGAAAAGTACTTGGCCGCCGCAAGAAGAATAATATTAATCAATTATTTGTTAGCTGGTTAGGTTTTTCAGATCAATTTAATTCATGGATTGATGAATCAGATATTGTTTAAAATAGTTTATTTGGTAATACTCTCTAACCTATCAAAATATGTATAATGGTTAAGGTTACTAGTAAAATAAGTACATCAAGAACTTCAAACTTGTTTTATTTAAATAGGTACTTATATAATTATAAATTACAATATTATTATCTTCATAGATGAGTACTCCTCGACAAACTGGAGCTATGTTGATTTGTTTTCACTTTAAATTCTGAAATTAACATAACAACTTTTTTGTCTAGATCACGCATTCTGATTTCGCTTTTTTTAAATCTTTCGAGCATATCTCTTTTTGTTGCTTCAATATTAGCAATTTTTTCTTCCACCTGCTTCATCTGACTACGAACCATATTAAGAAAATCTGTATTTATTATATCTGTCATTTGTACATGTAATCGGTGAATTTCTTTAAGCGCATAATCCAGGGTAACAGCATCGCTACCCTGGGTCAGTGTGGCGATATTGGTTAAAGATTTTCCTTGAATGTCATATTGACCATCTGGAGTAAGCTTTTGACGTCCTAATTTATCAATTGTGGTGTTAACACGACCCATGTTCATCTAAAACTATTTTTTTTCGCCAAAAGTGCAGCAATATAAGGTATAAAATAAAGCTTATGGGGTCTGTTACGTTACTTAAATAGTTTCTCTAATTAACTGATCAACTTTCTTCTCAAGGTTAGATTATATTACTTCACTTGTTTCTATTATCGTATTTAAATATTTTCCTTGAATGTATCCAAGATTTACTAGTTTCTCTAATTGACTGATCAACTTTCTTCTCAAGGTTAGATAATATTACTTCGCTTGTATCTATTATCGGGCATATATATACAAATTCTATTTCGGGCTTAAAATCAATAAATATTTCATTAATTTTGTGATGCAGTTCATTAAATAATTGGGCCGGTATTATCCGAAGCTTGTGAATTTCTTGGAGGATTGATGATCAACAGTAAATTTAAAACCAATTCCTAGAGGACAGCGTAATTTTTTATCAACTTTTTGACAACCAAATTTATCAATTGTGATGTTAACTCGTCCCATTCTTAACTAGAACTATAGTAAAATTCAAAAATATTGGTTATATCTGAAAACTTAAAAATAAGGAAAATAAAAGAAATACAGTAATACTAATAATTTATTTGCAAAAAAAATACAATTCAAACTTCATTATGTACATTTTCTTTTTCACAGTCTTCATTTGCTTTTCTAATCTACATCCATTTTATTGACTGTCAGCATCACTCTGGCCATCGTTGGTACTGCTTTCAGGAACCGCATATTTTTGTAAACTTTCCTCTTGTTGTTTTTCAGCAGCTACTTCGTCAACACTCAAATCTTCGTGTAATCGATATTTCTACACAATATCATTTGGAATATGTGGAATTTTCATTAAAAAATCCTTTAGACCCTCCTCAAGCATTTCTGAACAAAAAGTATCCAAGGTGATACATCCATATACATACTTTTCACAAATATGAGCTACTACAGATAAATTGGTTGAATCATCCAAATATTTAATATACTTTTCTCGGTCATAGACTCCAAATTGACTTAAAAGTGAAAGAATATCTTCAGACATTCTTCTCAGCTGTACTGCCAAATGTCGGACATAGGAGTACTGATTGTCGTAGCTCAAAATGCTTACGTGGGAATTATACCTTTCAGTGACAACATCACCCATATCTAATTAGAAATACATATGTGAGGAATCTATGATTCCGAATTGTGTTTCTAACAACTCCCTTATTATATTTTTTTATTTAATAATCTTCAAATTATAATACAACAATAGTACCTTTAATGTTAAATATTATTATTCCAAAACACCAAAATTTAATAATGACCTTGTATCACCGTTGGCAAACACTCGCGAGCTCTGTCCTAAATAAGTCAAAGTGAATTTATCATCCGACTTAATTCATATTTTCGACTATGTCCAACGGAACAGCTTCAACAAGACGTTTTGGTAAAAATGATTGAAAAGTTTGATTATGAGTTCTATCAAATAATGTTACCAGAATAGTTTCCCCAAAACGTGTTATCATTAACTTCATTTTCTTAATAATATATACTTTTCCCACCGTTAATGATGTTATGTCTCGCCGCTCAACATCTTCGTTAACCGCTTTATTAATTTCAACAAATGTTTGCCTTCAAATAATCATTATTAAAAATGGAATAAGGGTATTGAAAGTCAAAACACGAATATAGTATACCTAAAAGCACTTTCAGAATACACCACACAATATTTCTATTTAAGAGCGAGGTGTCACTGCAAATGAGTCGCGTCTCAATACCAAGCCTCTTTATAGAAGTAAACTTCAAGGTCTAACACCCCCTACTCATTTATATAACAAACGCATCACTTAATATCAAGCACTCCCCACCAACCAGACACATCTCAAGGTCAAACAATTTGACATTCAAAAAATTATCAATGTTATTTCGAATAACACCCCCCACCAAAAAAATCTCAGGGTCATTTCAAAGTCAGACAATTTGACCTTCAAAACATCCTCAAGATCATCTCAGTGTCGAACAATTTGACCTTCAAAATATCAAGATCAAATGGACCTAAGGTCAACTGGGCGAGGCATCAACTTGACTATATTTAGAATACCGTACTGTCTTGGTCATTGAAGATTAGGTTATTGCTATCCTATATCTTCAGGTACCTTTAAAATAAAATATTTCCACACTTTCGATATCATGAATAAGCGTAAGAATAAAATATGAAGTAGGCTCTATTATGCACACGGGAGCTGACAATCCAACTTGAGGAATGATTTCCCACGACACGCAAAATTAGTCTTATTTAGACCTGGCAGCAGTTTTCCAATGTTAGAAAAAAGCGTTTCATACTATTCATTTCGTCCCAACTTCGGCAACACCTCTTACAACTAGGCCCAAATGCTGTAATGAATACGCGTGTCTGAAAGAAGCTATCAGGAGAAGACTCTAAAACCGTTTGGTTGTTTGTAGGTTCAAATTTTAAGGAAGTGGTTCAGTTTTCACGTGTGTCAAAAAATAATCATGGAATCCTAAACTACTTTCTTAAGACCATAATCGAGAATTTGAAAGAAATAGGATTTATTGCTTTCTGTGCAACTGGTAATACCGCTAATGACGAAAAAATAGTAAGCCATTTTTTAACTAAAACGAACTTAGATATTTCTCCAATAAATTTACAACAGAGACACATACAACTTTGAACCATACTATTTACAGATTATTTTGTAAGATATTGTTTGCAAGAACTGGATATGACCTTAACGTTAGCTAAATTTCAAACCGACCGGGACCCTTTTAGAAAATCGATTTGGCTAATATAGACAATTAATTAGCGGACATTGTCATATTTATCTCCGACAACTTTTTGGTATAAAAGAAAAAACTTAGAATTTAGACTCTGTTAACCCAGAAATTATGATATTTTTGACAATTCAAATAGCTAAATTCTATGAATTACATGAATCGAGTATTACGTGGACTTTGACCAGTTATCGAAGAAATTAAAGCTGAAATGGCAGTAATAACCTATTTGACTAGATATTGCTGTTATGTCACTTTAAAAAAGTTGTAACATGATTCCTGTTTTATGACGAATAAATTATTGTCGAAAAAAATTAGGACCTAATTAACAATTTAAATCATTATGAACTTTTATATCCACTAGAGAAAGTACTCCAAATAATGGCCATTTCATCCATTCTGTTTTAAAAATTCTTCTACACTTTAGCGATATATTCCTGGATGCATTCAACAAACAGCTATTTCTTTAAAACTTAATATTAAAATATCTTATTGAATAAAACAATTTTAAGTGCAAACTTCATAAGGAAAAAAATATAGTATAAATTATTCTTATTGGTACATCCAATTAACTCAGTAAAATAATTACTGTGGTAAAAAGAATTTTCTTGGGCTAAATAAAAAAGAAACTTATATATACTTACTTGGTGAGATCAAAGATAAAACTATAAACATAAACTTTTGTTTAAGAATCGCGTTTCCCAAAAAAACATCTTGTTTAAAGTGAAAAATTCGCTGTATTTATTCTATTTGCAAAAAAGTATAAGGTATAGCATGATAAATAACATAGATCTAGATGTAATTTCATCAAGCTAAAGCACTTACTTACTGATTGTAGAAGATGTTGATTTTATCCTTAAAGATATCCATAAATATAGAGATTTTAGTATGTCATGTTCAGCATTTTTCATCCACTATTGGATATCGAACTACCTCCCGCTATATGTCTTTAATGTTTCACAAATGTATATTGGAACTAGATTTAGCACCGAAACCGAATGGCTATTTCGAAGGTGATTTTAGCTCATTACTGATGGATTGCGCTATCGCCTACCCCTCAGGTGGCGAGCGCATCAAATTTGTTTGGTCCCACTAGACACCGAACCGAGGCTTTTATTGATAATGGCAGGCATTATTTTATATCACGCTTGTAACAATGAATAGATCATAAATAGCTAAGTAATTATCGATAATAAAGGACTTTGCTAAATTAGGTTTGAATGTTAACTATTTTTTAATATTTGTTATTGTTGCTATATTCTGATTGATAACATAACTGTATTCGAAATATGCTATTCTATCCGGTCCGATATTATATTTGATTAAAAACTACCCCTAATATTCCTACTGAACTTACCTCTATTATTTGAAATAAAACTGTCGCAACTTTAATGGAGTTCAAAAGAAAACTCATTAACGAAGCATATTTAGTTGCTTGATTTAAATCTTCAATATATCTACAAAAAAATAAAGGACATTTATTTAAAAATACGCAACTAAGAATAAACTTCTTAACTTCTTTTGAGAATCGCATGTCCTAAATGTGAAAATATAGATTCTTGTTATTTTAACACACAAAAGTGAAAAACGACTTAACGCTGTATTAATTATTTGTTGATAAAACATTGATTTTTTTTAATTCATCTTTTTATTATCTAAAACCACACAAGAAAGACTGTCTTTCTTTTTTGAACTCATTTTTGAAAAAATAGATACCATTTTATTGTACGTCTTTGCTTTTATTATGTAAGGTGAGAACTTGTCCAAAACTAAAAGAAAAAAAACGATACAAAATAAGCAAGAGAAAAATACCCTTATAATTAAAAACAAAACAACAGTTTATAAAAAAGTTAATCAGAATCAAAACGTACACCAGAATTTGAAATTCTAAATTTCAAGTTGTTGTATCCAACAAAAAAAAATGTATAGTATGCAGCGTGGATCTAAAATCAAGGAAAAAAGGACCGTTTCCATAAAAAGTTTTTAAAATAAGTACGCACCATTTCTATAATATCTCGCCGCCTCAGATGCAAGTTCCCGACTATATCTATATTTTAAAAATTATGAAAAACAATATGAAACTTTTTACCTGAGAAAAATCGGTAAAATTCCTTTACTTGGCGCCATTTAGTTTATTATATTGGATTCCTACCAATATTTTCCCGATTTTTACCTATGCCTCACTTGATTTTTTTGTGCATAATTTAAAATAAATTCAATAAGTAGTTTTTACATTGACATACGCCGATTTTTGTTACGTTGTTAAATTCGTACCAGTTTATCCCTATATCACATTTAATTTTTCTGCAAAATTTATCGTCAATTGAATAAGATTAATCTTACGTTGATTTTTAAAAAAATTTATTTGGCGGCTGTTTTGTTCCGCTATCTTGAATTCGTACCATCACTCTACCAATTTATCTCTATATTACACTTAATGCTTGCAAAAAATTTGAAATTAATCTAAAAAGTATTGTTTTCTAGTCGATTTTTTAAATATTTTATTAGGCCGCCGTTATGTTTTGCTATCTTATATTCATACCAAACTGTTACCTGTTCATTCCTACATAACACTTGATATTTGTGTAAAATTTAAGGTAAGTTGGATAATCAGTTTTTTTAGTAATAATTTGTTTAATGTTTCACTAAGCCGCCATCTTATTCCGGCATATTAGATTTTTACCAAAATATTGCCAGGTCGTCACTCTGATAAGTAGTTTTTAATCTATGCCGTGAACTGACAGACAAACCGACGGAATTGATAAAACATATTTTTGGCAAATAGGAGCGCTAAAACGTAAAGATATGTAAAACCTGAGGGGGCGATTTTTTCACGATTACAAAATTTATATTTAGTCGCCATTTTCTTCCGCCAACTTGAATTAGGACCACGGTTTTACTAGTTCATCTGTATAACTCAATTATTTATGCAGCACATTTTGAAATCAGTCCATTAAATAGTTTTTCAGGCTGAATTTTTAAATATTTTGCTAGGCCGTCATTTTGTTCCGCAATCTTAGATTCGTACCAAAGTTTTACCAGTTGATACCTACATTATATTTGATTTTTGTGCGATATTTGAGATACATTGAATAAATATTTTTTTAGCAATAATTTTATTTAAAATTTCACTAGGCCGCCAATTTCTTTTGCTATATTGGATTTTTACCAAAATATTACAAGGTCATCCCCATAGAACCCTTAATTTTTTACCAAAATTTGAAGTCAATTGGGTAAGTAGTTTTTAAGCTATGCTGTGAACTGAGAGACAGACAGGCAAACCGACAGACGAACCGATGGAATTGATCAAACATATTTTTTGGCATCTAGGGACGCTAAACGTGAAGATATGTAAAACCTGAGAGATTGATTTTTTTACGATTACAAATATTTTATTTAGACGCCATTTTCTTCCGCCGTTTTGAATTAGTACCACAGGTTTACCAGTTCATCTATATGCCACAATTATTTATGGCACACAATTTGAAATCAGTCCATTAAGTAGTTTTTCAGGCTGAATTTTTGTTAAGCCGCCATTTTGTTCCGACATCTTGGCTTCGTACCAAAATTTTACTAGTTGATTCCTACATAATACTTAAATTTTTAGTCATGATGACCGTTTAGACGCATCAAATATAATAAAGAAAGATTTGACCACAACCTAAAATTAAACCTATCAAAATCAAAATTTTTATGCTTTTTGATTCAAAAAACTAAAGAGATTTTTTAAAGCCAAAATCTTAATTTTAATCTTGACAGTGCCAGGCTTCTTATAGTTGCATCTGCGAATAATTTGGGAAGTATGTTGGATGGGGCGCTACGGTTTAGGGACTAAAATATATTAAAATATTAATTGAAAGGTTCTTAGTCTGTCCTTGCGCAAAATACTTTGCGAATGCCTAGTTTTGTCAAACTTTAATTATTGCGATTTTGTTTGTTTTGAAAGTTTGATTATATCTCATATACTTTTAAAGAGCTAAGATGGCTCAAAATGGATAATCGTAGAACGCTTCATTTAGGCAACTTTTTAATAAACATTTTGTAAAATCCTACCGTAATCCCTTAACAATGGGATGTTAAGTGTAATATTTGCTTATGGGATATTAGATTCTGCAACAAAATAACGATGTCTCATCATCACAGCGCGCGCCGTATTGCAGAGATCCTTTACTTAGAATGTCATAAGATTATATAACTCCTTACTCTCTGAGCTAACATGTTTAAATTAAATTTTTAAATGATAAAAAATATTTTTTTGATATAATTATTAACTTTTTATGATTAGTTTGTAAAAAAATTTAGACTAGATATCCAGCAAAGCAGAATTCAACACAGTAGCCTATTTGGCTAGACTGCGCCCTGTTATCAAGGAGGTTATCAACACAAATTTTGTACAAAGATTGTAAACAATGTAATAAAAATAATTTATAATAATTATTATTATAAACACTTCAAGTAAATATGTTTCAGTTTCAGTTACCAGTGATATATCTCCGTCATTTTAAAAACTATAAATTTAAAATTTACAGAATTGCATTTACATATTAAGGTCTTTAATCTTGACCATTCCATATTGTTACGAATTCGGATTTAACCTGAAGTACATACACAAAATGAAGCAAAATATTCAGTTTAGAATTAATGCAAAAATAAATATATATCCCAAGGAACTAGTCCAGATGCATTGCGGTTACATTTTTAAGGTGAAATTTGTCCAAAAATATCCACTCAAGTCTTTTACATGGTCGCAAGTGTGTCTTTCACCTGCTTAGCCTTTAACAGGGTTTTGAGAAAGTTTTTTGGAATTTTGTAAGCATTTTGACGGTTCTTCACTGTTTTTGAAGAATGTCTGGGTTCTATATAAATTCTGCAATTATAAAAACTCCTTATCTTAAAATATTGTAACTTATTAAAAACTAATATGCATTCTCCTATACCGGAGTTAGTTAAAATTATTAAAAATGAATTTATTTGCAGTGATTATTTATATAATTACGTTTGCACTTGTTTATTTTTATTTAATTAAGGTTTAATAAATTTGACTTTGTATGTCCCTTTTTGTCATTTACTGCATTAGGGTCCGTCTTTATTTGGACCACTTTTTTTATCACCAGTTTAGGATAATCATTGTCATGGTATAATGTTTTTGTTTCAAAAAAATGTAATTCATTATTATTATTAATTTCGTACAAAATGTTTCTTAAAGAAAATTTAATCATCAAAATCATATCAACTGAGGTTTACTTTCGAGATCTACGGAATGGTTCGACTAGTTCCATACTCTTGTTTTATGCGTCTTCCAAATATTTATCAAATACGATTACAGCATTTAATCAGTACAGTTTTGCAACAATATTAACGTAATAGGTACAGACTAATGATGCTTAAAACAAATACAATTTTGATGAAATATATATATATATATATATATATATATATATATATATATATATATTTATATATGTATATATATATATATATATATATATATATATATATATATATATATATATATATATATATATGTTACTAAATGACTATGTACTGAAATAAATTGGGTCACACTTTACTATTCCTAATAAAAGGAAAGACTCATAACGAGGGGAGTTCCGGGTAAAGGATTTTTTTTCATTCCTTCGCTAAAATGATATACATCATTTTTTTCTTTTAAAGATGTTTAAAAGAAAGGGAAACTCGCTATAGATTTACATTATAATTCACAATATCACTCTCTGATCCCTCCAACACAAGCGGTAAAAAGATCTTAACCACCCAAATAAGAAGTTTTTTGCGGGAAGTTACATAGGTAACAGGCAAATTTTAAACTTTTTACCAATACCAACTCTCATTGAACATATTAGAACATACTAGAACTGACTATTGTATAGAATAAGAATTAAAAATCGAAAGCAATCGGAGTCGCAAATCAGAATTTAACCCAGGGTTTTTATATGGTTAATCTGGTTCTGGCTTGAACGATGGAAATATGAAAAGTGTGTTTTTCTTTTGATTTAGTCCAGGTAAATATTATATGGAAACTCATTTGACGACTTAATTATAATTTTAATTTATTTATCTATTTGAAATGATCAATAATGTTCCCTTGAATGTTTTGAAAATTATTAATTTTTTTAAATTCACACGTGACAAGAAATTATCTTAAAAATATTTTGATAAATGTGATCAATACATTTGAATATATAGATCTTCAGCTTTACTATCCGTCTTACCTGATTAAATTTTGGTGCTCCTTTAATATCCCTTTAATAATGCTTCTACTGTCCTCTACATTTTTTAAGACATGAAGTTTCTGCAAACGAATTCCAAGGACCCTTAAACGTACAGAAGTATAATCAATCAATACAAAGAATGTAACCTGTGTGGCCGCATTTACAATCACGCTTTCTATACCTGTAAATATGTTTGCAATTATGATAATATAATAATGGTCCATTTTTTTAAATGGGAGATACAATTCATGCATAAAAGTTATGTTGTCTAATTTCCAAAAATCCGGCCCGACTCTCATTAGATCAACAAAAGATACATATGTGTATGAAATTAATGCGAAGACCGATGAGCCAACAATCCAGATATTCATATATCCGTTACTTTGTACCATATGTTTGTACATAATATGAACTTCTTCTTCGTCAAGTTTACTTAGTGCTGTTTCAGCTTCTATGGCTTCTAAACACATCTCCGGTATTTTATTCCACATATATACAAGGCTTTTCCATAGCATTAGAACCAAAGTTACAAGAACTGATATGCATTTGCTTATACGTTCAAATGACTCCTGGTGTTTAATTAGCCTGAAAACAAAATATATTTTGAAGCAGTTGTTTCGGAAAAGAGTTATGAAATATATCAGAATTGTCTTTACAAACATTCTTGCTTTCTCAAGCTATTAAAGAGTCAATATAATCAACGTAGTGCAAAGTGATATTAATCCTTTGCATTAGATTGTAAACTAAACGTAAAAATGTTTTTAAAAACAAGCTTTTATTTATATACTATGGCAAAAAAATGTAAAAATAATAATAGTAAAGCTAAAGAAGAACCCCACCCTTACTGATCAAGCAGCAGCATACTTGATAATACTTACTTAAACATAGAACTCTCAAAAATTTGAATATTTTCTTAAAAGCTTGAGGCTTTATTTCAAGTGTGATGTAATTTATTTTATACTTTTAGAATTAGAATTTGTTGTAGTTGAGGAGTTCCTTAGCCGCCCTGTGGCTCCATCATCAGACTCTGGACAACACCTAAGTCTTTAGTACTTCAAGACAAATCCAGCGGGCCCATACATGACGGGGCCATCTTGTTTAGTTGAGAAATTCCTATGGCTACCTTTAGGCTCTATCATCATACCCTGGATACCACCGAAGTCTATAGTACTTGTCAAAGCAAATTTAACGAGCCCAAACACGGCGGGGTTATTTTGTGTAGTTGAAGAGTTCCTATGGCTACCTTCCGGCTTCCTGGAAATTATGCCCTAGGCAAGGAGGTGACTCTCTTCCAGATAGAACTGTTTGGGATTCTGCAAGGTACCGTAAAAGTACAAAAAGGAAGAATAATGGGTAAAAACATTATTATTCTTACACACAGCTAACAAGTTTTGAAAATTTTAAAAAAGAATAAAATAATATCCAATCTGATTCTTCAGAGTCACTAGTTACTGGAGATGGTTTCCTCCCAAGGGAACACGGTCACAGTGTTCCGGATTAAGTGAAATAGCAAAATCGAATGAAATGAAAAAGCAGATAGGTTGGCGCGTAAGTAACGGAGCAAAGGGCAAACCATGGGGTCCAGAACCTTTCGCACCGCTGCCCTCTAAAGCGATTTATCTTAAGATAAATGAGCAGTCAGGAAATGTTCTAAGGGGGAGATGGGAGAGACAAGAGTTCAAACACTCAGGTGCCGCTATACACGGCTCTGAGGCCACTCGGATAGGGTACCTCCTAGGGGCTATCTCGAGGTAATCTCAGGAAACTGAGGAATGCTGACAGAACACTATAATCAGAATAAATACCTTCACACCTTGGGAGTCCTCCCGGATCCGACTTGTAGGGGGTGCAACGAGGATGACGAGTCTGCTGAACCCATTCTTTACTACTGTCTAGCTCTTGTAAATACCAGAGAATCCATTATGGGGGAAAGATGGCCAGAAGCGGCTACAATCGAGCGATGCTCGGCCACCACAGCGTTGAATTACATCAATGCTGTTGGCTGGCTCGATAAACTCAAAAGAAGGTTACAATGGATCCACCTGAGAGACGTAAGTAATAGGTTAGCGCAAGTCATTCCTCCATATCTCTATCTATCTCTACCTTCCTTTTTTAATTATTGCCCCAATTACAAGCATAATATTTCTAATTCTGTCAGTCTCTATATTTATTTGTCTGTCGAGGTATATGTGTGTCGGTTCAATTCGTGTATATATATATATATATATATATATATATATATATATATATATATATATATATATATATATATATATATATATATATATATATATATATATATATATATATATATATATATATATATATATATATATATATATTGTTTTATTTAGTGGGGACGTAGCCAATGTTATGAAAAGTTAACTATATTCTCTTAATGAGAGCCTCCGCAATAGTTTATTGATTCTTCAGTCATTCTATTTTTTTTAAATATATATTATGTAAGTATAATAATAAAAGAAGTTTTTGTAATGTGTTGTTGTTTTACATGCCTTCCTACGTGTTTTCATAGCTTGAGGGCTCTCTATTTTGTTTAGTTTTTTTTCTTTTGATTTATTGTCTATACTTTGCATCTGTGATTAATAACATATTAATTAAAATGTATTTTTCTTTAACATAAATGCAAGACAGCATGCAGAGTGATCTTAATTAAAATGTCATTGCTGTGATTTATTTTTAGTTTTTCTTTTTTTGTTTAAATAACAGGTTTTCACTAATTTTTCTCACGATTATGACGTCGTAATGGTAACTGAAACTTGGCTCACAGAATATATTATAGATTATACTGTAGCTATTCCTGAATATATTTATAGGGTCGATAGGATGGGACGTGGGAGTGGAATAGCTGCATTATTCCTTTAGGTACAAAAACTTGCAGGTAAATCCGCAATTGACATCTTTTTGTTAATATTAATCTTCACTCTAAAACAGTTGTTATTGGTACTTTTTATCGGCCACCCTACCTCAATATTAATAGCCTCATTCCCGATTTTGACTATATACTTTCATATATTTGGCCCTTGTACGATCACGTAATATGCACTGGATATTTTTCTTAATTTTAACACTCCCATTTCTAAATGTTTTGTGTCCTACGGTCTCTTTCAGATTTTAAACTAACCCACTAGAATAGCGGAGACCACTAGCACATTAATTGACCCAATATTCGTCAACAATCCTAAGTTAATTGAATGTAATATAGATATTAAAATAATTTTTTATTTAATGAAATATTACTAAACCTGTTTGAGAAGAAAGGCTCCCTTTAAAAAAGCTCGAATAACTAATCCTAAAGCACCATGGTTAACGGAAGAAATAAAGCAGATAAAAAAATACCGGTCTAAAGCTTTGCAGCGTTGTAAAAAAGCTCTACTGAAGAAAATAAAAATATTTATAAACATTTACATAACCAAACAGTGTGATTGCTTAGGCCAGCTAAAAAACAATATCTTGGAATATTTGTGTTGAAAATAAGTCATATAAAACTTGGAAAACTTTAAGGCAAGAAATCTCAATATTCGTATATGTAAAAATTATAATTTGCCATATATATTTCCATTACATCCAATCATGAAGATATAATATTAAATTTTTTGGCTCTTTTTTACAAAACATATCTGATTAAAGTAAGGGTAAAATTGAATTGTACAAAAATAATTTTTATAATATTAATTGTTACTTTAATTTTGATCTAACTTTTCTTGATTATATAATTCTTACAAAACAGATAGTATTTCAATAAATATGATTAAATTTTGCAGCCCTTTCATTGATATTTACATTCTACATATCATTAACTCTTGCATTGAGCAAACATTTTTCCCAGATGCTTGCTGACTTGAGAATAATTAGCATACTCCCTGTACTTTCTAAAAATATTAGAAAAGATTCTGCACGATCAAATGTTTTTGTTTTTTTGCAAGTAATAATATTATTCCGGACAATGCGGATTTCGAAAAAAATTCAGCACTGCAATGGCCTTGGTATCGGTACCTCATGACATCATGGGAGCCTATGATAAAGGTTACGCAAACTTACTCGTACTTTTAGATTTAGCATTCGGCACACCCGATCATAGGCTCCTGTGTTCTAAATTACATTACTATGGTTTTTCTGACGAATCAGTCAACCTTATATCGTCATTTCTGCGCAACCGCTCACAGAAAGTTGTAGTGGATAATGTTTGCTCAAATACGAATGATATTCTTTCTGACGTGCCCCAAGGCTCCGTAATTTCTCCTTTATTATTTATTTTATATACTTCAGATATTTTAACCGCACCTAAATTTTGTCAGGCGACCGCGTATGCTGACGACACCGGACATTATTCTAGCTTTGAAGTTACTAATTCTGCAGAAGCAATAGATCATATTAATTCCGATTTAGAAATCCTAAGATCTCCTTCTGAAACACATAACCTCAAATTAAATCCTAAATAATATAAAAATGTATGTAAAAAAGTAAATAGACAAATTTAAAAAAACAAAGCCAACATTTTCCATTCACGTCCCGTCCCACGTCCCATTTTCTATGATAGGTTTTACAGAAATGGGCTACCATTGTTTTGATGGTTTTGTTGGTGCGTTCTACGGTGTTGGCCTACGTTGTGTACGGTGGTGTTAGCCGGTGATTAATGCC
Organism: Kuschelorhynchus macadamiae; assembly: GCA_030620095.1. NCBI lineage: Eukaryota > Metazoa > Arthropoda > Insecta > Coleoptera > Curculionidae > Kuschelorhynchus > Kuschelorhynchus macadamiae. Next base: position 320,684 of record JAUTXW010002697.1, on the reverse strand, counting down.
AATTTCTCGAAGCACTTCTCTGAAAACCTACCCGGTGTACTGAGTCCCATTGTCGGATATTAGGGTGCGTGGACAACCAAAGCGAGTGATGATTTCTTCATAGAAAGCTTGACTAACGGCTCTGGCGGTGGCTTTTCGAATCGCCCTGCACTGGACCCATTTGGTAAAACGGTCTTGAAAAACGACAGTGTAGCTGTTTCCCTTGGCTGATCGAGGCAAGGATCCAACTAAATCGGTACTTACAGTAACCCACGTCTGTAATTTCTCGCAGGTTGCTTCTTACCAGGTGGTTGCTGCTGGGAAGGTTTATGTCGCTGACAGGATGAACAGCTCCGGACATATTGAGCAATATCTCGGAACATTCCTGGCCAGTAATACCGAAGAGCAATACGGGCGGGTGTTTTCGCTATACCTTGGTGTCCAGCGGTGGCTCGGTATTTTATTTCGAAGTCAAACTGTTAAAAATAGATGCTCCATTGAGCTAGTTTTCCTGCAGGACTTTTAATGGAATGGAACTATCGAAGGGACTGGTGATCGGTGACAACGGTTAAATGATACCCTTCTAAATACGGTCGCATCTTTTCTACTCCCCAAACAATAGCTAGGCACTCCTTTCCGGGACGGAGAATTTCTTCTCGTTGCCATTTATACTGCGACTTACATAACCGATCACATGGCCGCCATCAGACCCATGTTTAATCAGTGCTACACCTAGCACATAATCGCCTGCATCTGCCTGCAAGACGAATGGCTTGGAAAAGTCTGGACAAGCCAAAACTGGAGCTTCGGTTAGGCAAGTCTTGAGTTGGTCAAACGCATTCTGTTTTTCTGATGTTCAGGTCCACCGGACATTCTTCTTAAGAAGGAAATTCAAGTGAGCGGAAATTTGCGAAAAGTTTTGGAGAAAACGTCGGTACCAGGGAGCGACCCCAGGAATCTTCTTAAGTTTCGAAAGTTAATGGGAGACGGTAATTCCAGAATAGCTGAAACTTCCTCGGGGTCACCATTGGCGGTGACCCAATATCCTAGGTAACGGAGAGAGCGGCGACCAAATTGACATTTTTCTGGGTTCAGTTTTAAGCTGGTGGAAAACTTCACTCAGGTTTTTGAGATGTTCTTCAAAGGCCTCTCCCAGGACTATGATGTCGTTCAGATGAACAAAGCAGAAGGGGTCAAGTTCTGGTCCTATATAACGATCCATCAGGCGTTGGAACGTTGTGGGAGCGGAGTGCAATCCGAAAGTCTTTGCGGGAAACAGCGTTGCCTTTTTGGAAATCTATGCAAAAGCGGTGTTTTCCATCTTTTTTGCGGAATATCACTACTGGTGAACTCCATGGGCTATCAGAAGGTTCAATCATGCCATCTTTAAGCATACTTCGGTATTAATAATTTCTTGCATCCTGGAGTTTTGCAGACGGTATCGTTGTTTGATAGGCTCCGTATTTTCCAGGTTAATAATGTGTTTCACTAAAGGAGTAGTTCCCGTATTTTCTCAAGCTTTGGCTGCTCCTGATTCAGGAATGACTTGACTTGTCGGTCTTCTTGTTTTCAGGTATACTTGACTACAGCCAAGATCCAAATAAAACGGATGACGGCCTAAGATATCCATTCCTAACACTAGGTCTGATGTCAGATTTGGAAAATAGCAGATACCTTCGGCTAGCGTGGAACTACCAAGTCTCAGTGGTACACGGTATGCTTTCGTGATCTTTATTACGCTACCACTGGCTACTTTTGCACTTATCACGGTTGGTCGGATCTTCCGGCATCTAGTCTGCTGACATAATTTGGCTACCAGGTCTCCTATGTAAGAATTTGCAGGTCCGGTGTCAATAAAAGCATAGAATTGTATGTTCCGGATGTAGACTCTGGCGTGCGGACGGGTATCGGAAGCAGGTACGGGTGTGACAGGAGAGTTCGAGGTATTGGATCGGCGATGCTGGACTGACCTCGGGACGGTACAGCGCCGGTTTAGTTTTCCGAATGACGGCACGGACAGTTTTGGGAAAGAACTCGATCTTTTCTACATCTTTAGCAACACAGCTTCGGTATCCCTAGACAGTCGATTCGGAAGTGAGCGGGTTATACGCATCTCCAGCATATTTTGTTGTGTAGTCGATTCGAGTTGGGACGGTCCCGTGGTCTTCTGGTAGATGTACTTTGACGCTCTCGGGTTGTGTGCGTCGGTTCTAGCCTTCCGGTAGGTGGATTGCGGTTACTGCTGGCTACTAATATTCTGTCTTGTGTTGCAGTCTGGCGGTTGGAACGGGAGTGTTTCAGTTGTTCTAGGAGTAGCTCGGTTTCTCTCACAATCTGGGAGAAAGACGATATATTAGTGATGTCAGTTCTACGGATGTACTGTCGGTATTCGGGCAGGAGATTTCAGTAACGCCACCATAATTCCTCGCCAGGTTTAATTCTATCATGCCAGCGTATGAGGGTCTGCATATCGGTAATATATCAGCTGGATGGTTGATTTGATCTCTGAAGACGACGACTTATTTCAGCTTACTGCTGAAGGTGCGAAAGTCGGATAGGAACGCACTCCAGGACTGCCATAGTTGTCGGTTGTATCGAAACCACAGGGCGGCTTCTGCTTCCAGTAGCTCGGGCAAACACGGCAACAGGCTATCCATTGCCATGTTTTCGCGGCGCATATAGGTTTTGCAGACGCTAATTGAAATCCACAGGATCAGTCTTTCCATTAAACTGAATATTCCATTTATGCACTTTCGGTGGGGAACGTGTTGGCGGTAGCAGTACAAGATGTGATATTCCTGGAGAGGTCGTCGGATGCGAGACATTCACAGACGGTAAAGATGTCAGTATAGAAGTGGTTAATGGGGTCTGACCCAACATGGCGCTGGTAGCGACGAAGGGATATTTAAACGATCCCATCTGAGGATTCGGTGTGGCTTGACCATCCCGGATGAAGCTTATAAGACGTTTCTTTAGTACATTTACAGTTCTGGTGGTATCTAGGTGGAATTTGGTTAGCTCGATAATTAGTTCTTCCTTCCGTAGTTGATAAATCCAGCTCACACGGGTGTCACTGAGGTCAGTTTGTGACGAAGCCGCTCAGGACGGTTCTGTTAAGTTTGCTTCAGTCGTTTTAGCCGGGCTTTGTTCTTCTGTTTTCTGAGGCATGTTGGGGCTCGGTTAGGTTCAATTTTCTGGTCGGTACAGGACGAACTCCTAATTCGCAGTGGTTGGAGATCTTTCTCGGTATTACCTTCTTGCTAAGGGGCCTACGGAAAACTTCAGAAAAATAGTGAGGCTGGTGCCTTTGTCCGGTATTTGGTACAGGTTGACTTCCGGAGGCGTTTCTGCAATGGCTTCTGTGCGTGTGTCTGGGCGGAAGACTTACGTTTACTTTTCGAATCGGATGGTGTTATTCAGGCGTATTTCGGTATGTTCTTCGGTAATGGCCCTCTTAGGTGTCTGGTCTTATTTGGCGGCAATCCTCGGAAGACTCGGAATGTACTTCTCTTCTTTGATATGTCGGATTTGACGGTTCAATCAATATTACTTAAGGTAGACTGATGATTTGCTATGTCGATTAGCGCAGTATTTTATGTTAGTCCCGAGGAAATTCACGCTGTTTTCCGCACGTTAACGTGTTTTATTTTTAGAAATAACGGTTGTACTTTTTTGAGTATTTTCCTGAAAGAAAAGTATTTTTACTACGATTAATAAGAAAGATATGGTTTTAAAACTACGTAGCTTAAAAAGCATCCATCGATCCAGGTTTGGATCAAAGCCAGAAATCAGACTATGTGAGTAAATTGAGAGAGCATATTTAACAATAAAGTAGCTTTCAAACAGTTGGCGAGTAATGACAAAAAACAAGTACATTGTTACAAACCCTAGCACACATTTCAAGTGAAGTTCAAGCAAAACTAAACCTATGAGAAAGCAAAGCAAGTCCTTCCGGGAAGGTAGACAAGGGATCTAGCTGAACAAAAATGTGTTAAATTAATGTATGCCTATATAAATCAATAAAGGTCTATAAAATATTTTGAAAAAATGTTGTCTAGTAGATTGTGATCAAAAGGTTTGAAAATTACTGATAAAAAGTGTTGTGGTGTGTAAAATTAATTGACCTTCCATGCAAGGACAACATGTAGACAATAACTATAACTAAATATAATAATCTTTAAGTAAAACGGAGCTTGGGGGAATTTCAGTAATCTTTATAAAATTAACTAATTATTAACAATGTTTTGGTAGTAATGATAAGTAGTAACACATAAGAATGGTAAAAATATTTTAATTAGCTGTTAAAAGATTGATATTATTGTACCAATAAGTTTTTAAAACAAAGTAGAAATATCACAAACCTGATATTGTATTTATTATTTGGGTAGTAAGATTGTTAAATACTTCTTTGAAAAGGGCCCCCTTGTGGGTAGCAAAAGGAATAAGGTAGGCGGGTGACAAGTATTTCTCGAGGAGTGACGGGGTGAAAATTTCAGAACTTCAAGAGCAGGCGATACTAAGTAGAAAACAATCTTCTGTGAATTGGATGAAAGTTCTATTGAGCTTGAGTTTTGTGTTGAGACAATTTAGGTTTTGTTTAAGTTCATTATTGATCTCAAGATCTTCAAGAAAATCAAGTCTCATATATTTTTTTGAATGAGCATTAACCAAAAGCTTAGAATTGTTGTCTGGGTCAAAATTATGATAACTACACTGAATGTGACTGCCAAAGGGTGACTTATTAGGGTTGTTAACATGTTCATTAATGCGAACTGACAGAGGTCTGCATGGTCTATCGTAGCGTCACAATCAGAGCAGTTAAGCTTATAAACTCCACTTTTGTTGAGATTGTTTATTTTCTCTTTGCTATTATTCAAAGGCTTTCCAAGATGGTTCATGATTTTATGAGACATTTTAATATTATTACAAAAGATTTGATAATTTTTAAGTTTGTTCTGTTAAATTGTTATTCAAAAAAGGAATTCAGTCAAACGTATCAACATCAAGTTCAGGTAATGAATAGAGAGATTTTTTCAAAAGTTTAGTTTTAACCTTGTTAGTCTTGATATCTATCAACCTGCTTTAAAATGTTAATTTCTTCCCTATAGTCAGGTTCTGGCATAGTGACATTCAAAAGTCTATAAATATAAGGATTAAAAACAGCCATCTTAGGTTGATATGGATGGTTAGATATTTTATGAATGACATGATCAGTTGGGTTGGTTTTCTATAAATTTTGTATTTAAGGTCCGAACCTGATTTATAAATGGTGAGATCTAAGAAATTAAGAGAGTCATTTTGTTCAATTTCTAGTGTAAATTTGATGTTACTAGGTATTTGCTTAATCTTGTTTAATAAAAGATTAGCAGTCAGAGTTACTTCCTATCAATAGAAAACAATCGTCAACGTATCTATAGTAGTGTGTTATTTCTGTATTATTAAGAATATGAAAGCTCTCAAGATTGTCCATAAACAGATCTGTAAGAAAAGGGTATAAGCTATATAGCGAGGCCCTCAGGTTGTTGATAAAACTTGTTATTAAAAAAACCTGATAAAGAGCAAAATTTAAAGGAGTAAGTATATCCACGACTGTAGACTTCTTGACGTTGTTAGATCTTAATAAGTTATCTACCAATGGAGTATGTATAATAGCAGAAATATATAATTTCTGCAGGTGCAAAACGGCCTAAAAGAAGAATTGCTTTCGATTATGTCACATGGAGTAGTTTCCTTCTTTGGCACTGATGTAAACGAGTTACTCACATCAAAGGATATCATAAGGTGATTGTTATTTGATTTAATATTTTTAAGATTATTAATTAAATCTAGAGTGTTACTTACCGAGTTAAAAGGCTTGAAGTTAGTAAGGTCTTTTATGAGGTTGAGAACAAAGCTCGAAATTACAGCAACTGGAGTATTAGTGAAACTCACCACTAGTCTGCTTGCTTTCAATAACTATTCTGCTACTAAAAACTTTTTTGATCTTTTGTCTATATTTTCCTCACAGCAAGTTATATGAAATTCCCAAAAACAGAAAACTTTATAAAAAATACCTATTATTTTATAATTGCGAAGAAGCGCCAAAGTGTGTGTTCTAAAACAAAACAAAATCATATCGAGAGCTCAATTGGGTAAATAGATATTACAGTGGAAATATAAAAAGACAAGATTTTTAAGAAACGGAAGTTTTTACAGTTTTTTGAAAATAGGAGTATTATTAACTCCACCAAACGGATTAGTCTCAAAATCTGATGTGCCATGGAAAGGCCAACACCAAGAAATCGAGCTGTCAGTGTACCGTTTGTACTTCTTTCTCTTTAATATGGAATATTCAGCTGAAGAAAATAATAATGCTGCCAAAACATACAAGAAATACCACAGGATATATCTCATCAAAGACCATCAAAAAGAACAATAACTTACATCATAAAAAAATTTCAAACCAGAAAAATACTTGAAAGAAAGAAAAGAACCATTCCAAATTTTGAGGAAGACATAAATATATTGCTTTTTTATGAAGATAAAATTATTTTGCTTTTATTATTAGAACATTTAACAACATGCAGGTCTGCATCGATATCGGACGCGACTCTTCTTTTTGGAAAGTCTAGAAAGAAAATTCATACTGTTTTAAAGAAGAATAAATATTTTCTATATAAGTTTCACCCATTCCAAGGCCTGAGTGAGAACAACACGAGACAAAGACATTATTTTTGTGACGAAATTTTAGATCGTTTAAGAAACGACGAAAACTTAGCTAACAATATTATTATTACTGACGAGGCGAATTTCTCGACAGCAGTTATGTTCAATGGACAGAATAAAAGTTATTGGTCGAGAGACAATACCTACCAGTATCAAGAAGGAAACAATCTGTCAACGTTTGGCGTGACCTTCAGGAAAATAAAGTGTTGGAACCAATTATGTTTGATGGGGGTTTAACAAGACAAAAATATTATAACCTTTTTTTTTTATAAATTTTGAAGCAATTTTGAAATTCTTCCAAATCAAGATAATATAATTTGGCGCAAGACATATCGAAATAGTGGTAGATTTTTATAATAATAAATACAGAGTGTGGATAGGAAAAGATGGATCCATCCAATGACTACCGAACTGCCCGGATCTAACGTCGTTAGACTTTTTTTTGCGCAGTTATCTCAAGGAAAATATCTATTGCAATTGACCTGAGAATGTTAATATTTCACTCAATCGAAAAGTAGAAGAAATTCTGCTGTTAAACACAGAAAAGCCCCATTTTATATGAAATACGATTAATAAATTCAAGACCATTATTTGAAAATGCTATCAAAACAATGGAGGATATATTGAAATTTAATTTTTTTTGTGTTGAGTATTAATACTACATATTTTTAGTTTTAACAACATTACTGTTTTTCTCGTTGAACCTCTAATATATATTTTTATATTATTTTTTATTTTCTTGAGATATGGTTCGAGTGGTATAGAGTAATGCAAACTATTTCATTTCCTTGACAAATCTGTTATTATTTATATTTCCAGACATTTTTTTTCTGGATACTAATATCAATGGTCATGGACTTCTTCGGTATCACTTTTCATGGGAGCATGGGAATGCGATCTAACCAGAAGGTAATTTTCAGATAAGCGAACAGACATCGATTCATTTATATAGCTAGCGTCTTTACTACTTTTAGTTTTTGATAATTTTTTAATTTCTTTATAGGCTTTTGGTCCATGTTATGCCTCAACAATATAGTGGTAATATCTGTGTCTCAGTATAACTTACGGATTGACGCGTTCTTGTTCAGATATGTATTATATGATCGTTTTAATATCAAGTTTTTGTCCTTCGTAGATTATGGAGCATATATTGTGCCAATTGATTTAATTTATGGGATACAAAATTTTCAAACTGCATTTTGTTTTTTTTTTATTTATTTTTAATGATTTGTTTGTGCTAGGTAATTGAAATACATATACATAAAAAAAATAATAATATTACAATTCAATATTATATAGGTATGTAGAAACTAGATAAAAGGTAAACTACTAGTTGGCACAAAACTTAGGATTTTGATTACTGAATAGTCAGTCTTCCAATCGTACCTCACGATTAATAGTTTTGATACAGTAGCGTAACTACAATGGTGCGAGTGGTGCAGTAGCATCAGAGCCCGGACCTTTGGGGGCCCGGCGGCCCGGTTAAAGTCTACAGAAAAAACTATCGTATTAGAGCTATCAATAGTACTAAAAACTATCAATTTGTAAAAGCGCACATTTATGTGTATATAGACTTTAACGCGCATCAAACAGCCAAACAGCCTTTTATTTTTACTTGGCCTTTGCCAGCAGATTCATTTCTATCGCGGCAAGCGCTTTACGTCGATAAAGATCAATCGAACAAAAAATCTACGGGGAATAGGGACCGAAGATGCAAAATAATTACTGTACTGATAGTTTATTTTAAGTTATTTGCTATTTACTTACTAAAATAATTAATCCGCCACTGGTTGCCATGCTTTTAGGGGATAGGGCCGATAGTTCCGTAATCTCAAGCCAGCCTAGGGCCCCAAAAGCTGTAGATGTGGTAATGGCTTTGGGTGTTAATTTTTTGTGTTCTGTGTTGGATGCTATAATTGCAGTAATACTGATTTTATATTTTCTTTTGTGAGTATTCAGCGTTGTAGTTGTGATAAAACGAAAGCGAATGGAAAACGAAGCAAGATTGAAAAATTATGTAAAATAGACAATTGTTTTCAAGTTATAGATAAAAGTAATACCCGTTAGTCGTCTAATCGTAAGTCGATGTAATTAGAATTATTACTATACTTTAGAATGTTCTTTTGCTTATTTGATTTTTTTTGGGTTAAATTTATTTAGAATAGTTTATGTGGAATACATTATGGTTGATACATAATCTTATTTCATTTTTCTGTGATACCTATCCGATTTACTGGAGCTATTATGAATGTTAAAACCAGATTTCAATATTTTGTGCGATTTATGAAATCTCCTAATTTTTTATAAATGTATATGTACTTATTATAGAGACGGGAGGAGACCCCGTTTTACGATTTAGTACCAGGGCCTCTCGTCACCATTGTTTTGATATGTATGTTTTTTAAATGATTCATATTTGAGATTTTTTATTTCATAAGAAATATTATTATAAATTATAGAACATATATATTTAAAAGATGAATTGTATTTTTCTGTTTGATGAACAGGAATTTCTAAATTGTTTTGATTTCTAGTATTTAAATTATGAATATTATTTCGAAATTGAATTTTTTCATATAAATAGTTAGGCAATTTGCTTAAAATTATTTTTTGAGTAAAACAAGATAAGTGGATTTCATGCCTAAATTCTAATTTAGTTAATTTAAATCTATTAAAAGATAAAAGTGGGAGATATATGATCATGTCTTGTAAGACCAGTTGCATACCTGATAAAATTATTATTTAAAATTTTTAATTTATGTTTATCATAAGAACTGATACTTTTATGATAAACTGAATCACAATAATCAAGGCCACTTAGAATGAAAGAATCAAAGTTTTAGTTTTAGTTTTTATATGGTCATTAAAACTTAAATTTTGATCAAATATAACACCAAGATCTCTTATTGAAGTAACTAAAGGAATAATATAATTCTCTTGAGTAATTTTAAAATTAGAATTGGTTTTTATTTTAATAAGTAAATTTTTGGACCAATTAATAATAATTTAGATTTATTTACAATAATTTTTAATCCATGGTTTTTAATGTTACATATATATTATTATTATATTACATGTTACTATATTAAAAAGGTCTTCATTTATTATATTAGTAAAATGTATTGTATTTTCAGAATTAATTTTATGATAAATTTGAGTTTCATCTGCAAATGCTAAACAGATACCATGTTTAATAGATAAGTAAAAATCAAATGTGTAAACAATAAAAAGCAGTGGGCAGACTTTTTTCTAAAATCGGATTGATTATCTGGTAAAATATTATATGTATTAATATAATCTATAATTTGGTTAAATATAATTCTTTCTTCTAGAATTTTAGATATTATTGAAAGTAATGTAATAGGACGAAAATCGTATACTTCACGTACATTATTTATCTTTGGTATAGGAATAATGATGCTAATTTTCCATATATCTGCAAAATAATTATTTAATATTGACATATTGATAATATGAGTAAGAGCATCTAAGCAATCACTTAAACAAAAAGATAACATGTCTAATGTACCGAGGGGAAAGAGTTTTCGAATATTATAAAGTTTTAAAATTTGTATTCACAAGCGGGAACGAAGCTTTTTAGAAAATATTTTATTCTATATTTAGAGTTGATCGATCGAAATACATTTCTTTCAATCAAGCATCCTGTTATCCGTTTTCGACGTTTCGCCTACGGCTGCACGAAGCCTCTTCAGGGATCTTGACTGCACAATATCAAAACACTTCAGTCTAAACTCAAGAACCTAGATTTCTTAAAAAGCAGATATGGTTTCAGAAAACAAATCTATGATACACCCATTTCCTGACATGTTGCAATGCAAAATTAATTTGTTGAAGTAACATTTTGAAACTTACAAAATTATGTAACTGTGTGATCCAGAAAAGACAAAAATGTATAATTTTTATAAATTACACATATTTAATAAAGTACACGTTCATGAAAATTTACGAATACATGCAAATTTTACCCTAAATGATACTAACCTGATGCATTCAATTGTCTGAGATATGTTAAATATTGTGTACCATCCAATTATAAAAACTCTATATGTAATATATATTTTTTTCTTCAAAATGGAATTAATGGTTTTAACCGGCCATATACCCCAGGCTTGAAGAAATATTTTTGGAGTACCTATCAATCCCATATTAGTTCTTGGTGGAAATCCTAAATTTTGGTTATTCTGAAATTAAACTTTTAAATATTTTTGATTTTATTAAAATATAAGCAAAGGCAAAAAGTATCTTGAGATATAGATAATAAATTAAACATTTTAAATAGACTAATTAAAGTAATTAAATATATTTTAAAATATCGGCTCTTATAAACAAACATTTCCATCAAAACAGAATAATTCACATACAATGCAAAAAGCGGATCCTTAGTTTGCAAGCAAAGGTATAAACAACACTTCAAGACGTTCTACCCAAGAATTCTTAATGTGAAGGATAAGTTTACTGTGAATTTTTGTACTGACGTTTAATGAAAAAAGTTGGCTTAAATTTTCAGTGGGAAGTAATATTATTTGAATAAATAAATAACCGAATTTTCAACAAAAATGTTGAAATAATTTCAGAAGCACTTGAGATAACTTAAATATCAACTGATTATTGAAACACTGACAATAAAAGTTTAGGTAAAAATCATGATAAAAATGGAACCCGTTTAATAATTTGAAGTTTCCGTATTGAAATACCTTCGAAAAAATTCAAATGACATAATTACATATCTATGTTATATTTTTTGTTTAGTACATAGCAATTTAAAAGAATGCAAATAACAATTAGAAGAAAAAAAGGTGCTATTACATGAAGAGGGATAATTACTAAAAATAGAAGTACAATCGCTGAGGGTGATACGATAAAATTTTTATGGGGCCTAATTTTTTTTAATTGGTTAATTGGAACATAATATTGCCTATTTAAAAAGAAAGGTTTAGCAGTAAAAAAGGTAAATAACTCAATGCAGAGGAATGTATTGTAGAAAAGTCATAAGTATTGATTCAATACTCATATTTAATAACCCGTACGGTAACGAAAACAACATTAATATTTCAATAATTTATTATGATGTTGAAGTAAATATTTTTAATAAACTATGTTACGATATCCCCCAAAGGTTCGCTATAGATATACCCTAGTTCAATAAAAATAATACGTTTACAACATATTTGTTATACTGGGTAGTCTGGTGTATATTATTCATAACACCTCTTATCCCTCATCGTTTGTCTCGTAGTATTGAATCAAATTTCATATATTCAAGACTCATTCTTTTGCTCTTCACTAAATTTAGTAATTGAGAGATTTGAGAAATAATGTAGAAATACTGGATTTGTACGCAAATTGTGGAAATGAAGACGTATTTAATTAAAGTGTTATGAAGACTGGGGCTATACATTATTGATGAGATGATTTTTCTTTCTTAAAAAAAAGCGTGTGACCTATTATTTTTTATACTTTTTTATAATGCATTTTGTTCAATGCCTTGACAAGGGAACACTTACAAATCTTATGTATAAAAAGTTTGTTTTTAAAAAAAGGAAATATTTAAATTTGTCAAATGATATTATTCTGTTTCAATTTTATAATCATTCAGGAAGCTTGGTTGCAGGCCTAGAGAAAGCCAACTGCAGCACCTAAGCCACATTGGCCCCTCGCAAATACTGGCAGTTTTAAACGGAAATGACACAGTCTGTCGTGATGCCTAGTAGAATTAACACCGACTCTACTAGAAAGCTTGGAAGTGGGCATCGATGAGTCATCATAAGTAGTTATTCTCGCAATGAACAGCTGGAGTTGTGATATCACGGCAGCCATGTTGTTAGGCACTGTTATGTCAATATTCACTTTTAGAAGTTTGTTTACATTGAACATTCGTAAAATAAGTTCTATTTTCCTGTTTTTTTAAGTGAATTTTTAGTTTTTGTTACATGTAAGTATACTAACGAATAACTACAAGTGTATATTGTAGATTTCTAATAAATAAAGCTTGATTTTTAATTAAATAACCACACCAAATATATGTGTATTTTGGCTATGATTACTTTTTTACTTTTTAGATTATTATAGCAACAAAATCAGTTATCAGGTTCTCAACAATAATTTAAGCTTTTGCAAAGAAGAAGAGAACGCTGTAGATTCAAACCGTGTGAATGGTGTGATGGTTTTGATATGGAACTTCCTATAATCAAAAGGAATGCTCTTGCAAGTATAAGAAAGATTGTGTGTAGAAGGTTGAGGTAAGTGCTCTTTATACATTTTAGGCACATATCATATTATAAAAGATATTTATGTGTTAAAACAGTTTTAATTTTGAAAGGATTGTTACTGATTTTAATATACTTTGTCAATAATATATTTCTGAATTTGTTACTTGCAGATTAAACTTGATGAATGACATTGAGGAATCTATGTGTAAATGCTTTAAAGGTCAATTGATGTGTCATCATATGGCTATATTGCTAATATTCGTATACCAAATATATCCGTAACAGATGGGGTAAAAACCATAGATGATTGTTTGGCAGAAAACAGTACACGGAAGAAATAATTTCTGAAATATGCCAGTAGGCCAATTGCCAAATGAATCCTAGTTAGTCGCAAGGAAGAATCTGTATGATAAATAAAAGATTCCCATCTTCATTATATAAACAACTCACAGGTAATATATATATATTTTATTTTTAAAAATGATTCGTTCACTGGGTATATTAATTCGTAACTTTTATTGAGCTTTAAAAATTATATTGTGTTTCAGTTACTAATTATGTTCTATGTATGTATAAATCTAAATTATATGTTAAAAAGTTCTTTACCATAAACATCATGAAACGGATTAATTTTGTATATGTTGCCAGCCTTCTCAAATGAAAATACGTATTTTTTTCGCCACTGAACATCCCAGCGTATGATTTTTAGCTTATTGAGAGTTGGATATAATGTTTTATAAGTAGTTGTGGTAATCATCGATTATACACGTCATTTGAATAAATTGCTGATCAGTAATGTCACTGCTGTTCTATTGAATGCAGTTACCAATGTCCTCTACTCGCTGAACTTACATATTAAAGGCGCACCATGCTCCCATGTCTGAATATTGTTACCACTCCCCCTGCGGACTCCCTTGGCAGTTAATTTGAGCTAGGATATATGGAATGATATTTTTGTAAACTCACTAGTAAAAGTTGGATCAGAATTAACGATTTCAGCAGTCGATCTAAGAGTTATATATTTTATTAACTGAAAAATATTAAAAGGGTGATATATTCAAGTGTTTATAAAAATTTAAACTGGTTTTATTGTAAAAAAAAAATGTGTGGATATTTTTTTGACAAATATAGGACAATTCTTAATTACTGCCTATGGTAATATCTGAATATTTTCAGATATATTGAATATTTATTTGCTACCTCTAGCTTTTTTATATTATTTTCAGTAAGAAACACTTTAGATGGCATAAAGATCATACAATCGGGGCAAGAACACAAAACTAATGGGAATATTTGAAAAAGACCGAAATGCTACCGTTACTCCCACAGCATTGGGGCTTGATAAGACTGGATTTATTGGAGGGAGTACTGATAGTCTAAGTGAGAAGATTATACATATATTAATTTTTTTTTTATTTAAGTAGATACATATAACTTCTAAGTGGAAATAAAAAATTGTAAAATATGTTTTTTTTTGTCATAATCCCTACAACAAATTATATATAATAAAATGTTTAAATAAACCTTTATCTTGCCTTTAATCATAAAAAAGTACTTTCAGTCACTTATTTAAATTTAATATAGTCGGCGAAATCGGTGTTCTGAGAGGTAGTAAATTCAAGCCCTTTCCACCACTTTAAATAAGCGACAAAAGAAATTTTATAAATCAGCATTGGAAAAATTTAGTTATACAGAATAACTCTCTATAGAAATCTAATAATATATTACATAATTATTGAAAGTGAAAGTTTCCAAAAGAGGTAGGTCATAAGAAAAATAGTAAACTATTATTAAACTATTAAACTTACAATCACAAAGAATCTTCAGTAGCACTTTATTTACTTTTCAACACAAGTGTTGACCTCACTACCACAAACTTCTATTTTAACGAAAGTTTTATAGCACCAGTCTCTAATACTAAAAACTAATAGCATAGCACAAATATGTACAGAAATAGTTAAAAACTAATAATGTTCTCATTTATTTGTAAAAACGAATGCAAAAAACTCGCCGTAAACGAATTTACTTTTCAACACTAGTATTGAAAAACTGAATAACTGGTTTGAAATAGATTAAAAGTAGCCTTTAACTGTTTTTACTTACCATCTTTCACATAGTATAGTGCTGAAATTTTTTTAACACACGTGTGATATAAAGCACTTTCTAGTGTAAACAGTGTTCTTTTGTCAGTTTCATATGTAGCTGCATGACAAAAAATGTTGTCTAACAAATTTACTTCAATTCTAACTTGTAGGAAAACATAACCTGCTTTTGTAAAATTAGTTGAAAAGAGAAACAACAAGTTTTTTTATGAATTTTCTTGTAAAACCTTTTTTCTTTCCTGTCAGAGAAAGGATTTTCTTAATCTGAAGTAATCTATTACTTATTATGATAAACAAACATACCAAATATCTTTAACAAAATGAAACAATATCTACATTTTTGTCACACTTTTATTCACAGACTAATGAACAGATACACAAATATATACATACATACATATGTACAACTTAAACTACGAAAAAGAGACTAATATAATATTAAAAAGCTAATAAGATTTTCTCAAAATAGAAGAATAAATCTGCAAAAATCGAGAATTTTGTTAATGTACCATATATTAAATTTGTCAGAAAGTTTCAACTCCAAAATGAGAATTTTAGGTTCGGCAGATTTCAATGTAGATGATGTTATAGTAAAACTGAGATGTTAAGTCAACTATTTTTTTCTTTTAGTTTCACCTAGCTCATATACAGCCCAACTCGTGAAAAGTGAATTGTATATGTTTACTAATTTTGAAATAAATGGGGTGTTCTGATCGTAAGGCTCAGATTATGGAAGTGGGATTTGTCTCAATAAGAGTGCAGATGTATAAACGTATATATAATCAAAATAAACATCAAAACTTTTATAATTACCTTTCACAAGAAAGTTGGCAAAATGTGTATGAGGCTGATCTAGTCAAGTTGAAATATATATCTTTTCATGAAACTTTTCATTACTTTTACAACCTGTGCTTTCCACTAAAATTAAACAATAACTGGGGCCACATAAATTTAATATGAATGGTTGGGTTACTGAAGAGATTGGGGCAGTAAAGCAAACAGTTATGTTATGCTTTACTGTCTTTTTGTTAGAGTAAAAGTTTCTCTTTTTATTGCATGAAGCCACTTCATACGACATTCTTGTCCTTTGGAAACCCATAAAATTAACCTTAGGTCCTTTCGGATAGTTTCCATTGCAGTTAGGTACACAACAAATAAAGGGCATTATTCTAAATGAAAAGATTTCTTAAAAAAAACACTTTTTATTAAAATTCAAGTGTTGACCTCACTACCACAAACTTCTATTTTAACGAAAGTTTTATAGCACCAGTCTCTAATATTAAAAACTAATAGCATAGCACAAATATGTACAGAAATAGTTAAAAACTATTATTGTTCTCATTTATTTGTAAAAACGAATGCAAAAAGCTCGCCGTAAACGAATTTACAGATAGCAGTTAACTACAAAAATTAACTACTAGTGATAAGTCATCGGAAGCGGTCAACGACCACTTTGTAGTAGAGACGGTGTTGGTAGATCGCCATAAAATCCAGCGCTCACTATCTATAACTCAGAAAGACATTCGTTAATTAAATAAGTCAGCTCCCGGGATAAATATGTAATTAAATTGTAGTTTTCACCAAATCTTATTTATAATCTCGCTGTTAATTTTCTATAGTAATTTATTTGTAAATCAAGACAAAATTCAAATTTGTAAGACATTATATGGATCATTGTGCCTGCAGAGTTGCAGGACATGCTTCAGACAGTTATCATGGAGTCCTTGTTGTCACGTTGGTTTACTTCGAATAAAAGAATGATTCCTCCCAACCAAAGCCAGGAATCAACAGCGTAATTCAATGCCAGTCACGGTATTAACCAGCGGAGTAGTTGTGTCTACGATTCTATTTGGTGCCTTTGCCCTACACGGGGCTCGCTAGTCTATGGCGACCTGATAAGCTCTAAAAAGAACGAAATCGCGATAGTCGTTTGACGAAAATTGATCATTGTGTCTGGGGAGTTGCATGACATGTTCCACATAGGGATCATGGTATCCTTGTTGTGACGTTGTTGTAAGTGTAATAAAATCATTTTAACACATACCTATATAGTTGCAAGCTAATTGCGACGGCTTTTTTGCGTTTTAAGCACAAGCAACACAAAGTATACCAATTACTTCGAGCGTCTGAAACACAATATGAGTGATGTAAAAATTAGCCTAATGAGTCGAATAAAACAAAGATATTTGCAGATGTTAAATAATATAATTAAAGAAGCAAGGAGAGTCAATAAAGAAAATTTTAAAAATGCATAAAACTCAATAAGTTTTCTAAACCTAAAAAAGGTTGCTATAAAACTACACTACAATCGAAATAATTCAAAGTGGAGTTGCGTAGCTATACTTAGTTGAAATATTAATTTGTTCTTATAACCTGACTACAATAAGTACAGTAAGTATGTAAGATCTGGCTTTAAATGGTATTACTTAGGTTAGGTTAATCGATAATCCATATTAAATTATGTTTACATTAATCCATCATTATAGTCGCATAAGAATATGCAGCTTTCAGCGTCTGAAAAGAAAAATTATTTTACTAAAAAACTAGTTTGGTTTATTGAGAAGTAATATAATACAACAGTTATATGTGCTTATTTACGATCAAGCGTGATAAAACTTAGCTGCAATAATTTATTGGGGAAGATTCCCAGACAGAAGATCTATAGAAGAAATAGAAAATGTAATTCTAGTAAAATAATTTCAATCAATTACTATTATTATGTTTATCACCCCTCCCCCCCCCCCCACCACTCCAAACCCAAATATCACCCGAGGTGCACACCGTTGGGGCATTACGGTATACAAAACCTGACATTACTAGGAATTACAAGGGAATGCATAAAGGCATTACTTGGAATTAGTAGAAATTACAAGGAATTGTAGGTATTACTAAAAAAATACTGCCAATTGATGCACATTTTTAAAAACTGCCAACAATATAAATAATATACTGAACCTCAATAATGTAGAGCGCAAATCCTAAACTCGGAAAAGAAAACTACGTGTTTTTGAAATTTGCACCTAGTTATTTGCTAAAATAAATAGGTATGTATATCGGGTTATCAAAAAAATTGTCATAAACGGAGTAATAACATCTGTATGTTTTGTGTTTATTTTTAATAAACTTTAGTCTATTACTCGAAAAATAAAACACCTAATATAAAACCGCTCCAATTATAAACTAACATATCATTGCCAGCGAAAAATTCCTTAGGTCTACCTGTATCTGGCCCATTATGTCTAAATACTCGTTAATTTTAGTGTTAAAAGGTTGCTATAGCGGACTGAGCGAATTCAAATTATTAACTCAGTTCTTAGTAATCTCTCCAAAACGTTTATTTTTCATCGTGATGAAAAAAACCTGAACAATAAAATAATATCACGTACTACTGAATAGTTGCTAAATTTAAATATTGAAGTATGTCCAAATTTTAGCTGACGCAATTTCTACAACTCAAGGAATTAAACCTATTGATAGCGAACAACTTGATAACATCAAACAAATAATTGATCAATATGCTATGCAAGATGAAAAATTTTCAGAAAAGCCTGTTTTCGGCAATAAATCTAGAAATAATACAAAAATTACTAAGAAATGTTAAACGCTAACAAATCAGAGCCAAGAGACTATTCAAAGATTATAAAAATGTAGAAGAAAGTTCTAAATATTTAAAATTTTATTTTAATTTATATTGGTTACAATAACGTGGTAGCCCGTGTTTAACTATTAGATGGAAAAATAAGCAATGATAGATTGCGATGATTTATAATAACAATAACTTCGAAAATGTAATAAAACTGACAATCATTTAATTTTAAGAAATCATGGTTTTTGGGATTAGACCGTGTCAAAATGACGTTTCGATATGTTCCATGCCGGCTATTTATAGTCGACCTGTTACTACCGAACCGTGACTCGGTGTAAGCAGCAGAAAAAATTTGAAGGACTGCTGGGCAACCAAAGACCAATAAAATCGCCACAGGACACCGTAATAAATGTATCTTCCAAAATCCTTACTGAAGCAGAACAATCCGTCCTCTCTAAAGGCCAAAACTTCGCCATTACA
This sequence comes from Kuschelorhynchus macadamiae, assembly GCA_030620095.1. Lineage (NCBI taxonomy): Eukaryota > Metazoa > Arthropoda > Insecta > Coleoptera > Curculionidae > Kuschelorhynchus > Kuschelorhynchus macadamiae. Next base: position 301,602 of record JAUTXW010002697.1, on the reverse strand, counting down.
CCAAAGAACATATCCGTAAAAGCTACAATTAGAAGACTTCATGCAGAAGAAGCTGACTTAATAAGGTATGAAACAGCGAAGATCATCAAAAAATCTAACCCGCCTAAAACGAATCTATCAGCTGCGGAAAGAACGGCGATAAAAACATTAAACCACAATACAGATATTTTTGTCCTTCCAGCAAGGGAAATGCCACTGTCGTCATGGGCAAAACAGATTACGTGAAGAAAATACAATTACTGTTGGACGTCAACACGTACAGAGAAATCAAGTAGACCCGACCAACAAAATTGAGAGACGGATAACTAACCTTATAAACGCATCCAAACTACCAGTGGAGGAGAAGATGTTAAGCCCAAGCAGCTCAAGAATCCCGCGGTTCTACGGACTACTTAAAATACACGGGGTTAATGTACTACTTCCACCTATCGCCAGTGCAATAGGATCTCCTACTTACAAAATTGATAAATACCTTTCAAATATTCTTAATAATTTTATATTCATATATTAGAAACTCTACGCATTTTGTAGAAAAACTAAAATCAATCTAATTAGATCCCAAAGATATCCTAGTTAGTTTCGATGTAGAATCTATATACGAATGCGTCTATAAACGATTCAATTTCCATAATATCAGACTTATTTTACCACAATAATACTGACAAATCACTTTTAAATCTGATTGAAGCATGTCTCATATCAACATGTTTTGTTTTTTAAGGAACTTTTTATGAAAAATCCTCAGGAGCAGCCATGGGATCTCAGCTGTCACCAGTGGTAGCCAATATCTTCATGGAAGAGTTTGAGTAGGAAGCCATAGAGTATTCTCCATTAAAGCCAAAATCATGGTTCAGATATGTACATGACATTTTTGTAATTTGGTCCAGAAAACCTCCCTGGGTTTCTTGATCATCTGAATCAACAACATGCTAATATAAAATTTAAAATGGAAATTAAATTAGAAGGCACGATTCTCTTTCTAGATGTTGTACAACGGAAAGGGGATGGTTCCTTAAGATACTCTGTATATAAAAAACCAATGCATACGAACAGCTACCTAAATGCAAATACCAGCACAAAAACAATCAGTTATTAATTCATTGTTTTACAGAGCCCTCCCGATTTGTGTCCAAAATTTTTTACAAATTCCGAAAAAGTGACTCAAGCCTTAAGAGGGAATTAGATGGTCAATTAGAAAATATAGTAACCCTACTCCACGGAATGATACTAATAAGGAATTACTGATAGGAAGTGTAGTTCTTCCATTTATGCACGGAACACAGACATGATTGCAAGGTTACTTCGCCGGTCCGACATATGTACAATCTTCAACACACACAAGAAAATTCGATAATGTTTGCGATCGCCAAAGGACGTTGTTGTTTTCCAAACGGAAGGGGTATATGCAATTCATTATTCCTGTATTGGAGAAACTGGGCGATCCATATCGACTAGGCTTAACGAACATGAACGATGATAATTAAGCATTTTTCATATCTTGACTATAAACACCTAGGTATAAAAGTGTTTTACCTAGAGTTACACACCCTTACTCTATTATGTTTAAGCTTTAAAGTAATAAAAATACCACTGTCTCACTTTTTCGTAGTTACATGGGGTTAATTGTATCATACTTCAACAAAAAGCCTCTTTAAAAAGTTGATCATAAACTATAATATAATGAAGTTAGTAAACAATTCATTTGACAATTTATTAAATACACATTCTAAAAAACAATAAAATAGATTAAAGATTATTATGGTATTTTATAGATATTACTTGCGTCATTTTTGAAGCATTACTGAGGAATTTTAATAGTGTACAACATTTACGCGGTTTCCACTCTATATTCGCACCATAAACAAACAGTAGAAGAGATTTTAACGAAACGTCTGCAGAACTTGCAAATCACCACCAAACTTCGGCTCAGCTTTTCTAAGAGCCATCGGATGACGTCTTTACGAGACCATCACTCAATCAAAAGAATTTTTTGGCAAGAGAAGTTTAAGCAAAATCAATTAATTGTGACCCCAGGTGTTAAATAAATGCTTAAAATACGATTTAAGTAAGGTTTACCGTTACAATGGTATCAGTCGTCATTGGACCAAAAGGGCCAACTGTCATTAACAATGGTTTCTGAGCTCTCATTATCATTATATTGAGCATGGCGCGTACGTCTCTGTTTTCATTGTACCATAGCGTGTTATATGCAGCATCGGCTATAGCAAGGCTCTAGAAGAAAAATATTTGGTTATGAAATCGAAACTCATGCACTTAAAAATAACAATAATCTAGAATGAATATTATTATAATAATTTTTTGATTCGCTTATCTATTTCACTAAACCACTCTTAAAGGGGCAGATGTAAAGTTTATTTAACAAAGTAGACATTGTCAAAAATGGCAACCCGCGGGGGCGCCATATCCTGCTAAGACAAGGATGGACAACTACGTTGGATGCCATGTTCTGACGTGATTGAGTGGAACATTAAGTGTCCATTCCTGACTATTCTGGTTCTGGATGGGGGTAAACGATTGATCTTGCCTGAAGGCCTCTTAGTCTAAGCCTGTCGGACCTCAGGTTAGGTTAGGTTAGGTTAGGAGCTTAGAGCCGTGAACCCCACAGAAGGAGTGCTGCGGCGGACAATAACATTTTCAATAGTACATAAATTATCTTGACCGACCCTGTATGGCCTCTAAAGTAGATTTGAGCATTGTAAGGAGGATTCCTGGTTGCTGGAGCCACTCTAAGAAGTCTATAGGTCGATCAGCGCTGGTTTATTCGAAAGGACAACACGTTTTAGGTTTTCCCTAGAAATCAGAGGTTCAGGCCACCTGAGAGTTAGGCCACTCTTACGAACAGGATGGAAAATTGATGGTTTCGACCTCTGACTTGAACCCTTGGTGAAGGATCGTGGCAGCCACTTTAAATGGACTTTGTGGGTCTTGTTAGGTTAGGTTAGCAAGAATGCCCCTTGCGGCCTTCGTCTAGAATAAATGTAACGCCGTTGGGAAGACACGAAAGCGTAGCAGTGAATCCTAATGCACTATCACCTTCGGAGACTGCGTAAGAGTTGGGGTATGGGGCGACCACTGCTCATAAGACTGTTTTCAGATATCGTCACCTTTGACGATATCTGAAAATGCAAGGTGAAATAGGAACTGAGCCGCCAAAATAAATCAATTTTGAGATTGATTTTAACTGATTGCCTTCACATGAGTTGATGGAAAGTAATTGGGGCTTAAGGCTTAACAGGTTAAGGACATCACTTAACGGGGAGTAAACATTCACACCAGTATCAGAAGGGAAACATTAAATGGTATTTAACATAATAAGAAAAAAATATATGAGCAAAAGCAAAAGGACACTACTAAAGCATTTGGGTTACAGTTCTTAACAAAATCTATAGAAGTAAATATAGTAAAAAATACTTGTAGAGAAATCTAAAAATACAAAACTTTACGGAATGCTCAGTTAGTTTTTCCGTAAATTTTAAAAATACCCTGTATGGTTAAAAATACTTTTAAAATGTGCATACTCTTGTATCCCACAACTTTTGTATTCAACAATTTGTTCTAGACATAATAACTTTAGGGTGTATATTATCTGTAGGTCTAAATTTAATATAGAAGTATTTTACATATAGATATATGAATATTTTTATACTAATGTACGTAAAAAAACTAGTACAAAATAAGTTTTTGTGTTTGCTTAAAATGCACTTATTTAGTATCCTATTAGTTAGTATTATACGAATACCTAATAATTACCTGTACTTTTACTTCGTTACACATCCATCCCAAGCAAAATACTTCAGATAAAAGCATAAGTAAATAAAATATGGGAAAAGCAAGGATAGAAGGGTCCCGTATCTAAAAATAAACATGTACAATTAAATTAGTCTTTCAGCTTCAGCTGACGATACCAATTACACCTGTAAATGATATTCCATGCACTTGACGTCTTAAAAATATCGAAGATAAAAATGTCGTCATAAGACATTATTTATAGGTCATTAATTTTTATTTATTAAAAATCTCAGTCGTGTTGAAGCTCTAACAGGCTGGTATAATATATAGATTTTAGGGATACCTAAGGGTTAAAGATATATTTAAAGATTAAAGGAACTGATATATTCAGTGGGTCTTTTTATATTTTCAATATGTTCTTTTCTTTCAACTGTCAATAAAATGCATGCCATTTTTATAAACCTACGGGTTCTAAAAAACGAAATGAACCATTTATTATAAACAATGTTGCTAATATAAGATATATTTTAGTAATTCCAGAAGCTTAGATAACTTCAGCCAGTCTTCCTCTGGGTTCCTCTGACCACGGTCTAATTACTGTTTCCTGTCCATACAATAGGAAGTTGTATTGAATCCATGCTATCTCGTACTGTTTGGCACTATAATTCCGCTGACTGGGATGGGTTGCGGAATTTCTACATTTCCTTCCTTTGGAATGATGTTTGTTTCTCTACCAACGATCCTTTAGAGATCTGTTCTCAAACCTCAGATGTAATCAAATTAGGTTTCTAACCTTTATGCCACATTCTATTAAGACTGAAAATTTCACAAAAATAAACCAAGTCAAAGTCCTGCGATAATGCCAGGCTAGAAAAAGTCCGTACTCATATTAATTTTCTCAAGAGCCTTACTTAAGAAAAACTACAGGCCAAAAACGAGGCAAGAAATCATTACAATCGCATAATTCTCAAATTCAAATATGCCTACAATAAACATATAAAAGGCAAAGTTCTTTCTTGCCACAATGGGAGTCAATCCTTTTGGTCGCTTGCCAAAAATATCAATCATAACTTATGTGCAAAAGCTCCTTTCCACATCTAAAGCAAAAGCTGAACTTTTGCTGAAGAATTCGCCTCAAATTCTACTTTGATCTTCTTCTTCACTTCCCCTTCCATCCGTACCAGCTTTGTCATACTCTATGCACGAAATTATCTTCAAGGTTTAAAAGATACTACATATTCTAAAAACACTTAATATTAAAAAGTCCTCGGGCCTTAATGGTTTCCGGCCATATTCCTTTAGTGCGCTTTTGGGTTGGCCCCTATCCTCAACAGGTTATTGCAAAAGTTCTATGACAAGGGCATTTTTCCTAAAAACTGGAAATCTGCTCGTATGCAGCTTGTTCCCAGAAAGACTCCAAAACAGAATCCAAAACTCTTCCCTCTAACTACAGACTCATATCCCTCCTCCCAGTTATGAGTAAGGCAATGGAGAAGAATAATGATCTTTTATCAAGATCGTGAGATAAGAAGTCATTATCCCACTGATTAAAGTTAGGTAATGTTAGATATTATTATATTAGTGCGATAATTATATCTACAAATATTAAAATTAATTAATTAAAGAAAATACGTTTATCTTTATTTAAAATACAGTATTATAAACAGTAACCCAATTTAAAAACATTATACATTAAATTGTGGAAACTGGATAAACGTTGCATCAATTTTTTTGGACCCTTTTATGTTTTCTTCAACAAAATGGCGATTAAAATAAAAAAACAATTAAGAAAATGCATTTAGGCGATGAACTGAGCGAATGAAAGAGTTTAATTCAGATTTGCATATACTGGGTAAAGTGAAAAAGCATCAAGTTAAAAAAAATGAGCAAAATTTTAAATCAATAGATAGCGCTGAAATTTGGCATATGTCTTTTTTATTGTCCCTTTGCATTATTTCTCAAGAAGAAATTTGTTTGTTTGATTACTTATGTCAATTTTTTATAAAAAATCTCTATCATGCGGACTTTACTGGTCATACTGTATATTGCGGTACAACAATAAGCCTTGGGTATTTGATGTTTTGGTCATAAGCGTCGGAGTAAATAGTCCAGAAATAAAAGTGTCTCAAAGTCGTTTTTTTTTTAAATAGGATACCCTGTATATCAATACCGATTTAAAAAGATTATAAAAGTATCAATCAATCAAAATGTCATTAAACATGTACTTTTAAATGACTGACAGTGAACCATGAAAACAATTAATGGAGGCCTTGAAAATTTGACAGAAGTTTCGTTCTTTCCTTTGTGATATTAAGTTAATATTATATTGGCAGATAATAATAATTACTCAAAATTGGCTATAATGAATTTATTTATCCTGCATGGACAGTGTGATAAGGTTATCAGCAGAGCGTGCAGAAAATTTAACAAAATGTATCCAGATTTACCACAAATGAATTTTGTTAGAATCCAGACCGATTTCAGAGATTTCGGTTCAATCTCAAAAGCGCCAAGAAATTTGCCCAGACCAGTGACTCGCAATGAAGAAAACTCAATTAAGGTTTTGGCATACTTTCATGCATATCCCTACTCTTCCATAAGTAGCGTCGAGGAAAATTTGAGCATAATATTTTCATCTATGCAAAGAATTTTGAAAATGAAATACGCACGACTACAAACTCTCAAACCTTAAGATGGTCCGCAATGAATAGAGTTTTGCGAAATGTTACTAACCCATACACAGGACGTCCTAATTTTTTTACGCAAGATTATATGGACCGATGCGTCTAAATTTTCAAGGAAAGGTATTTTTAATCGTTATTGTAGTGCCAATGAAAATACCCATGTTACAAAAGAGAACGGATTACATGAAAAATGTAATCTTTTGTTTGCTAAAGGACATTCAAATAAGTAATCTGACGAATAACGACGGAAAACTCAACTCCAGAAAGTCATTATAGATTTAAACAACAGTGGTAGAAGAGTTCTCAGATAGCCTTTCGGTTAACGGTTACCGAAGCTGTTGGCATCAACCTGTTGGGGCTCCAGCACATTGCCTTGCAGAAGTGACTGCGGGGCTCGATCGAGTTTTCGATTATCGTTGGTTCAGACGTTTAGGAGCGTGGAATTGTCCGCCAAGACCGATAATATCACCCCTTTAGATTTTCATTACACTAAAGGTACACTAAAGGAAAACTTTACCAAACTCCAGCAAATACTAAAGAAGAATTTGAGCATCATGTACATCTGGCTTTTCATCAGGATATTAGTCCACATATTATTAAAAATATTACATGTAATAGTGTCAATATGCGTTTATTGAAGTGTTTAGAGGTTAACGGACAACAGTTTGAACATTTGCTAAAAAAATCTGTGTAGTGACCTTAATTTTAACTTTTTACTATCTGGCTTATTGTTCTTTTTAAAATTGAACCAAAATATCTGAAATTGACTTGGACTTGAATATATTTTTTGATATTCAATTGTGGTAAATCTCAATACATACATTTTTGTACACGTTCGTTTGAAAATTTTACCTGTTCATGTAGAATAAATAAATTTAATATACGTTTATTTGAGTAATTATTATTCTCTGCCATTGCAATATTAACTCAAAATCACAAACGAAAGAATAAAACTTCTTTCAATTAAATTTTCATGGCGTCTAATAATTATTGTTTTCATGTTCAACTGCTACCAAGCTCGTTGAAAAGCAAATTCTTGTAAATCGAAAACTTGAAGAGTTAGATATAGGCAAAGAATACATTGCTAAAACGCTATTTAATCAGTTTTTTGAATCAGTATTGATTTACAGGGTGCCCGATTAAAACAAAAAACGATTTTCGGACACTTTAAGTTACCTAAAAACATTTATTTTTGGACCACTCTGTAAGTTTTAACCAAGATATGACCAAAACATCAGATATTTAAATTTCAGCTTAAAATTGTTTTAGAGTTAGGAGAAATTCAAATTTATTTCAAGTCCCATTTTCGTTAAAAAAAATTGAAAATTAATTAATAATATATAATAATTAATTAATTATAATTTCGGTCATATCTTAGTTAAAGCATACAGGGTGATACAAAAATGAATGTTTGTATGTAATTTATAAATGTGCCCGAAAATCGGTTTTCTATAAAATGGGGCACCCTGTGTTTCAATACTGATTTAAATAGCTGATTAAAGTCGCTTTTTAGCAATGTGTACTTTGCGTATACCTATAAGCATTTCTTTTTAAAATTTCGTTAAACAAGAGAACAATAATCAGACGCCATGAAAATGTAATTAACAAAAGTTTTATTCTTTCGTTTGTGATTTTGAGTGAATATTAGAATGGCATAGAATAATAATTACTCCAATGCAGTTATATTAAATTTATTTATTCTGCATGGTCAGTGTGATAAAACTTTCAAAAGGACGTGTACAAAATTTCTGAAATTTTGTTTCAATCTTAAAACCAGCAAGAAATTTTCCAAAAAAATAAGAATGAAGATGAAAAAATTAAATAAAGGATTAAAAACAGACATGTGCAAAATGTTGTCCATTAACCTGTAAACGCGTCTTGAGACCATCATGATAATTAAGGTATCGAGACGACCAGGTTTTTTTTTTAATTAAACAACTAAAGAAAGTGAAATATGATACATGGTTTAGTTCCATACATAATAGGATTTCTAATAGTTAGTAGCAGGAAAATAATTTTTATTTGGAAAAGAAAACCTACCTTTTAAAAGCAGATTTTTCTATATTCTCTAATGGGAAGTGTGACTCACTAGACTCTACTGGAACCCCTTGACACAGGTGATTCGACTCTAATAAGACGCAATCCCTAGTTGATTTAATGAATTATGATACCAGCGGAGGTCCTATTGAACTGAAAGCCAACTAATTATTGGGTATTGAAGGATAATTTTTCGGAAAGAGAATATGATATATTTCTAAGTTATGTTGTTACAATGGCTGATATATCTTTAAAAGTAGGGATTTTTTTGAGTTTGGATAATTTGTAAATAGTCTCTCTAAACCTATCAGGTTCTATGGTTAATCCTTATAATTAATAAATCTTCACTTATTGTTATTACAGTAAAAAATATGTGCTTTTTTGGAACTTACCTCTATCACTTGAAATAAAACAGATGCAACTTTAATAGAATTTAGAAGAAAACTCATTAATAATACGTATTTTGTGGCTTGATTTAGTTCTCCAACAAATCTACAAAAGATAAAAACCGTTAATTTTATTTAGGAAATATGCTGCTAAAATGCCTATTACCGATATAGATAGAATATGACCACAAACTAATTTTTTCTTTGTCTTTGGATATACTAATTTGAAATACCGTGATCTTATATTATCAATTTTTAACACATTTTTGACAATTTTATCCACTTTCGTTTGAACCGGAAATAGCCCTATGTTGGGATTTTTAACTAAAAACACCCAATTTTAGATAACAAAGCCTAAAAGTTATCTAAATTCTTGCTTTTAGATTTTTTTAATCGGATAAAATTTGCCGATCTTATATTTACATTCGGGTTATTTTGCTTAACCAACAATACTTATCCAATTTTACTTCTTAATTTAGGCTTGATAATTGCGTTACTAAAGGGACCATTTAAAATAAAAAACCATATAATATATATTCTTTTAGAAATCTATTATATAAAAACAAAAATCAACGGTATATCTTTTAGTACCTATTTATTTTTAGAACATAATAACAATATTTTTTTATTAACATTAAATTAATATTGAATTGTTTTAGTTACATTTTTTAAAATGAACCAGAATTAACCAAATTACCTATAGGTATAATTTTAGCACATTATTTGTAATTGAATAGCCTAGATGAAAAAGGCGCTGAAAAGGGCCCATCCGTGCAGTTTGTCCAAATCCGGAATTTTCCCAATTCCGAATCTTTATCGAAATCCGCATATGACCAGTAAAAAAAAGGCCCACTAAACGTATTGAAAGCGTAGTAAAATCAGCTGTGTTTCTTTTGCTTAGTAAAACAACGGCCCATTTGCTGCATTTGGGCCTTTCTTTTTTTGTAAACATAACCTTAAAGCCAAAGTGTCAGTGTCAGTGTTTTTATGTTTTCATGTAATAATGGATAATAATTCAGAGAACGAGGAGGCAAGTATAATAAAATTAAAGAGAAAAAGGAATATAGACAAGTGGAAAAGTGTAAAAAATAAAAAGTTAAAAGCGAGAGGATTAGAGTATACTTCTAAAAAAGGAGAAAAAGCCGCTAGAAGAACAGGCGAAAAATGCAGGTAAGGCATAATAAATTTTATTAAATATGTTATATGTTAGGTTATATGAACGAAAATGCTTATTATCATTTTCTGCAGAAGAAATGATTCGTATATTGCAAAACTTCATTGAAATTGGGGACCACGTAGCTCAAAATGTCTACCTACAAGCCCTTATTACATTTTCGCCAGTAAATTAGAAAAGAAGGGATGTGTTTAAAAGAAAGTTCAATTTCTGCTATAAAGTGCATGTCGGTGAGAGAGAAAGTGCTGCCTGTTTGCCGTGAAGGATTTGCCAGTTTGCATGGAATTGGGTCCAAAAGGGTGCGAAATATTAGTGCGTCGAAGACTGTAGCTGCGATACCCACTGATAGTCGTGGGGTGCATAAAAACAGAAAAAATAAACTATCCGGTACCATTGTTCAAAATGTTGATGCACATATACAAAGTTTTCCATATTATATTGTACACTATGGACCGAGCGGTGAGCGAAGAAGGTATCTGTCTTCGGAACTCAGTGTTTTAAAAATATACGAAATGTTTTTGGAAAAACATTACCCAGAAGTTCTTCAAGATGCTAAACAAAATGAACGCAACCTACAAAAATTAAAATGTGAAGTGAAATATTCTTTTTATCTGCAGTATTTCCGTGATAACTACAACTACACATTTGGTCGCCCTCGTTCAGATGTTTGTACAACTTGTTCCGAAATGGAAGCCAAAATTTGTGGGGAAAAAAATGGGGCATTAAAAAGAAGTTTGCAAACTGATCTCCAACTGCATAAAATGAAGGCAAAGCTTTTCTATACTAAGATGAAAAAATGTCTTTTAGATTCTAAAGAAAATGAGGATACCGAAGTTCTCTGTTTTGACTTCAAGCAGAACATACCCTGCCCACATATGTCTACTTCTGACGTAATCTATAAAAGACAGCTTTGGATGTACTGTATGTCCATTTACTCTGGAAAAAAATCAAAAAGTATTATGTATACTTGGACAGAAAATACTGCAAAGCGGGGTTGTAATGAAGTAATCTCTGTACTTAGTCATTACATAAACGCATTCTTGCCTAGCACCGTAAAAAAACTGTATGTATTTACTGATGGTTGCAGAGGACAAAATCATAATCAAAATATGCTGAAGTTTTGGCAGGCATTGGTACTAAATGGTAAGTTTGAAAACATCCAACATTTTTTTCCACAACGAGGCCACAGTTTCTTACCATGTGACAGGCATTTTGCTATAATAGAGAAAATGCAAAGAAAAAGAGAAATAGTCGAATCGCCTTCAGACTGGAACAGTATCATAAGTAGCAAGTTTACCGTTGTCGAGCTTAAAAGAAATATGGTGAAAGACTTTGTAAACGGATTATCAGAACCGTTTTTTAAAAAAACTTTTACCACAAATAAGTTGAAGTTCCAAATAACAAAGTATAAGTTTTTTGAGTTTAAATCTGAATCAAAAGATTTAATGTTTGGCAGCTTTTCGTTAAATAATGTAAATCCCGATGTTTTCCGCCTTTTGAAACCTGGTGTTGGATTTGTCCCTATACCCGAAAAGCTAGCTTACACTGGTGATTTACCTATTAATGCTCCAAAGTTGCAAAATATTAAGGAACTTTGCAAGTTTTTGAAAGATGAAAAGGCCATCGCATTTTATGATTCCTTGACTGGCGCTACATGTGCACACGAGAATGAACTGGAGGATTGTTAGTTTTTTAAGAATATTTGAAGAATATTTTATTATTATGTATTAAACAGTAGTTTTGAACGTTATTTTGTCAAATAAAAATGGTTTCTTTCCGAATTTGTTAGTTATTATCTTCTTTTTCCTCTATAGCAACTGCTACATTACGAACTGGAAGAAAAAGGGCCCAATTTTTTATATTTCTAAGTCTGTTTTTTCCTGTGAATACATATTTTTTTAAATCGTTTTTATGGAATTACATTTGAAAAACATATCACTATTATGTGTGTTATTCAGATTTATTAAGTTTCAATTTTTCTACTACAAAAAACAGTTTTTGTCTCTCCTGAAAAATTTGATTTTTAAAAAATGGGCCCTTTTTCATCTAAGCTATTCAATTATAGGACGTGAAGAAATGTGTGAACCTTAAAAAATAAAAGATACTATGCTCTTAAAGTTTGTATTTCGTAAAGATCCTAATTTTAAAGTAACCAAAGTCATTCAATTAATTATTTCTTTTAATCTCTACTTTTAGTCTTACCTAATTGAATTCTGATGCTCCTTCAAAAATTCTTTAAGAATACTTTTAGTCTCCACTACATCTTGTGAAATGAGATGCATTTTCTGTAAGCGAATGCCAAGCACTCTCAAACGTATAGAAGCATACACAGTTAATGCAAAAAACGTAGTCTGTATAGCCGCATTTAAAATGACGCTTTCTATAGCTGTAAAGATGTTTAGAACTATAATAATATAATAGTGGTCCATTTTTTTAAATGGGAGGTACAGTTCGTGCATAAAAGTAATATTGTCAAATTCCCAAAAATCTGGACCGATTCGAACAAGATCTACGAAAGATACTAAAATGAATGCAATTAAAGTAAAGACCGATGAACCTATAATCCAGATATTCATATATCGGTTACTTTGATTCATATGTTTGTATAGAACATAAACTTCTTGGTCGGCATGTTTACTAAGCGCATTTTCAGCTTGCATAACCGAAAGACACATTTCAGGTATTTTGTTTCTCATATATACGATCCCCTTCCATAGCATCAGAACCAAAGTTACAACGACTGATATGCACTTGCTTATACGTTCAAATGATTCTTCGCGATTAATTAGCCTGAAAAATAACACATATGTTTTAGCAGTTGCTTCAGCGGCGTAGCTACAAATTTTGGGCCCCACCGCGGTTTTCGGTAAAGGGTCCCCTCTCAAAACAGAAAAATAATTGATGACAAAAAAAAGGTCCTTTATTTGACAATAAATGTAGCCCCAAAAATATAGCCGGAAAATATGATGACTAAAAAAAAAAGGTCAGACATACTCTCAAAATCGCCTTGAGTTCATTTGCAATTAACGCCGGGCCGCCTGACATCTTGCCCCCCTCCCGCACCGCGGAGGCTGGCGGGGGTGTAGCTACACCACTCAGTTGCTTCATAAGATATTAATAAAACAAGTTATATGTTGAAATAAACAAAAAAAGCTCATTTTTACCAAATCAAGAAAATATAATTTTCAATTTAATAATTCCTTAAAGGACCTTAGCTTTATTATGATTATTAATATTAATCCTTTATAATTTCTTCTCTAGGCAATTCGAACTCTCTCTTCACTCATGCCAGAAATCAAGGATATTAAAAGGACGGAGCACTGTAGGAAACCCTTCGGTGTTAATGGGCCCTTTAAGTAAATATTCTTTGTTCTGTCTTTTCCACAAATCAAATCTTTTTTCTTTCAAGTGATTTTAATTGAGTACATTTTTGTTAGGTAAACAATGTGTTCAATTTGGGGTGACAGTTGAGAGAGAAATAGCAAAGAGTCGATTAATCAAAATTAGCAAAATAAGGAATAATTTAATAATTCCTAGCCTTTTATGTTAGTAGTAGTAGTTATGGGGAGGTCTAGAGACCTGACTCCCCAATTACTACTACTACTAACATAAAAGGCTAGGACTTAATTTTCTTGTTTGTTTTTATGTTATCTACCCCGTTATTTTAAATTTTGATATCTAATTTTGTAATAAATAAATGCAATAATAACAGAACTAATCGAAAATACACAAGGTTAGGTTTACAATATTTCTTAAGCTTCTGCTGTAGTTGACCTAATTGATTTAAAAATTGAATTTTTGCATCGGATGGAAAGCTTGAGGAAAAACACGAGATTGATTGAATTAGATATGATTTTTGGAATATACGTGTCCTTATTAATATTATGAGTCGCTGGTGAATCAGTGAGCATATTCGGTCCCAAACAAGCACGTAGCCAGAAATTCATTTCGGGGAGGGGGTCCAAACTAGAGATGTGTAACTCAGGAGTGAGCTGGCTCAAAGAATCAGCTCAGTTAAGTGAGCCACTGAAGCAGCTCCGCGGTACAGATCTTTTCCGATTCTGATTCACCTCACACTTACAGCGTAATGGAGCGGGAACGACTTGCGATGATGAAGAGCCGCAGAGTCACCGACGGCCGAAAGAGTCGAATTGCATTGCAATATGTGCAATTTGTTACATTCTCGATGCGGCGCGACTTAGCGGTCCTAACTCTTTAGGTTTTATCTTTTTATTTCGGCTGTTTAGATGTAAAATAAATACAAATATAGATATTAAATTTGTTTGTTGGAACTACTTATTGGTAATTACGCATACAAAATAAGGCAATTTACTATTTATATTTTTTGGTAATATCGTGAAATCATTTTTAATATTAATTATACACATATCTATATGTTTTAATACCTATATTAAAGGAAATAAATGAGAGCCTAATTTATTTGATAAATCTCTAACAGAAATTCTGCGTAGTCAAACTGTATAACGCTAAAAATTAAAACACTAAAACGATTCTTGAATACCGGTTAAAGGTAAAAATTGGTTTTGTCCTGAATGTGCATAATGTTGCTTTTATTGTCCTTGTTTTATAATACGTTCGACTAACTTTAACATTGTAAGTATATTTTAATGTGCAATGTAACTGTATATTTTCTGAGGCATGTTAATTAAGACAAATTTATTGTTTCTAGTTGTCTCCTGATGAAGTTAACACAAATTTGACGAAATATTGAGATCTAAAATAAATAGAGTTTCAATAGTCACAGACCGCTTACCTGAAACTACTGAGCTAATTTACTATTTACACGGTCGAGAATGCTGTATCTATATATATATATATATATATATATATATATATATATATATATATATATATCTGCTGATATCTGATATCATGCTGTATCTATTTATATATATATATATATATATATATATATATATATATATATATATAGGGTGTCGAACTATAATTTCACTGGCATGACGTTCCTTCAAGAAATTAAAACAACGTATGGCTTTTTATGTACAGATAAACTTAAAGATATATCTGTCAACTTGTAAGTACCAAAGCAAAAAAATTAAAGAATCTTCCTGAGCATACAGGTGTCGTGCCAACCTTTTTAAATTTTAATTTTCGTTGTGTTTACAGGTACGTGCCTCGAAAATAAATTTCACGATATTATGAATAACACTATTTAAACTATATATAACTGAAACAACAAAAGTTATAAATAAGTTAAATAGTCTTCTTCAACAAAAAACAATTAAATTAATAATTCTGATTGAGGTTTTTAATAAGTGCATGCAGTTTAAAAATATATAAATTATTCAATTCTATTAAACAACGATATAAAAAAAAAGTTTTCTAAATTAATATCAGACACTGAACAAAATTACATAAAAATAAAAACTTCCTCATAGTTAGACAACATCTCTAACTCAGATATTCCTAAAAATATTGCAGAAGTTCTTGCATTAGGCGAAAACTTCCCGCTTTCTATGCACATAGAAAAAGAATAACCTTTAACACTAACAGAATATAAAATCCTATATAGAATCAGCTACCCAAAATAAACCAAATAATGAAATAAAAGACAGACGTAGTAAATGTAATTAAGAATCATAAAATAAAATACTGCGTGATATTGAGTGTGGAAAATTAAAATTGCAAATGCGGCAAAAAGAGACGTTTTTAAACTGTGAAATATTTTTTTTGAAATATTTATTTATTTATTAGAATTTGTACATATTCAAACTCACTCGTACCATAACTTTTGCTGTTGATTATAAATATTTCTAAAAAAATATTTCACTGATTAAAAACAAACTGATAAAATACTTCTATTTAAAATTTGGCTTATATGGGCATAACGTAAAATTATAAATTTGCTAATATGGATGGTACCTAATAGCGATGTCAGATTTGAAGTCCAGTTAGGAACGCCGCGGCATATGGTTAGAATATTTGGCAGGATCAACAATGGTTATGATACTGGTGGGTTTGAATATGTACAAGTTCTAACGAATTGCTTATCAGTGGCACGATAGCGCAATTGGTTAGAGCAATTGACTAGTGATTCAGAGGTGCGGGTTCGATCCCCGCTCATACCATAACTTTTGCTGCGGCTTATAAATATTTCTAAAAAATTAATTCACAGTTTAAAAACAAACTGATAAAATACTCCTATTTAAAATTTGGATTATACGGGCATAGCGTAGAATTATAAATTTACTAATATGAACCGTACCTAATAACGATGGCCAAACTGATAAAATACGTCTATTCAAAAAACAGACGTGTCGGAAAAGGGTGTTTTCGACGTTCAGTTTCAAGATGTACAAAGTGTGCGTCAAGAATTTAACAAACAGCATACAATTTTAGATATTTTTTCGAAAAACTTAAAAGCTCTCAAATTGCTAAATTTAGATACTGACGTATTGGATTTTATTAGGCTCTAAAAAAAATGAGACTGATGATTGGGAAACTGTCACAAAATTTGAAGTCACGTATGAAATACTAGACAAAATCCCTGCCTATAACACTATTTATGAATTTTTTGAAAATTGTTTATTAAAACATTTTCTCATAATAAAAGTAAACCTCGTCGCTCAAATAAAATGTCAAGTTCTACGCCATTTTTTAGTTCCTCATAGCACAGGATCTGGAGCATATGGATAGAGACAATCAAAACCACTCGACAGGCATATCAAAATGCCTATTTTGTTAACAAACATATAGTTGTCTGTCTTTTCAGTCGAAATCCTTGGAAGATCGCTTTACTTAGGCAAATGATAAATCGATTTGCATAAATTGTCTCAGCTCTATCCATCGCACCACTAAGTGTCAATCTAGTGCTTGCTAATTATGGGAAATTACAATAAAAGTACTGCCAAATCGTATCTTTTTAACGCAAGTAAATAATACGTCTATTCATGACTCGCTAAATAAATGGTGACACTTAGAAAATGTTGCAAGTAACCACATACCTTCTCCAGAGGTAACCCTCTGCGAGAAAATATTTCTGGATAATGTTGAAAGAAATTCTGAGGTACGCCCCTTTTCGGGATGTAGAACCCACTTTTCTGGGCGGTGGTGAAACTGCTTATAAAGGTTTTTTATGCCTCAAGCGCAGATCATTAAAATCTCCTGAATTATATAACAAATACTGTAACATTCTGAAAAAATATATGAACCTGGGTCATATGGAACTCTTGAAGATCCTGAGGTTCATTTTAGTACTTTTTATATATCTGCTCATTATGTAGAAAAGCCAGAGAGCATATTAACCAGTGTACGAATACTTTTTAATACCTCCAGTAAGACACGAAATGATTTGTCATTGAATGACACCCTGTTAAATATCCCTCAGTTTTAACAGGACATTTGTTCCATTCTTCCTTATTTTCGCTTGCACAAGCTTTAACTGCTGATTTTTAAGATGTACCGTCAAATTTTGATTTCATCTAAGTATCAAGATTTTCAAAGAATTCTCTTTCATTTTAATATCAAGGATCCCATGTCAGAGTATCGCTTAAAAACTGTTATTTAGGGTACTACGCCCGCACCATACTTGGACTTACGAGTTCTTATTCAATTAGCCAATGATGAAAAAAATAATTTCCCACCCGCTGCACGTATTATTTTAAATGACCTGTTCTAATGTTCTGATGATCTTATTCTTCTTTTGAAAAAGGGGGTGACGTTAAAGATATGCCAGAAAATGTCGTTAAAGTTTTAGATTTATGTTTTAGTTTATGGTGGCAACCCAGTTCAGACCATTTTACGTTCATGGTTAAACCCAAATCACGCGCAGGTACAAAAAGGCATATTTTATCGGAAACTGCGCGTATATTCGACCCATATCCACCTTCGGAGATAAATAACTGCGCGTATATTCGACCCATATCCACCTTCGGAGATAAATAATTTATGGACTTGTTTTAAAGCTGAATTGCATTTTTCCTCGCCAATAATATTGAAGTTTATTTTTTGTGCTCTAATACTCGAGTTGCGCCATTAAAAACCATCTCTATATCTAGAACTGTGTGCCGCACTTCTTTTGGCAGAAGTGACTTCGTTGTAAATACTTTATGAAAATTGCATAAAAATTAGTACCATTTTTGCTTGTTCTGATTCGACTGCCTCTTAATCGTGGATAAAATCTCACTCTTAGCGTTGAAAGACATTTGTCCCAAATCGTGTCAGCGTCATCGCACTTAATCAATGGAATTATATTTGTACATTCTCTAAGCGTACAGATGTGGCCTCTCGAGGGGCGTTTCCTTCTGAGTTGCGAGATCATAATTTATTTAATGAAGGTCCAAATTTTTTAATTTTTTTAAAAATCTCTGGCCGCAACATAATTATGGACCTCCTCTGACTTATATATGACGAAGAGAAGAAAAATCAAGCAATAATATATATTATCTCTTAAACCTTACCTTACTCCAGATAACATTTGATATAATTATAACAAAAAATTCTTTACTATTTATAAAGAGTGTGTACATTTTAAGATTTGTTTCCAATATAAATTGTAAAATTAAAAATTTGCCTGTTGAAATGTCTAACGCTTTTAGTTATAGGGAGTTACATAAAGCTTTATGAATGCATTTGGTGAAGCATACAAGTATTTTCTAACTAAATTGCGTTAATTCGTGCTCACCAAAATCTATCCAAACCCTTATAGAAACTCAATTTATTCTTAGATTAGGATAATGTTTTATGGGTTAGTGGACGCTTACATTTTTCTTCTCTGACATAACAAACAACTACTTTATTGCCACAAAAACATCCATTAACCGAATTGCTTATTTCCGCCTTTCATATAAAATAATATTCTGTTCCATGCCTTATGTTTTTATTAAATCGAAGTTTTTGGATTATTTCGACTTCGATCGATTCAAAATGCGTCAAATGTTATAAAGTAAAAACAATCGCTTATTCCTTTCATGGGCAATTTACTTAAACCGCGTGATTCTCAGTTGGTATGTTTTTCACACTCTGGAGTTGATTAGTTTGACCCTGTCAACATAACAATGTTAAATATTCGAGGATGGAAAACCTTAAAAGCCTATGTCTGTTTATTTATGGTTTTTAAAATTAACAGAAGCCATACATTTCGAGCTGGCCAGTGATCTTACTGCTGATGCGTTTACGGCGACCCTACGTCGCTGCCGTTGTAAGATTCCGACAACGCCACTAATTTCTAAAAGCTTTTATTTAACTTCACTTATATGTTAGTTAGTAGGTATGTTTGAGCTAAATCTTGCAATTAACTTTTGAAACAGTTCACGTTATCGGAATTGACTGAAATAAATACCTAAACTCGATGACAATACAATATTATGGTGTCCAAGGGTGAATGTCTTAGACAGGGTGCATAAAAAATGCTGAAAAGTAGAAAATAAAATAAACATAAATATTATTGTGTCCAATCGTGAATGTCTTTTATAGGATGCGTAAAAAAATTTTATTTTTAATGCTAAAGAGTACAAGACAGTTTCCGTTATCGAAATTGATTGAGATTTATTATACATACATAATCTTGATGACAATACAATATTATGGTGTCCAGATGTACTTAGATGATTGTTTTGCTTTTAGCAGATTTTTATATAGATTTATCGAAAAAGGCAACGCATGAGTCAAAGAACACAATATTCATTTGTTTGCATCTTTAAATTTCCTTCCATGTTTTTTCTTTACTATTTCTTGGCTATATTTATATAGTTTAAAACACATAAAGATGCTTAACTGTATACAAATATACGCTTAATTACATAATTTTATTTAAAAAATATAGTAGCATACACGAATTTATTATACATTAATTCGTAGATGCAAACTCAAATCCCAATTGGTTTATTTCTCGACTTGCAGCTGCTTCTTCATACCTCGGTAGCCAAAAAGTACTTTTCCCATAGTTGATTGACTAAAGGAATTCATTTGTTAATATTTTGATATGCTCAGGAAGCCATAAAGCTTTTCTTATTGGACTTGAATACCTTTCACCCTCATTACCTAATTATATATACCTCAACTATCGCTGCAGGACATAACACCTCTCCCATGCAGATTTGGTGGTTGTACTTTTTCTCAGAAGTTGCAGTTCTTTATGTTGCAATAAAAGCAAAATATTTCATCTATCTATCCATCCATACCTCAGATCTGTCTACCTCTCTTGCTAGCAGCCTAACTAACTATAGCAACTTAGTGGTGAGGAACAAACGAATGTAGAAAGTTAGTTTTAAGAAACATAAGACAACAGTTGAAAGGTAGAAAAAATTTCTTCGAGGAACATAACAGTTGAACATAGAGAGAAGCCAGATTTAAGAAATATAGGACAACTACTAGAAGATAAGAACTAATAGTACAACATAGAGGAAAGTTAGTTTTAAGAAATATAAGATAAGATATATAAGAAATAAGGCATATAGTTGAACGTAGAGAGAAGTTAGTAAGGTTATGTATCACTATACGTTGACTTTATATAAGTTTAACATATTTGTATCTTTTGAGAGTTTAGCTGATATAATATCGTCAGACACTTAAAATTTGCAATCGACACTAGTGATTATATTCAGCTGCTATATGTCAATACTCACACCATCTTTTTACTACAGCAATATGATGCTCGAAAGTGACAGATGTCCATGAGTTTAAAGTTTGTTATTTATCATATATTCATTTATCTCTATACTCGCGTATAAAAGCATCCGATATCTGTAATTCATATACTTGTTGTACTGTTCCTCGTCTATTTCCCTGCCATATTTTTACCAGATAAATGTCCACCGTAGTCTGATGCTCAAAGATAGGAGATCCATGAGTTTAAAGCTTAACAGCCAGCAGTATTTATCTTAATACTCACATATAAAATCCTCACATTTCAGTAATTAATCAAGTTGTACTATTTTTCCCCTATTTTTATGCCATTTTTTCACCAGGTTTATTTTCACTATACTCTGGTTTTTAAAATTAACAGGGATCCATGGTTTAAAGCATTTTTTCCAACTTATAATAATCAGCAGAATTTATCATATATTCAGCTGCTTTATCTCTATAATTGCATATACAATCTTCCGATAACTGTAATCCACCAAGTAGTTGTACCGTTTCCCGTCTATTTTCTCATCAGGAAGATTTTAACAGCACTCTGATATTCCAAGTTAACACAGATCCATGAAACTTGTTACTCAAACAAGTCAATTTTTGCTGTGTTCTAAAAAATATACTAATTATAAAATAATGAGACTGGAGAATTAGACAATTTACTCAAAAATATAAATGTATCTTAGGTGTATACATAACTCAAGATGTTATCAATATATGACGTATATAGTGTATGAGAATTTATTAAAATGGGTAAGAAATTAGGTCAATGAACTCAAAAAATATAAATTTTATCTTAGATGTAGATATAACTCAAGATTGTATCAATATATATAAAAAAGATAAAAAATATAGTAAACCAACATTTCTTTATTAATATGGGTAGAAAAGTATGTTTATTATTATTTAAACATATTTAAAGTAGAAAATCGTTATATATTGGATTGCACTGAAAAAATATTTAAAGTATAAAATAATACTATAATAAAACATTTGTAGATCATTTTATTTAATGTAAGTATATAGTAGGAATGACCCATTTGGGTACTGGTTTCAAGAACATATGGTATCTGAAAACCCAACTGAAACTCACACCTGTATTCTATAATAACTCAATCTGTCAAAGCTTTTTTTCGAAGATCTCATTATCTTTAAACGGATTGTTATCCTCTCGACGAGGGGCAAAGGAAGAGTCGCGAGCGCCTCCAAGGGTGGTTATCGCGTTTAATGATGAATTGAATTGGTATTAATGATGACAGATAAATGTATTGGTTGTTTTGTTAGTTTAAAATTATTGTGTTGTAAATATTACTCCGTGGAGGTATACATAAAAATTATGTCATGGGGGTCGGATCAGACACGCTATTGTTGGGATACGAGAAATTTCGAAGGGACTAATTGGATAAGCTACATGAATATTTTTTAGGACACATAGTCAGGTTAAACAAGGTTTATGTAGTCATAGAGTTGGGTTAAGCCCGATTTTAATGGGTTATAAATTTAGGTTAGACAGGCGGCTGAAGGATGTAGACTCCATAGTGATTACTACTCTCAGTACTAAAGGATGTCTTGGTTTAGGAAAAATATAAGTGTCAATTATTTTTACATCACGTTATCGAATTGGATCGGTGGCTATTTCTATACATTGGTATTCATTCTCGTTCGCAACACAACACGTTTACAGAAGAATGTAAACGTACACCGAGACCTTGTAACATCTCCCAACTTTCAGGGTTCATAAAAATTTTTATTCGCATCACTATCTAAAAGCTCATAAAAAAGACCTACAATTTCAACTTTAACATAAGGGCATTCTCCTTCACCAACTTAAGCCAATATATAATTAAGAACAATTATTTTGGAAATTTTCGGCCGAGCAAGCCTTTCCAAAAGCAACATTTCGATCATCTATCGCCTCTGGTAATCGTTTCCGGATTTTCTACCGTTAGTCTCTCTATTGTTGTTATCGCGGCGCTTGTTTGTTAAACCTTTCTTTTCCGCAGCCAAAACAACGGGAATCAAATTTCTTTTTCGGGCATTCTTTTACTATATATCTCGGTAACCAACATCACCACCAAAGCAGGTGGCAAAGTAATTTCTGTTAAAGCAAAACGTTCTTCGAAAAATGGCAATATATTCCTACGCAAAACCTTCATTCGAAACAAATCTACAACATGAGTGACATTCTGTCAAATAACCCCATCATATCGCGACATAGCCCTATCCACTCGGTAACTCCTTGAGTATGACTTGAAATTAGTTGCCATAACTTCTCGTCCGACAGAATATTTTCCTCTTTTACTTAACGGACTAACCTTTCACAATCATTCACGTAACGTTTCAGCCAGTTATACATACGCAACGCATCACCCGTAAAAATATCACGAGTGGAAGCTAAAAATTGTGCTTTATCTACGTTTCTCCTCTGAATGTTCTTCCACTTTTAAAAATGCATTAACAGATTTTGAAGATTGACCAGAAAATTTTATTAGCTATTTGTACACTGGCACACTTTGATGAGATACAGTTATTTTGCTCTGCCGTAAATATACTATTTGTGCGATTTTGTGGAGTAGAAGTTAGCATAGGCTGATTAAGAACAATATTGTCATTAGCATTTGTTAGTTTCATGAAACAGCGGATCAATAGGACGGATCAAACTTTGCTTTGTTAAATTATATTCTGCTACAAGTTCTAATAATGGTTCTAATAGTAAACCACGCCTTTTACGTTCAGAAGTCTGACCAGATGTACCTAGCATAATAATGACATGGTTTTGTGTCAAGTTTCTTAATCTGTTTATCTAAACCCGAAAAGGTTTACAAGAGAGTTTTCATTTCTTTATTTTTTTATCACAAATATCTAATTTTCTTTGAACCATCTCCCACAAATGCTTGCGGTTGAACAAAAAAAGCTTTTCTATACTTAAAATACTACGAAGAATTGTCCTTGAAGATTCTGTAGAATCAGAGTCACCCACCTTAATACAACCAACTTAAGGTTCCCAAATAAGTTCCTCTTTATTAAGTCTATTACCATCAAGGTTTAAAGCATCTTGAAATGATTCAAATATTTTTAAAATAATTTAATCGTAAAATTAAAATAATGTTTTTCCAGCAACGCCAAAATTATCTAAAACACACTATGTACAGGTTAACCAAATAAGCGTGCAAGGTACTGTATCTCGGAAACTACTCATTGTAGGGATTTGCCAAAAAAAAATTTACTAAAGTGACCAGAAGAAAATCCTGAAAATTATTTTTAGGTTTCTAAGAATGCCGCTAGGGGGCTTAACGGCCATCTTAAATTTTAAAAAATGTAGGCTTTTTAAAGCTCAGATAAAAGTAAGAGTAAAAAGTCTTTTTTATTAAACACTTTTTACCGTATCTCTAAAAATCAAGTGGTAGGGTGTTTAAATGTTTTTGTAAATAAACACCTGTAGCTTCAAAACGGCTAAATGGATTTCAACAAACTTAATGTTGTAGAAAGGAGATTTTCTTGGACAACAAAACATAACTTATTTGTGGTGACTGTAATTTAGTATGTCGCCACTGGAGGGTCGATATTATGATAGAAATTGTAAAATTTTTAAAAAAAATTAAATCTATTGGTATTACTTTTTTCATGAAAAAAAATAGCAATGCAATGCTCAAACAAGCAAGTGAAAACCGCGCCTCGATATCTTATTCCTAACATAAAATATAGATGAAAGAAGATTTTATTGAGAAAATGCAATGGATTTTGATACATTTTTTATTTTTTTCTCGAAAATTCTGAATAAAAATTCTATATTTTGAAAGTTATTGGAAACATGCTAAAATGTAATTAATGCTAAAAGTAACTTTTAGTAAAAACGACATAATTCGTGCTTAGGCGCATATTAACTATATATGTACCAGTAAGTATATAATTATTAGCAGGCAGTGGATGATAAAACAAACTTAATTAATTTTGAAAATCAAATAAGAAATCATGAAAATCAAAGCACATAAACTATAAACGCAAGTTTTATGTATAATCCTGTACTTTCTAAGTACCTAATTTTATAATGGAGAAAATATTTATGGCTTAAGGATAAACGCAAAATAAAATGTCAAAAGTCAAAAAAGTTCAAATATTCCAATCACTAAAATAAATAAGGTAAAATGTTTTCAAATACACTGTCGAAAAGATTTATTGAAAAATTCAATGGGTTTTGTTAAGTTTTTTAATTTTTCCTCCAAAATTTCAGATAAAAATGCTAAAAGTGACTTCTAATGAAAGCCGTAATTCATGCTTAGGCCGGTATTAACTATATAGGTACGAGTAGGTATATAATAAGTAGCAGGCAATGTTGGAAAGAAACGTCAAATATTATTTAGGTGCAGTATAATTTTTGTTAGTTACTTAGAGCATTGTTTCTCGCCTTAGGAATATCACGTAATACTGTTCAAAATATTTGGAGGATCATAGGTAAATTCTAATAACACTAGAAAATATATTCATTTGACGGTCCCACAATGTATTTTTTTTTAGACTGAAAGTTAAAGCTCATAAACAATAAAAGTTTTTGGATCACCCCGTACTATTCCAAGTACCTAATTTCAAAAAATTTTCTGAAAATATTAATGGCTTAAAGTCAAATGCAGAATAAAATGTCTAAAGTTCAAATATTCCAATCACTAAAATAAGGCGAAATGTTTTCAAATATAGTATCTAAAAATCGAGGTTAAAATATTCAAACACATAAAGCAAAAGAGACTATAAACGATAAATATACATAAATCCACCAATCAGTTAGTTCACCAGAAAAAAATAAACAATCCATAAAATACCAACTTTAATGTATAAACGAATATATATACATATAATCCCTAAAAAAAATCTATAAACTGTTTATTAAAATGCTTTAAATTGTGCTCCAATTAGTTAGCAGTATTGAAGAATGAAATTCATTATAAAATTCAGATTAGTGTAAAAAGATTGCTTTGACAACGAATGAAGTACCTGTATGTATCACTCCGCAACAATGGTATACCTGGTTTACAGTTTGCGATCTTAATAGTTCAATCAATATTTGTTTATACGCTTAAAACTTGAAAATAATCGATATATGTACACAGCACTACTGTAATAAAAAGTGTTAATAAATTAACGTACCTGTGCTGCAAGATACCCGATGGTAAGAACATAGGAGGAAACTGACTTGATACTGCAAGTCATATGACTATAAATTCCTTCCTGGCTTCTTTGTGACAGCAACATCGAATGGACAAACACGTCAAACAGACGAATACGGTTTCCCAAATGTTATACAAAGGCTTCGACTTTAAAGCAAAATCAAAACCAAAGGTAAACCAAACTTAAAAATCCAAAATTGAAACTGGAACTTAAATCCAAAACTAGAAATGAAAACCCTTTCCACTCTTTCGGGCTAACCAAGAAAACAAAGAAACATCAGTCAGTATGCTTTCTGAATTCGGACAGGGATGAAATTTGTCATAATTATGCTTTCTATCCTTCCGGCACACTTGTTACATCTTCCTAAATGGAGATTATGGAGTTCAAAACCAAAACCAAAAAAACGAGCCAAATACCCAAAACGACGAACCAACTACTCCCTACCGGTAACTTATACACCGACTACGGAACTTCATAGCAACTGTATTTGAAAATATCCTTTTCGGCAAGTCACGTAAACCCTCAAAGATATCGTACAATTTCGATCACTAGTGTAGATGTAGATGATCAGAAAATTCTGTAAAGCCTGCGCAGTTCATCCAAAATCAAACTGCTCACCAGTGAGGACGTATATCGACCTCTGGTTCATTTTCCCGTAAACATTACATTACCCAAAGTTCATAAATGCAAATAAAAATATATTTTCCTTATATATTAAAATATATTAGATAGATATATAAATACGTATGTGGAAAAAATAGTTTTTAAAAAAGTTAAAAATACAATACAATAAATCATTAAAATTTAAATAACCATAGCATAAATAATTGAAAATATTTTCTTGACGCACTTTTAGCAACTTTCTGTAGTGCTTGGGCTAAGGTCTCGGCTATTATTAATCTAGCCTGAAATAAATTGTTAGGAGAAACGCTTTCAAAAATAATATTTTTAAGATCTCTTTTAAATGAATATTGGCGTTAGTGTTGTGCGTAATCAAAGAAATTTACATTTTACTTTAGTTGTTTTTTTTTAAGTCCTCTGTAAAAGAAAATTTTGTTCATTTTGTTTTCATTTTATAAAAATAATAAAACTTGTTTTAAATAATTTATGGAGTTAGTCGTTACTTGATAGAAATTATCTCTAGTATAATATATAAACTAACTATTTTTGTTTAGTAATGCCCAGTAATTTATTTCAGTTTGACAGCTGTTTCGATAACCTGTCTTTTTCAAAAGCCAACTCAAGGTTGGGAATTAAAAACTGGAATTTTTTCAAAAAGACACAGCGGTTTTTGAAAAAGTCACAGGGTGTCGAAACAGCTGTCAAACTGAAATAAATTAGTGAAAATTACTAAACAAAAATAGTTTGTTTATTTATTATACTAGTAAAACTTGTTTTGTCTAAATAAAAGCGTTGATCCATTTTTTCTAACACCCGCTCAATGGCAAAATATTTTAAATAGGAATAAAAACAAAAAGAAGTAGCTTAATATTTCTTGGCACTATACCAAATAAAATGCTTATATACACATTATTTTCCTTAAGGGAGAACTGCACGCAAAAAGTGAAAAACTAGCGACAAGGTCTAGTCAAGTTCAAAGTAAGATGAAAAGGTACCTACGTATTAGAAAAAACTTCCTGCGCGTCCGACTCCAAAAAAATGTGTTATGTATAGGCAATTTAAATTACATTTCGTTTAAAAATGGGTTCAAAAGGGTTCACGCCCTGCAGAAATACAAATGAGTACGATTTACCATTTCAAATTTTGCAGTTACGTAGACAAAGGATCAATGCACGGCGGTAAAGAGCCATTTTGTGGAAAAAAATTATATGCGACGGCATTTGCGTCAAAAAGTGGTGAAAAAATGGTCAAAAATGGACAAATCTACTTCTATTTTATAATTCTAGATTAAATTTTTTCATAAAAAATCGCATTTAGCGCCCAACTATACATATTTCCCTATTGAAATCACATTGAAGCTAATACATATCTCTTATAGTTTTAACATAATATTGCAGCGGCGGAAGGCTTGCAAATGATCCATAATACTGCGTGCAGTTCCCCCTTAAGGGCGCTTTTTTTTACAAAATAAATTTCTGGTTTTTATGTCTTGAATTTATCTCGGAAGAAACATCGATATATCGACATTTTTCTTTCGATTCATCGATCAGATCAATGTTACATGAACCGATACTCACCGATGTCGATATATCGATGTTTTCTAAAAAAATGCCATCCCTAATTACTTGTAAGATTTATTCACGGCTACGGAATATCGTTCCAGTAGAATCCCATTTAAGATTATGTGGGCAAATGTGAATTGTTCGGCAAATTTATTTTGTTTTTTCTTTTTAGGTAGATGAGACAGATTATTGCCCCAAATATAACAATATGCTACTGAGTGCTGCCAAGAGTAATAGCTACAAACATGCTCTAAGGAATTTTGAGTAATGAACAAGAACATAAAATAGTTAATAGTTTTAAGCTCTTATTCGGATCCCAGAAATAAAGGTACTAAATAAATATTTCTTGATTATATTTGATTATTAATTGTTACATAAAAAGTGTTATTTTTTATTATACCTAGTTTTGTTTTAACTAGTAAAATAATAAATGTAGTAAATATCACCAAAATAGTCTGAATACAGGGAAAAAATATAATTTGATTCAATGAAAATTTGAACTATAACAAGATCTTATAACACGTATTGTGGAAGGTTATGGAAGAGTAATTTTTAAGCTCCTCTAAGTTTCTCTTTTTCGCTATCAGTGACGTTTCCCATTCTACAACCCACTTAGGAATTGGTTGGCGTCCATTTGGCCAACAATCAAACATCTTCGCAAGATGTAGATTGATGCTATAGAATTGTTTCCATCACAAGTTGTTCATTAATTCCGCCAAGTGCTGCAAAATTCCTTTCTAAAAGTGTTCCACTACTTCAGCAGAAATTGGATTTGCAACAACAAGGTGAGAATTCTGAAGAAAACGAGGAGGTCGTTTAATTGTTATCAATTTACTTCATTTTCTTAGTCAAACTGTACTTAATAATCCCTATTGAGAGAATTGTGCTGTTCGGGCAGTAATTATGTAACAGTTTTTTTATGTTGTTTGTGCCTTCATGCCTGTTCTTGTATAGTCAGTCACACATTGTATTCGGGAAGCCTGTTGTCTTTCTGATTAAATCTTACTAGCGACTTTCTAGATTTTGAAACTCGTTCTTTTTGATAATTTATTTTTATTATTATTACCTTTTATTTCTCCACAGTTTTTGATCGAATTTATTTTATTACTATTTTGTTCCGCGTTAGTTATTTTGTCTATTTTTTTCAGATATTCTACAAATGACTGCTTTATGCCACCTAGCGCGCCTATTATTAGTGGTAGGAACAGAATGTTGTATTCCTTATGTAATAATTTAAGTTGATATAGCAATTTTTCTCCCGTTCTTTTACAGATATATTCGTTTCTGCTGGGATCCAAAGTTCCACAACACATATGATTTTAGCTTTTTTATCCTGCACCACATCTGGTTTATTTGCTTGTATTTCGGTGCAAGTGGAGAACGGGAAATTCCAATATATTTTGCACCTATCGTAACACTTTCTACATCTGTCGAGCTATAACAGACAAAAAGTTCCTTGTCTATGCCATACCTATACCTAAGATAATGCAATACCTTTAATGCTGCATTATGCCTATTTAGATAGAGGATAGCTGCCATAGGTGAGCATGCAGGTAGAAGATGCATTAAAGCCTCAGGATGGCGGTGGCATCTACGGCATAGAGTATTGTTTAAGAATTTCCCGTTTGTAGACCAGTGTGTTCTATACTTCATCTTGCACCGAGATGATGAAGCCCTCCGGTTCGGCATTTAAGGATGCCGCACTAAGAAAGCTAAATGTCAACTTCTTGCTTTTTCAAAGTGGTTTTAATTTTTTTTTTGTTCCTGATGGAGGAAGTTATTTAAGTTGGAATTGAAGGGGTCAAAAAATATTTGTAATTGTTCAACAGCCCTCTTTGCGTGTCGAAATATGAATGCTTCTTTGTTACCTAACTTATGTTGTTTGACAAACACTAGAAAGGGGTCAGCAGCGTTTAGGATATTCCATGCTGAATTTATCACTTTTTCGTTATATACCATTTCAGCGTTTACTTTCCCATTCTCCTTGACATGTAAAGTCTCGGTACCGTTAGGATAAAACAGCCTATTCTTTTTCATTATACTCCGCGTATCTCGATCAAGCACCTTAACCTCATCGACCCTCCACCTGACTGTTTCAAACGTATGTAAGATAATTGGTAAGGCAAGAATAGTAGCTGTTACTTTATTTGGAGCCGGATAATTGGGACGGCCATATATCTTGCAAGAATTCCTTGTATCTCTTTTTTAAGGTCTCTTTTAGTACACCATCCAGATGCCAACATCTTTTTGGTCAATTCGTCGAATTAGTTATATGTTCTCAGCAGTTTGAAGTGTTCTACCGCGTTGAACGTGGAATATATTACTACAGCTCCATTCCGACGTCACCACAAAATGCTTGAACGATATTTAGGCATAGTTAGCTTGCACATTGGTCCTTCGAGCCTTAAAGCCGTTCTTCAACCGAAGAACATCCGTCCAATATACACAACCGTGTATCCGTCCATCAACTTTATCGTCCGTCCATCTACAAGCAACCAAAACCAACCATATAATCACAGTTGTCAGGAAGTCTGTCGTACATGGCAAGAAAAAAGCTGAACAGAAACCAAAGAGCTAAGAAACGTCAAGAAAAATTAGAAGAAATCGTTATAGCTTCTTTAGACGGAGTTGACATCAAAACGCACAATTCAGGTTTGCCAGTCACGCCAACCATAGATAAAAAACCGTTTGAATTCGTAACCAGGCTAGAAGCAAGATTTAAAGAGCTTTTCGGCGAATAGCTTACCACCAAAACCTGTTTTAGGGTGTCGTTGCCTGAACTGAGTAGGGTAACGTGAAGAAGCACTCGAAAAAACTAAGTGGTGGGAAAAAGCAAAGTGCCGTTAGATTCACTCGCACACACAAATATACACGTTACTTAATAATTGGTATTTTCCTTGTTGCCCAGTTACCGCTGGCGAGGGGAATACTAAAAGGAATAAATAAGATATACCTGTGCCAGTTCACGCTGGCGGGCATATATTATCGTTTCCACGATTGAGTATCACACACAAGCAAAGGCTTTTCCCCGTGACCAGTTAACGCTGGCGAGGAAAATACTTTAAGGGTTTAATAAGGTATTCCTGTGCCAAGTTCACGCTGGCGGGCATATATTATTGAACTCAGCGTAACATACAACACAAACAGACACTACTTGCAAACTAGCCGAAAGTAAACAAAAAACAAATAAACAAACAAAATATCCCGTCCCGTCTGTTCAAAAATTCATCATGTCTGCGGAAAGCAAAATGAATGAGCTTGTTCAAGAACAAGAAGAACTAGGAAAACAAATAATCCAGCTTATCAGCAATAGCAAGAAGGACTCTTCTTTGAGAAAAACTGAAACATATATAAAAGACCGCATCGCCACCTTAGAAAAAATATGGAAAAGTATCCAGAAAAACGACAAGGAAATAAAAAACCTAAACCTCACCGAACATGCATATTTTACCAAAAAATATGACAACCAATTAAAAGAAAAATACGAAGAAGTACTAAACTACCTAAAAACCTGTCCAAAAGCAGAAACACCTTCAGCAAGTTCCGCCGATCCCTTGGCGGAAAAAGAACAAGAACACCGTCTGAAAAAACAAAACTTCAGGCTGCAACAACTACAAACCGACCTAAACCAAATTGAAACGGAACTAAGCCAAGGAAAGTCCAAATCTCGCTATAAGCTTCACATGGAAAAAATTAAAAAACAATAGGATGCTATTCATCAACTGCATGAAGAAATAATGATAAATGAAACAAAGTTTCAAAACAACTATTTTGTCAATAATACTTATGCAGACACTCTTGGCCAGTACGAAGAAATTCTGGAAAAACTAACTTTAGAAGCTCAAGAAAATATCATGGCCCAAACTCAACAAATCGTGGTGAACCAGCCACAGCAAAAGTTAGCAATTCCAAAAGTCGTTATCCCGATCTTTTATGGAGGATATGAAAACTGGTCTAATTTATTCGATATATTCAAAAGAGTAATTCATGAAAACCAAGCACTGACCAAGGCCGAAAAGATGCACTATCTGAAAACCCACACACGGGGAGAAGCAGGCAAATTGATTCAACACCTTGAGTCAACTGAAGCTAATTACGAAACAGCATGGGAGTTATTGCAAAAGCGATATGAAAACAAAAGGCTACTAACATTCCAACTAATTGATAAGATATTAGACGTACCAACGGTTACAAAAGAAGACGCACTGAAACTAAAACAACTACACGACACTACAAGAGAATGTCTACAGGCGTTGAAAAACCAAGATGTAGAAATCGATACATGGGGTCCAATGGTAATTCGAATAATCCTCAGAAAATGGGATTCTGAAACCAACCGTCTATACGAACAAAATCTTCAGAAGCCGCATGATATCCCAGAGTTCGAAGAATTTATGAACTTCTTAGAAAGACGATTCCAATCATTAGAAACCATTGCCGTTAACGTCGCATCAGACAATAACAAAAAACACAGTAACGCTGGTTGTCTATTCTGCAAAGATAAACAACACATGACGTACCACTGCCAAAAGTTCAAAACGCTTTCAGCAGAAGAAAGAAACAAACAAGTCCAAGAAAAACACATGTGCTATAATTGCTTAAGTCATGATGTTGGCAAAAGGTGTTTCAGCCAAACAAGGTGCAATATATGCAGTCGCCAGCATCATACACTTCTACACCTTGAAAGATATCAACAAAACCAACAACGGTCAACAGATTACCAACCCAGAGGTTTTCAAAGAAGTTCTAACAATCCACCAAGAAATTCCCAATACAACGCCGGTGCAGGAAGGTCAAATAATCAACCTAACACCAATAGAAATACTTCAACACACCATACTAGCAAACAAGAAGAAAACGTTCTTCTCGCAACAGCCCTTGTTGAAGTTTCCACTTCAAGTTCATCGCAGCCATTACGACTTCTGATCGATCAAGGTTCACAATCTTCGTTTGTTACGGAAGAAGCCGCCCAACGACTAAATTTGCCACGCCGCCACATCAGAGCTGAAATATCTGGTGTTGGCGGGGGAGACCCTAAAATTTCCAAATGGTCCACTAATGCCCAGATTAGACCAAGATTCAAAAGTACATTTTCTATGGAAGTTAACATGATAGTCCTCCCAAAGTTAACACGTTCCATGCCGAAACAAAAACTCCAAATACATAACATAGACAACTGGAAAAATGAAGTTTTAGCAGACACTACCTTTATGACTCCTGGACCAATAGATGGAATTTTGGGAGCCAAGGAATATGCAACCATAATCCTGAACGACCTTCAGAAAACTAAAGAGGGTCTTCTGAAACAAAACACGGAACTGGGTTGGATTGTGTCTGGTTCTATATTATCTGAGCCTCAAAGTATTGAAGTAATTAGTATGATTTCTCAATATGAAGAAGATAATCAGCTAACAAAATTCTGGGAGATTGAAGAAATAATGCCATGTCACCAATTAACACAGGAAGAACAAGCGTGCGAAGAATTTTACGAAAAAACCACACAACAAGACAAAGAAGGAAGATTTGTAGTTCGAATTCCGTTCAAGCAATCGCCAGAAACTCTAGGCCACTCAAAGCCACGAGCAGCAGCAAGACTTGTAAACGTCGAGAAAAAATTTCAACACGATCCCGAACTACGGGACCAGTACATAGATTTTATGAAGGAATATCTAGAATTAGGTCATATGCGGAAAGTTGGACGACAAGAAATCAATCAAGGAAAATATTACATTCCGCATCAAGCTGTCATCAGAGAAGCAAGTACAACCACTCGCTTAAGAACAGTCTCTGACGCATCCTGTAAAACTTCCACAAATATTAGCCTCAACCAGATCACGCACGTCGGTCCGAGGTTACAACAAAATATCGCAGATATAATTATTCGTTGGAGGAAACATGAAATTGTCTTCTGCGCAGACATAGAGAAAATGTACCGCCAAATCAAAGTACACCCAGAAGACCAACCTTTCCAGAGAATATTATGGAGAGAACATCCTAATCAACCAATGTTTGAACATGAACTTACCACCGTAACCTACGGTACCACGTCAGCTCCGTACCTAGCTATGAAAACACTTCAAACGCTAGCAAAGAAAGAAGCAAACAATTTTCCGGCAGCAAGTGAAGCAACATTGCAAGATTTCTATGTTGATGACATTTTATCAGGAGCAACAAACGTTCAAACAGCCCTAGAGCTTCAAAAACAACTGTTGCAAATGCTTGGGTCAGCAAAATTCAATTTAAGAAAATGGTCAAGCAATTCTCCTGCACTACTAAAGTCCATTCCGGAAGAACTTAGAGATCAAAAAACTCATGAGGTGCCGCAAGACGAAGAAAAAAGTCCTTAGGGGTCTTGTGGTCCCCAGGAGACGATATATTTAAGTTCAAAGTAGAAATCTCACAAATCAAAAAACTAACAAAAAGAAACATTTTATCCGAAATCTCCAAACTATTCGATCCGTTGGGATGGCTAGCTCCAGTTGTCATTCAAGCCAAACTCATTATCCAAGATCTATGGTTACGAAACCTAAACTGGGATCAGCCCGTCGACGAAGAAATATCTACAAAATGGTTGCAATTTCAAAGTAAAGTAAAGGAACTAGAGAAAATTAGAATTCCTAGGTGGATGCGTTACCGAAACTCCAAAACAGAACTACATGGGTTTTGTGACGCGTCAGAAAAGGCGTATGGTGCTGTAATTTACAGCCGAATAGTAGAAGGAAACGAACATACTGTCACACTTCTACAAGCAAAATCAAAAGTTGCCCCAGCCAAGAATAGAACAACTCTACCTCGGCTAGAACTATGCGCTGCCGTACTTCTGTCTAAGTTAATACAGAAAACCAGAACCGCCTTGCAACTAGACAACACCCAAACATTCGCATGGACTGACTCCATGATCACTCTAGGGTGGATAAAAGGAGATCCTACAAAGTGGCAAACCTTCGTCGCCAATAGAGTATGTGAAATACACAGAAATGCAACAGGAGTTTCTTGGAATCACGTCAAGTCTCAGGAAAATCCAGCAGATATTATCTCCAGGGGTCTGGATCCTGATAAGCTGGAAGCTACCGAGTTCTGGTGGAAAGGTCCTCACTGGCTCAACTCATCCAATAACCTTCCTCTGACCAAGATAATCCCCGAAGTAAACGAGGAAATCAGAGCAAATTGTTACAAAGCTGAAATTGTAGTAAAAAGTGATATATGCGAAAAATTCTCTGACCTTACAAGAATGCTACGAGTTTTATTATACTGCTACCGAGTTACCAATAGAGAGGAAAGCCCTATTCTCTCTGTTAAGGAAATACAGGTCACCCTTAAAAAAGTCGTCGCATTGATTCAAAAACAAGAATTTAGTGAAGACTACAAATCACTACGTACTACCAAGACAGTTGGAAACAACAGCAAACTGCGGAATCTAAGTCCATTCCTAGACAGCGAAGATCTCATTAGAGTCGGAGGGAGACTAGAAAACGCACCAATAACTTACCAGAAGAAACATCCAATGATTCTTCCGTACCACAGCCATTTTTCCAAGCTAGTTATACTAGAAGCTCACAAGAGAACTCTCCATGGCGGAAACCAAGCAACTCTTGCATATATTAGGAGCAAATTTTGGATTATTAACGGGAAACGAGCCGTCAGAACCCAATTAAAAAAATGCATCAGTTGCATTCGTTATAAAGCCAAAACCGCAGAACAATTTATGGGACAACTCCCGAAACCAAGAGTAACTCCAGCACCACCATTCACAAACTCAGGGGTGAACTATGCTGGTCCAATTCAAATTAGAACCACCAAAGGGAGAGGACATAAGTCGTACAAGGGCTACATTTCAGTATTCGTGTGCCTTGCCACCAAAGCGATTCATTTAGAAGTGGTCAGCGATATGTCAACCGAAGCATTTTTAGCTGCATTCAGACGGTTCACTGCAAGAAGAGGTCATTGTGAAAATATGTATAGTGTCAACGGCACTACATTTTTGGGAGCATCAAAACAATTTGAAGAAGAAGTGAAGGAAATTATCGAAGAGCCTCACCTGCAAAATGCAATTATCAGCTTAGGAACACAATGGCACTTCATCCCACCCGCAGCCCCACATTTTGGAGGAATCTGGGAAGCAGGTGTCAAATCCATGAAACATCATCTAAAGCGAGTCATTGGAGCATGCACTTTGACCTATGAAGAAATGACAACCTTGGTGCACCAAATTGAAGCGTGTTTAAATTCGAGACCTCTTTGCCCCCTAACGGAAGATATTGATGACACCAATACATTGACCCCTGGACATTTCTTAATAGGGAGAGAATTATTAGCTCCCCCCGAATTTAAATCCTTCCCGAACTGTAATCTGTCGCAAAGGTGGAGACTCGTTCAAAAAATGAAGAAAGACTTCTGGGAAGCCTGGACTACTGAGTATCTTTCCAGACTTCAACAACGATATAAGTGGAACAAGCCTATTGAAAATTGGCCATTGGGCACAATGGTTCTAATTAAAGAAGGAAATATAAATCCGAACAAATGGCCTTTGGCGAGAATAATGGAAATTCATCCAGGTCAAGATGGAGCAGTTCGAGTCGTAACAATAAAAAGGCCAGGAGGTGTCACTCAAAAGAGACCAATTCACAAGTTAATTCCTTTGCCTACAGACCAAGATACACAAGCCGCTACCCAGCCCACAATAGAAATCAATAGTCATGTTGCACAGAAAGAAGAAAGAACTACAAAAGAGAAAAGACTGAAGCATACAACTTCAAAATCAGCACTTCTTTATGTTTTGACAATTCTATTCTTGCTAATTTCTGCAACGACAGCAGAAAACTCTTACAAAATTCACCAACCCCAACATGGCCTTTACATAGAACATCTAGGGACAACTCAAATTGACAAAGGAGTCTTTAGAATAGAAATAGCACATTCCAGAAACAGGAGTGAAAATGATGTGAAGGCAGTAATCAACGTAGCTTCTCAATTTAGAGACCTATGTGATAAATCAAAAAAGCTTACAAATGACGCCAGATGTGAAGCCCTAACCCATCATTTGGAAGAGTTAAAAAATCATACCCAGTGGATACTGATGAATCTTAACGACGTCCATCATACAAGACGGAAAAGAGGCTATCTTGGAAAATTTTTAACAACTGTATTTGGAGTCAACGATGAAGTGTATCAAGATATCGACTCGCTCAACAAAAATCAAGAGCAATTGATTCGAGCGTCCAATCACCAAACTAAATTTATGGTGTCCGCGCTCACGGAGTTCAATGAGACAGAATCGAGGATCACCAATAGACTTAAACATTTTCAAGAAAAACTCAACCAAGGACTAGAAGCAATCAACAACATGCAGACTTGGTACAAGCAAATAGACACCAATGCCCTAAATATTCAACTGCTAAGCGCCTACCAAGTAGCACAAAACTTCATCAGCGAAATAAATGAATACTATGACAAACTATTGAACATCCGCTTCAATAGGGGCACAATATACGAACTAGTATCACCGGCATATATCAACAATATCATAAAAGAAACAAATAAAAAATTTCCGAATAACTTAAGGATTGTACCGACAATGTTATCCACGAAGCAGACAGCTAATAAGACAAGTCTCCAAGTGTATGGGTACTTTCCAATAGCAGATGTTGCCAAGTTTGGACTTCTAAAAGCAACGCCAGTTCCGGTGAAAATCGAAAACGGATCGTATTGGAGGTTCCACGTCACTAATGACTACATAGCCGTCGACTACGACACGCAACTGTACTTCCAACTTCATGAAAACGACTTACAACAATGCATTAAACCATACCCCAATGATCCACATCAGTTTATCTGTTCACCAAGTTCAGTCAGAAACATAGAAACAAATCCTTCATGTATTATAGATGAAATATATGAACGAGCCGCTCCAAGACATTGCGCCATTGAAAAAAGCAGCATAAAAGGCATACTATGGAAACAGCTGTGCGCAGCCAATACTTGGATGTTCATATCCAGCTCTCCAACGGTAATATCTGTAATCTGCAATGGTGCGCGGGAAGATGTTGCAATAAACGCAACAGGGATAATTCAAATATCTCAAGAGTGTATAATTCAAACAAAACAAAACATACTCACGCCTAAACGAAGCACCACCGTTCCAGTGTTAAATAGTTATTCCAAAGCGGTCCCAAACTTATTAGGCAATGCGATCCACCAGAAACAACTAGACATTTTACCAACCGAGCCAGTGTTCGAACTGACAGACAGCCTTCATGAATTGATAAACGATCAAGAACACCAACAAGAGCAACTACAGAACATTCTTTGGCGAAACATTCACCATCATTCCATAGCAATTAGCAGCATCACTACAATTATCATAGCCATTCTTATAATTGCAGGATGGTATACAGCCAAAATCATTGTAGCACAGCATCAACAAAAGAAACGCAACAGGAAACCAGATCACAGGACCACTCAAAACGAGGAATTTGAGTTAAGATCTCTCACTTCATCCATCGGAGACAGGCCGCAGAATGTATAATTCTCACAATTACACATAAAATTTCTATAATTTAATAAGACAATTCTATGCATATTTAATATTTACTTAGATGGTTTGTACAGTGTCTACACTGACCTTCTTACAGTCACGTCAGTTGAACCTTGCACGTTCTGAGGACTATACATAATATAATGTTATTAAATTTTACTATTTTGCATCATTGAGATCGCACGCATTGTTTAATTGATAGTTGTATAAATGGAATGTAAATCTTAGAATAAATCAGTACGTTATTAACCACGATAATTGTTATCATTTACTACGAACAAATACCTACTACGTCCTACATCGTCCCGCTGCTCATCTCAAGCCGAAGCTGAGCAAAGCTATTGGCAAGCAAAGCTTGGTGCATCTTTTTATCTTCCTTTCCAGTTGTTTAATTCTGTTTTTAGCGTATTTTTTTTCTTTCAAAAGTTACAGCAGAAGCGGCAGCGTATACAACACAGTTTGCATAGGTCACAATTCGATGCCAAGGATTCTCTGACTATCTCATTAATCAGGGCAAGTTTCTCTTTCTGAAGAAATGCTATGTGGTGTATCATTTTTTTTCTTTCATTAATTGGTCCTCTCACAAGGTACTGTTGCAACTCTTGGCGTACATTATTTTGATAGTGTGAGTTGCGCGATATAATGCTTCGTTCTCATCGTCTTAATTTTGTCGAACGCCCGGTATTACTAGGATAAAGTTTCTTCGCTTCAAGGCAAATATCTGATTTCTAAGATATTTCTCGGTGCAGTGAGCTAAACCTGGGTGTTTCGTATGCCATATTTGGCATAGTCTCTTCATGTATCCGCTTTTCATAGAGTTGCTTTCATTGTAACTGATCATAAGTTCATTGTTAAGGTCATATGTCCATTCAATCTGCACGGTTGGGGCGTTAAGTTGTGGTGTGCGCTCGTCTGTGGTTTTGGCTGCTCCCAACTTCTCCCCGTCCTCCATCCGAAAGAGAAGTATTGTGGGTAGCCGTTCCTTGGATATCCTGAACCCGGTAAGGATGAGTAGAGGGTTGGCCTTTCCCATCCACGCCCGACTTTTTAGGGGTCTACCAGTGCGTAACTAGAAGTTGGTATGTTTTAGGCAGTGAGGCCACCGTTGTTGAGGTGACCTGTTTTTTTTAGAGGGTGTCTCCTTTAGGCTCAGTATGAGATGACGCCACTCACACTAAGCTGACTAAGACAGGTGCCAGTCCCTTGTGTATTTACTATATTATTATTATTTTTATTGTTATTATTATACTTCACTATATGCTCGATTCGAATCGGATGAGTTTTTTCTATCTTCATTTCTTTTTAATATGCGCCATGTTTGCAGGAGCACCGCTTGCTCACTTCCTGTTCCAAAAAACTCAATGAAGTGTAACATTCCAAGCTTGTCTAGGTTCGACATTCTTGCTCATAATTTCTTCAGCACATATTTGAATGAAAAAATACTTGTATCTTGCAGATTCCATTTGTTCTTCAGATCGTAATATGCTAGCTTTTCTTTTCGCATTTTCTGTTTTTTTGCACATCACATCGATTTTAATAACAGCTACTATCCTTTTCTTGTATATAAGTTCATTGTCGGGTCTATTGTACTAGACTGCAGGTTCCACCGTTATCAACCTTTATCAATATAAAACTACACCATTTGATTTACGCACCGCCAAAGTGTGTTCACTGTAATGCGCGTCGTGTAGGAAAACCGTAAATGTTTAGTCTGAATCGCAAAGGTGAGGTAAGCGAGGTGAGGTAAGCGAGGTGAGGTAAGCGATCTGCGATTAACGCGTTTACAATAACGGGGG
Organism: Kuschelorhynchus macadamiae; assembly: GCA_030620095.1. Classification (NCBI taxonomy): domain Eukaryota; kingdom Metazoa; phylum Arthropoda; class Insecta; order Coleoptera; family Curculionidae; genus Kuschelorhynchus; species Kuschelorhynchus macadamiae. The sequence goes on along the minus strand of JAUTXW010002697.1, from coordinate 261,284 downwards.
TATAGCCCACTCAAGTTCACTGGGAACCAATCAACTGTGCTGGATAGGTTTTCTGCACCACAGAAAGCGAAACCCCTTTCTTTCTGGTTGCAAGATATATATTTTCATGTAAGAGATGTTATGCAATTGTAATAGTTTAGGCTTAACTGCTAGTTCTTGGTGCAAAATCTCAGGCGCCAAGATTCTGCACCAAGTGGGTCATTGAGGCGAACCCTTGGTACCTGCCAGTAACATGTTAAGTTGTTTTAGAGGTATAGCATCCGTATCTACATCTATAGTTCTAAACTGAGGAATTTCCGACTTTAGGTAGTTCCTTGTTAGTATCACCTGATTCTGGATAGCCATCGGGAGGCGTTCGGTCGTTGGAGTTGGGTGGGACCGGTGTTTTAATAATAGCGGTATTACTAATAAGAACAATTATGATAATAATACTATAATTTATTGTTATTATGTCAATAATAGTATTAGAATTTAACTTATATATTTACACTAATAACTAATAATGCTGTTTTTATTTATATTCACGAAACCAACTATCTTTCAAGAACTCTTTTATTTTTATTTTATAGGCAGCGTTATGGAAGACAAAAAAGATAAAAGAAAATGTCTGTACAAATAAAGCGTGAGATTTAATAGTGTAAAATATTCTAACCTGATACATTCAATTGTCTGAGAGACATTAAATATTGTATACCATCCAATAATAAAAACTCTATATGTCATATATATTTTTTTCTCCAAACTGGAATCAATCGTATCAATCGGCCATATTCCCCAAGCTCGAAGAAATATTTTTGGTGTATCAATTAATCCCATATTGACCGGTAGTAGAAATCCTATATTCTGATCTGTTCTAAAATAATTAATATACCATGTAATATTTTAATACTTTGGTTGACAGATTTCAAAAGTATCAATAGTATAGAAAAAATTCTATAAAGCATAAGGGATTTTTCTTCCCAAGCCTGTTGAAAACTGTGTTTATAAAAATGTTAAATAATAGAAAAAATTCTCACGAAAAAAAAATAAATAAAAAACAAAACAATAGTATTTTAAGATTATTTCAAAAATGAAGAATCCTGAAAATCGCTTATCTTAATGTCACAATTATTGACAGACATATAAAAATTACAATATAAAAATATTTTTCTTAAATTATTCACATTCTAAAAAAAATGAACGAAAAAAGAAATTCGCCACAATACTTAAGTTTGTTTACTAAAGAATAACCCATAAATTTTAGAAAATAATGGTTAAATTGGGTCAAATTAGATCTTATAAAAA